>WOFM01000168.1:625729-746324 GCA_011428145.1 Ericerus pela
TCTAGATGTTCCTTGTTGACATTATAATTAATCTGTATTTGTTGTTGTATACAGAACGTTGGAATGAGAGAGTAAAAAGATAGTGACGATGGCACCAGAAGATCAGACACCATCCACGCCAGCGGAGAAAACAATGTCGAGAGGACGTCAAAGTTCTTGACACGAGGGCAGACGACATGATCTCGAGAGCGAGAGCAATAAAGGCGATAAAATTTGGGATAGATCAATATTTTACTATCGACCCAGCATCCTGCATACGTCTCATGCATGGATTAGAGCTGAGTCTGATTAAAGGTAAATGTAATAATAGACGAAACAATTAATTAATAATCAGGTTCCAGACAAGAGACAGACAGACATCTACGAGAAAATGAAGAACCTGCCAACCTACGATAATGATTCGATGGAAACTCCAGGTGAACAGTGGGAAGAAGCCCAAGACGATGTAATGTTTGCGAGACCAGAAGTGTCAAGAAAAGACAGTAGCGACAATGTTCCAGAAATTTCAAACATAAGACTGGAGGACGGTGCTGGACCAAGTCAGTCCAACAAAAACGACGTTGTGAGACAGCCAGCACCAACCAAAGAAGAAGAAAACTGGGACAATCCGCCACTGACACAAAGGAATTATAGCAAAAAGACAAACAAGATAAATAAGACAATTAAGACAAATAATAATGAGCCATTTAAACAGACATTTACAGATGACAACAGATCGAGACAATTAGAAAACATTGAGAATATGCAGATGCAACAACAGTCATTTAATACAAAAGGTAATGATTCTGACATTTTCGATGATATTTTAAGAAAATTTTTGCAAATTGATAGATCGCTAAGTCAAGATGAGAAAAACGATAGTCATAGAGGTAAGGAAGATAATTCTTCTGGTAACTTTAATAAAAATCCCAGTCAATTAGACAAAAATGCCAATAATTCGGATTTAAATATTGTTAAGACACAAAATAATGATAAGGAGTATAGAAGAAAAATTAAAGTAACGGCAAAGAAATTATCGATGATGATAGATTTTAGAGTTTGGTTAGAATCGTTTAATATGTTTGTAAACAGATATAAATTTTCAAAAGCTTTTGATTTGATAAATCCTGTCGTAATTAGTGAAGAAAATACTAGAGATAGATGTGATGCAAAAGCCATGTTATTAGAATGATTAGATGACGAACATGCAAAATTAATCTTTGGTGAACCATGTCCTTCGAAATGTTTAAAGAAAATTGCAGATTATAGAGAACCCCAGACAATAATGTGTAATTTAGTTATTTCAGAAATTTATTCATTGAGATATTATCCAGAGAGTATGGAATTAAATGATTGGTTCGATAAATTTGAGGAAATAGAAAGAAAGATTAGATTAACGAATAAAGGATGGGATGAGAATAGAAAACTTGAGGCTTTAAAATTTCAAATGCTTTTAGCTTTTCCAAACTTATCGGCAAGAATAAATACCGTAATGACGTATGAACAAATAAAAGCGATAATTATGGAAGAAGATGTATTGGTAAAAGAAAGGAAAGGAGTTTCGAGAAGCAAAGGAATTAATTAAGTTTAGACAAATAGATTTAAGTTTAATAGACCAAATAAGACACGAAATTTAAAGACAACTAATTTTTCAGGACGCCCTACGTACCAATGTTTTAATTGTAGCGGGTACGGGCATGTGGTAAGACATTGCTTGAAAAAGCCGGTACATAATCCATTACCAAGGGAAAAGAGAACAAATAGTGTCACGAAAGAGCAGAGTGAATCGACCAAAACTACAATTTCAGAGGCAACTAGTAGACCAGACAATGAAAGAAGAAATAAAAGAAAACATCGTCACAACAAAAAGTCCAGTAAGAGCAAAAGAGGCCACAAATATCATAAGAAAGGAGCGCATACGACAAAGAGACGCAGAGTTAGAAGTACGAGTTCGAGTATGTCATCAACAAGTAGTTCGTCATACACGAATTCATCTAGTTTGTCAAGTGATTTGGATAGAAAGTCGCATAAAAGTAAATCGTCAGTAAAATCGAAAGGTATGAAAAGAATAAGAAAGTATAATTAAATTTAAACGTAAAAAGTTTTCTAAATGTTTAAAAACAGATAGGAATACTAAAGTAATGTTTATAGCTGATACTGGGGCAACAGACCATTTCATTAAAAGGTTAAATAATTTAGTAGAAATTACGAATCTTGAAATCCCAGAATATATTTCGTGTGCCAATAAAGATAAATCCACAGCCATTAAAATCCCTCATAAAGGAAATTTATATGTAAAAGACATAGAAGGGAAAACTTTAAAAATTAATATAATTAGATATTCAAAGAACTTGGTGAAAATTTATTATCGATACATAGGTTAACAAAATTGGGTTATTATGCAGTATTTACAGATAAAACTGCAGAAATTTGTAATGAAAAGTCAAATAAGATAGTCATGTTAGGAAATAAAATGGGAAAATACTGGTGGTTCAATTTTGATATAATCACTTTTTTGAGAGTATATTTAACTGATAAAGAAAAAGATTCGTCTAACGAATCAGAAATTGAAAAATACGCATATGATGACACTAATATTTTACATGATCATAAGTATTGTAAAGTCAAAAATGTGTGGTCAGAAAGCGAGTCAGAAAGTCATGTCACAGATCACAACTATGATAAGTCAAAGCCAAGTACGAGTAATCTAAAGTCAAATCAAGAATTGTTAGAATATTTAGATCTAGGTGCAGACATAACAATAGATGATTTGAATAATTTAAAACTACCGTGTGAAAATTTGATAAAGAAAAAGTTGGGTTATTTATATCATGTTAGACTAGGTCATGCGTCTATGAACTATTTAAAGAAAGCATCAGTCACGTATGATTGTCTTAAAAATGTAGATTTTGACACTAAAATACAAGAATGTGAAGTATGTCATTTGGCAAAAGTTAAAAGATCCCCTCATAAAATGATAAGAAAAATAGCAGATAAACCAATGTTTCGTATACACAGTGATTTAATGGGTTCAATTTAACCGATAGGAGTAATAAATAAAAGTGTTTATGTAGCAACTTTCACAGACGATTTTTCAAGATATACAATGACATTTAATATGACAAATAAGTTAGAAGTAGGAAAATATTTCAGAGAATTTATAGAAACAATGAGAACTAATTTAGGGGATAGAAAAATTAAAATTTCATATCTTCGAATAGATGGTGGTAGGGAATACTTAACTGTAGACATGAAGCATATAGTCAAAGAAGAAGGTATCATGTTAGAAATAAGTCCACCAGATACCCCCAAACTTAATGGTACAGCTGAGAGATTTAATCTCACAGCTATACAGAAAACAAAAGCATTGTTATTAGATAGTGGATTACCACTAGAATTTTGGGAATTAGCCATACAACAAGTCACGCACATTCATAACAGATTGCCACATAAGAGGTTAAAAATGAAAACACCCTATGAAATGCTCAAAAATAGAAAACCCAAAATTGAATACATACATAGATTTGGATGTATTGCAATAAGAAAATTACCCCACGCCAAAACAAAAACGTCAAAATTTAGTGAAGATGGAGAAAGCTGTATTTTAGTAGGATCTAATCCTCAATCATGGCTACTCCTAAAACCCGAAAGAGGAAAATTAATTAAGTCAAGTAATGTAACGTTTTTAGAGTCAATTACCTTTAAAGACAAATACCTGAGAAATTATTTTGAAAAAGAAGGATTACCTAGAATTGAACTAATGAATTGGAATAATATAGAAGATGATACGCAAGTAGACCTATCAAATTATATACCTGAAAACTTTATAAAAGATAATAATTCGGAAGTAATTTTAAAGTTAGAAAAATGTAAAAAGAACAAAAATAAAGTTAGAATTATAGTATCGTCAAGTGAGTCTTCATCAGACATTAATGATTCAGAGGGAGAAGTTGAATTCGAACCGAGTGAAAAGACAATAATTGCGACAGATAGAGAGAATAGATATTTTGCCATGATGTGCGAGATAAATAAAGTTCCAAAAACGTATAAAGATGTATTAAACAGTGATGAAAAAGAAAAATGGATGGAGGCAATTAATTCAGAAATAAAATCACTATTAGAGAGTAAAACTTGGAAATATGTAAAGAAACCTGAAGGTAAAAAGATTATAGATTCGAGATGGATTTTTGTCAAAAAGTTAGAACCAGGAGGTGTGTATAGATATAAAGCTAGAGTAGTAGCCAAAGGTTTCCAAGATCATCATGTGTATGATATGTCCAAATTATATGCACCAACCATAGGTTTAGCACAAATAAGAATGTTCTTGAGCATAGTAAATAAAATGGGATGGAAAATTATTCAGCTAGATGTAATAGTAGCATTTCTAAATAGCAAATTAGACAAGAAAATTTATCTAAAAATACCAGAGGGAGTAGATGTAAATGAAAAATTCAGAAAAGAGAATGTATGCGAATTAAGAAAAGCTTTGTACGGATTAAAAGTTAGCCCAAAAAGGTGGTATCTAAAATTTAAAAAGACAATGAAAAGTATGAATTTTAACTTATATGAAGGTGAAGCCTGCATATTTTATTGGTGTCAAGGGGGAAAGATGGTTACGTTAGTTCAATATGTTGATGATATTTCAATCTCAGGAAATAATGCAGAAAAGATTTACGAAACTCAAATTGAACTAAGTAAAACTTTCAAAATGAAAATTCTAGGTGAACCAAGAAAATATTTAGGAATAGATATTGAGCGAAACTTTGAGACAAAAACGAAGATGTTATCTCAAACAAAATTTATAGAATCCCTGTTAAAGAAATTTAAGTTAGAACATGTAAAATGAAGTGATACACCAATGTTAACTAATCAAGCCATAAAGAAATCTGATTCAGAAATTAAGTTAGAAACACAGTTAAATTTAAAAGAAAAGATACCCTATAGAGAAGCAGTAGGTGCTTTATTATATTTAGCCTTAAGTACTAGACTCGATATTATGTTTGCTGTAAATGTTTTGACACGAAAATCTCACAATTTTGGATTAATAGAATGGGCTAAAGTAGAAAAAGTTTTCAAATATTTGTCACGTACAAATTACCATAAATTAGTATATAAAGGAGAAAATAATGAATTAGTTAGTTTCTGTGATGCTTCATTAGGAATAAATGACCGTGATGGAATATCTACAACGGGATATATAATATTTCTTTTTGGAGATGCAATAGCATGGAAGTCAAATAAACAGAAAATTGTAGCAACGTCATCTATGGAGGCAGAATATATAGCGCTAAGTACGTCAACTAAAGAATTAGTTTACATAAAACATCTTTGTAGACTAATTCTAAAGAAAGAAATTAAGCCAATTATTTTCGAAGATAATCAGGCAGCAATAAAAGCTACTAAATCAGACGCATCGAGAGCTCTAAGACACTTAGTAAAGTTAAAGTATCATTATGTCAGAAAAGCTTTTCAAGACAAGGAAATAGACATAGTATGGGTACCAACAAAAGAACAAATAGGAGACTTATTTACGAAAGCTTTACCAAAACCTTTATTTCAAAAGTTTAGAAAAGAAATCTTAAATTATGAAGTAATAGAATAAGACAATTAACTAATGACAAAAATGTATTTTATATGTCACAGCATTATCTCGTAAAGGTGAATAAACAAAGTACCTGAAACAGAAGCTCAATAAGACATTTATAAGTCTGACATTATTTTGTATTTTTGATATTTAGAATTTAAGTTTGTGTTGTGATTTTTTTATACTATGAATTTATGTGATATTTGTCAGTCATGAAATTTATTGAATTAAGTGTTGTTTGTTTAAAGTCAATCGAAAGATCAGTCAATTAAGTTTATGAATTAGTTATCAAGCGTTTTTCAAAAGTCATTAAGTTTATTGTTGTTTTGTTATTTTGAAAGAACTGATCCATAATTTTCAAGACTGTCTTTTTCAGTATTTTGTTACTGTTTTTGTTTTGTTTATTATACGACATTTATGAAAGTAAACGGACTCATTCTTATTTAATTGACGTAATAAGAGGGAGTGTGAGAATGATATCTATATAAGAGTATTATGTAAAGTAAATAAGAAAGAACATATAAGCAAGAGTAAGAACTCTCAGATATATAATACAGGTGTGGAGCCTATTGATATATATATTCAACGTACATATCAATAGAAGACATCGAGAACCTCAAGAATCTACTACGCCATTTTATATGTTACGTACGTTACAGTTTGTCCATTGTACTCACACAATAAACTCTTATAGTTCCTCGTGTACATATTATTCTTACAGATGGTGTATGTTATCAACAATTGGTCTGTTTGTTTATAACGGATTCTATTAATAAGTTATTCACAGAATCTGTTGCAAACAAACAAGCCTCTCCAAATTTTTGAACAAATTCTTGGTTTTTGGTGTTTTAAATTTTAATATTGTTTCTGCACCTCTAAAAGGTCATGTGTCAGCTTCCACACCAATATATTAAATAATTTGTAGATAAATAAGTTATAACACTTATTCCTTCAATTGGGAGTTTCCATCAAAGTGACTGACATCTGGTGGATTTTTGTCAAACTAAAGTAGAAGTGATGGCTTTGACTAACAATGTAAATCTTATGTAAGTTTCGTTTTTTCTTTGATTTTTCTTAGTTTTGTCTGGAAGGAATAAAAGTGTTGTAACTTATTTATCTAAAAATTGTTGAATATATTGGTGTGGAAGCAGACACATGTCCTTTTAAAGGTGTAGAAACAATATTGAACATCAAACCATCAAGAATTTGTTCAAAAATTTGGAGAGGTCTGTTTGTTTGCAATGGATTCTGTGAATGGCTCATTAATAGAATCCATTAAAAACAAACAAACCTATTTTTGATAACATACACCATCACCTCTATTTTTTGTTGACTATAGCTCCAGTGACTATGGAAACTCCCAATTGCAAACACTTTTTCACCTTTCACACTCAAACACTTTTTTGTAATGGAAAGAGATTGCTCATCTCCTTTTTAATTAATCTCAGACCTATACATAATTTTATTCTCTTAATGCATTATAGTATTTTAAATTGACTTGTTCACTTTCTTTGAATCCAAAAATTCACTTCATGATAGAGAAAGCTTCGATTTGTTCAAGTAAAAAAAAAGGAAATAATCATTTATACTGAAGTTATTGTAATTTGAAATTAGAAATTACAAGTACATTTTTTCATTAAACGGTTACTTTTTTGATGGTTTTTTAGTAAGGAATAGTTAACTCCAGTTTTTCTAACATTTATTTTTCATTTTTGAAACTTAATTTTGTGTATTGAATCGTATCTTTAAGTTTCAGAGAATATTTCACATTTCACTAAACTCTGAATATTTCATTTGCTGAACTTGGCTCACTTTATGAAAACTGTCATTTTTCAATTTTTCTGATCTGGATCATTCGTTACTGTAAGGTGATTTTACTCGAATTTGAAATGAACTTTTATTGCAGGAATTCTGTTAACTTTGGACCTGGATTGTCAGTTTTTGTAAGGCATTCATTTTTTGTTTAATATCGTTGAGAGATTCTTCATTTGCTGAAATCTTCGAGAATTTGATAGCAGAAAATTATTCATTTAACCACTGTTTTGTTTGGGATTCATAATTTTTCTTGGGGTGGATCATTATTTTTTGGTTAACTGTTGGCATATTTTCTAATGAATCTAATTGTTTGTATGTCTGAAGAGGACATGAGATTATTTTTGTTTATTTTCTCTCAGTAAAATGCCACACTTTTACAGATTTGTTTGGGAAGAATTTGACAGTATTCTGCAGATCACAGGTAATATATTTTTCAAAAATTTTCGTATAATATTTCATTTACTGTAGGTTAATTTGGAGGTAAATATTGGATAAGTTTTTAGGACATTAAACATTATAGAATTTAAATCAATTACTCATGGCAGACATAGCTAACTTTTAAATTTTATTTTAAAACTGGTAAAAGTTTATTGAAGGTATCACAGGAATGAATTCTTTTCTCTTAGTTAAACAATGATTTAAAGATTTTTGAATGGTTAGGCTTTGGTGTGATTTTGCAAATAATCCCACAAATTGTACTGGTATTGCTCAAATTTCAGTATCAAACTTTAAAAAATAAGAAATCCTATTAGAAGACGAAGAAATAACAGGAATAAATGTAAATGTTGTAGATTTTCCTAATTTTAAACATTTAATGGGGAAATTCATCTCAAAATTTTTTCTTTAAATATTAGTGGGATTATTGAAAATAAAAATGTCACTGAACAAGCCAAATTCCTTGAAATTTCAAAAAACATTTTTTCAGGTCAGGTTTTAAGCTCCTAAGAAAGAATTTAGAATTTTTTGGAATGTTTTGATCATGAAAATTCATAGGAAAAATTCACAAAATTACACATAGAAACATATAAAATACATAGTTTAACATAAAAATTCACATCTTAATATAAAATTCAGGTTTTAACATGAAATTTAAGATCATACAAGATTAAATCTGATTAGATAATTTCTTTGTTCTAGTTGAACAAGTTTAGATTTTCTCTTCCACAAAACAATAATTTCTTTATTCAAGGTTTTTTAAAACCAAATCTGAACATTTTCAAACAATAGTTTTCATATTAGTTCAAATAATTTATCAAATTTTAAAATTTTAAAATAGGATCCAAAACTATTTTTTATTTAAGATCAAATCGGAACCCCAGGTTTATTGAAAACTATTATTGTAGTTAACTTTAACAGAAAATAAAAATATATAAACTAAAAATAAAATTTAAATAATTAATTTTCATAAATTAGTTCATATAATAGTTCGAACATTAAAACAATTTTAAGTATATTACCTTGTCCTCCTGAAAGCCTAAATATGATAGGATAGAAAAATGGTACGCCATCATCAGATAGAGGAAATACTTCAGGGGGAAGTTGTATACCCATTACAACACATGCTCTACATTATATAATTCCCCCAGATGAACATATTGGTCCAATTCAAGGCCCACCAGGCAAAACATTTCATTAGCAACGTTATCTTAATTGTAAGAGGTTGATAATTTTGTTGATCAAATGTGCAGAATATTGAGATAATTTTGGTCCACATGGAGAATTAGACACATACGTATAAAATATGGATAATTCATACTATAAACCAGCCTCCAATACTGTAAAATCATACTTTAAAAAACAAGAAGGTGTAAGGCATTCATTATAGAAAGAATGACCAATAATATTTCAAAACAAATTAGGGAATGTAAGACAGTTGATAAAATTTTTGAAAAATTAGACACTGTGACAGCAACTGTGCCTATGATTGATTGATAAACTCAAAACAATTAGACTAAGTTCCAATCAACATTTAATGACTTCAATAACAGATTCTAATATAACAAAGTAAAAATTATGCTAACAGTTGTGGACTCGCCTATTGAGCCCCTTAACAGTTAATGGTTACAAGAGACTGTGTAATTAAAATAGTTACCACAGATGGTTACTAAAGAAGATGACCATTCAAAGATTCTTCATGGTGTGAAGTTTACATTTCATTTACTCTAATTATATTAGAGATTAATTTGCAAGCAGATGAATACAAAGTTGTGGTGAGAGATGGATGATGTCATGATTGACCAATGAGATGATTGATTATCCTCTCACTAATTATGTGGTTTGGTTAAGATAGTTCTACTAGATGATTTAAGAAGATTCCAGGAAAGTATATGTATAGTTTTAGGTGATAAATACCTTTTCTTTTTTAATCATGTGTCAACTCACTTGGCAGTCAAATGAAGGTTATGATAAGTGTGGACATGAATGTGCGAGTGAGAGAGTTATATTGGCTGATGCAATAACATTCGTACGTGGCATCTGTATTCTATTTATTATGTTTCATTGTCATATAGTTGTAAGGGTGAATGACAAGTGACTGATATGACGATATATGAAAATGAGTGTTAATGAGTAGAAATATATCATTACAGGTCCAAGGCCAATGGAATTCAAAACCCTAGGTTTTGGATTAAAAAATATATATATATATCTCCTTGTCAAAACTAGTGTTGATCTTCAAATTTTATGACTTATGTGTGATTTGCATCCAGTAAATATTTAGTTTTGAGTATTTTGTTACTCAAAAAGTTAAACGTTATGACAATGGAATAAATGTCTTGTATTAGTTTACATTTCATCTAATATATTTTGTAGAGCATGTTAAAATTATATTCGTATATGGACACATTTACATACTATTTGTGCCATATTACCCTTTGTGCTATTGTTGCTATGTTCATAATGTTTTTCTTAAAAAGATTACATATTATCTTTGTCATAATTTTTCTTGTTTTCCTGTGATTTTGGTTCATACTGAATTTTTTTTCTTATAATTTTAAAATTTAATTTTTTATTTCCTAGATGAAGTATTTGGAGATGTGAGAAATTGTCTTTTTTGATTCTTGTTTGTACAGTTGTAAATTTCTGAAAGAATATTTTCGAAAAGTTATAAAAAAGATCAATCTAATGACTTTTTTCATGTCTTTTCTAATTTTATTTTTTTTTACATTTTGCTAACATTTTTGCAAATATTGTTTCATCTAATGAATTAGTGAACTGAGTTTCTGAAATTTACCATAATGTTAGTTATTTTTTGTTTCCATTTGCATCATTTTGGTTTTCATTTTCTTTACATTTCTTGATTTTACAAATATTTTTCATTCATTTCCATTTCAGGTTTCATTTCTATTTCCATTCCAAAAAAATTTTTTATTGACAAACTTTTCCAAGTCTTATTCAAATATCCATATATCAATATTTTTTTGAGATTTTTTTATATTTTTTCTCCTACATTTTAAATTAATCAAGTGTGAAATGGAAATGGAAACAATTCATCATTCAGTTTCCATTACATTTCCATTATTGGTCTTGAGATTAATTCATTAATTGTTTCAAATTCTATTTCTATTTCAGAATTTTGGTTATCATTGTATAATAATGAGCATAGATACGTTTCCCTGTTTCCCCAACCCATCACCACATTTATAGGTGATTCTGATGTCATGTACTTCTTAGTGTGAACAGAGTATAGTCAGTGCAGTAAAGTACAAGTACAATAAAAATTATACGAAGTATTACATCAATAAAAAATGAAATCATAAAGCTAAGAAAAAATGTTATTAATTAAAAAATTTCAAAACCGATTTTCAATGGGAGATTTTACTTTCGATGTCACAGTATGAGTGACACCTTTGAAAAAGAGTTCAACAATCTGGACAAACCAACAATCAACCAGTAAAAAGGCATAAATATAGTGAAATTGAGACAATTTTCTCCTTTTTTTTTATGTCAGCTTTTGAGGGCTCAAATTTATCATTCTTAGTCTCATTTTATTCCTTAGAGTCTCCTATTTAATTTGGTGTGTCCAATGAAAAGCAAAATTTTCTTTAAAGGGAATTACGAAGAAGTATTTGAAGATTGCTATAAACTTACCATGCTTTTACCTCATTTGTTTGTCCACATAGTTATATATAATGCTGCAAATGTCACTGTAAATCTCTCAGGGAAAATCCCTCATTAACATTAAATTTTACCTTACAAATTAAATATTCTATAAGGCCTGGTTGTACCAACTTTAAACTTAGGGATAAACCAAGTTTAACTGATAAGACACATGGTAAAATAAGGTTAAATCCTACTCATCAGTGGTTTAACTATTCAGTATATCCAGCACTAAGTGAGTTATTGATATCCTGGTCCTTAGGGAATTGAGGATAAAATATATGTTGGAAAATAGTCTTTCCACTGAAACTTAGTTTAGAGGAATATAAATAAAAACACTTAATATATCAATTAAGAATGGATAAGAGTCTTTTTTCTATTGCCAGAATTGGATAAAATTTATAGACGTCCTGAGTCTTTCCTCTTTTCCATATGCATCTATTTCAGCATTGATTCTTCATAAAATATTAGAACTATTAATTTCATTACTGGTATTTTTAACCATTCTGCTGGTATCTGCAATAAATAATTCAAAATCACAATCACAATCTGTGAATGCCTTTGTACTAGAAGTTATATTACTTTCACTTGAATTTGAAAAATGGAATGACATTTCATCTGTAAATTATGGATGGTTCATCATTAATTAGTTTGGTATTACCACAGATTCGAATTAAATCTTAATGATACATCACCCTGTATAATTTCACATGCTTATCAATCCACCTTCACGTGAAACAATACATACAATGTCCATCTCATTCATATTTATGTCATTTCATATAATTATCTAATATTATCCCCATTTAATTACACATATTCATTACCTTTTATGGTATCACCATATTGTACAAGTTCTTGGAAAGAACTAATTCATCAGCTCATTACTCCTAACTTCATCTTCCATCATTATCATTGGTCATATTCAATCACACTCATATTCATCCGCTCATCTTGATTTGAAAATTACCTAATTTTAATAAAAAGTACGAGTATGTACTCTTATTTCTCTAATAACTATGATATGTTGGGCTCAATAGTCTGAGTCCTCAGTGTTATAATAATGTATATTTTCAATTTGTTACAAGAAGTCAATATACATATTATGCAGTTAATTTTTCTAAGTGTTTTTGAGTTTTATCAATCTTATTAGGCAAAATATTTCTCTATATGTCTGTTTTCTGTTTTCGCAGATAGTAAAAATTGGTAACTTTGAGTCCAGGACTTCCTTGATGGCAATAAACCCTCGCTGGAATAATACAATGTTTTTTTGAAAATCTTATGCAGATCCATCAAGAGGTTTTAAAGTGATAGTATTTCTAACAGTTTATAGCATAAAGGATTTTATAATTATAAAGATTGAAAACCTACTTTTATAAAGTCTGCTTGTCAAAAATATTTTGATATGTCGACTGATTTTTTGCTTGGGGATTGACTCACCCCAACCCTCACATTGAATAATAATAATAATAATAATAATAATAATAATAATAATAATAATAATAAAGACTCAATTTTTAAGAAAAAAACGTCCTAACCTCTTTCTTATAAAAATTTGGAATCTGAAATGAAAAACTGAAATTTGGGAAAATCAAATAAATGATCCTGCGACGACGGTTCAAATCCGGTAGAACATAATTTTTGTTTTTAATAGATCGAATTTACTTGATTATGACAGTGGGCTCAACTTGAAATAATTATTTGACAATTTTGGTGATTTTTGATACGGCCATCAATGAGAAATGGCGTCATCACAAAAATTGTTCTGTGAATGTGTACCCTATAAATAGTCCAAGGATCGAAGCTTCGCTCGGTTTCGACTCACTCGCTACAAGAATAATAATAATTCTAAATATTCCCAATAGGTACTTACAACTGAAAATTTGTAAAGGGAAAATACGATAATTCCTGAAAAATCATGAATCGGTAATTTTTGTGGAAGGGCATCAGTGGTAGTGGTAAAGCAAGTTTTTAGGCTAACAGGATCGTTTTTTTTAAGTTTCTCATCGCAGCTGTTCATTATACGCTGTTACGCTGTTGAAACACGTTTGATATGACAACATGTTAGGTAATATTTACATTATCTTCTTTAATCATATGATAAATAAAGTTCAATGTTGAAAAATTTTAGTTTGTATTTCCATATATCTGATTTAGTGTAACGCGGTACTATAATATATTTTGGTAGTCAAAGGTACGATAACGCGAATATCTTCAGGAACAGAAAAGATAAAAATCAAACATTTTTGTGAAAGTATCTCCCATTTTATTGTTCTGCTATATTTAAGAATATACTTGGGGCTGTACTACCAAGATTCAGGTAATAAAAGCTAATGAATATAATACTTTGCGGCTTCATTCATAAATATTTTTCTATTAAGCAGAATTAAGAAGCTGAGATCGCATGGATAGAAAATTACGACGTTGTTTTCCCACAAAAAGACTGATAATAAGGGCAAAAAACGTGTCCCAAAAAATTAGATTTTCTCGTCTGTAAGAAGAGAAGAATGCAGAAAAAAATGAATAATCTTGTTTTTTTCTTTCTTCGAAACTGTTTTTAATCTTTTTTTCAGTTTTTTAAGGTTGGTCGTCATAATTTACTATGGTCTTTCGTTTTCATATAGGTAGTTGCGATGAGTTTCCACAAACTCCTCAATTTTATTTCGAGGAAAAGGAATGCATTTTTACTTGAGACAGTAAAAAATTACAAGTTTTGTTGTTGGATTTAAGCAACGAACATGATCATCAAATGTCAATTTTTTCATATTACGTACCTCCTGGTGATTATTATAAAACTTCTAGGTAAATCAGCGTCCCTAGTGTAGCCCTTGTTTCATTGTCGATTCGAAAATTATTCTGATTAACGATTATTATAATTATGGATTTCCATGAAGTGAATTTAAATTTTCCATTAAATTTTCATATTTGACTCCCCCGGATGAAGTAATTCCCAAATTCGACAAAATTTTCAAAGCTCGTTATTTTTCAAGATATCAAACTCAGTTCTTAATTATTCTTTCATTAGACCCTAATTTTTTGGGTCGTACAAATTCAACTTAATTTCATGCATTACCCTTGAGTAGGCATAACCTATACCTATCTATCTATTATCTATCTATGTCTATCCATCTATCCATCTATCTATGTATCTATATTTTCAATATTTTTCCTATTTGTGTTATTCCAAGGCATGTTTAAAACCATAGTCAAAGTCTCTAGCCCCTGTGGAGGCAAAGTTGTCTATTTTCTTAAAAATTCGTCATTTAAACGAAAAAGAATAAAAAAGAATGAAAAATGGCGAATCGCGAGAGCAACGCAGGCGAAGCTGCAGATAACATCATTTTGATATAATATAAGTTTGGAACGTTGAGTTCAAACTTTTGAATTTTTAATGGACCCGAAAACAAGAAACAGAGTAATGAACCAAAGTCGTAGATGTCGGTGAAGGTGTCTTAGAGGTCTATAATCTAAACCCTCCTTCGCTGAAAAAAAAAAAAGTTTGAAATCTAAAACATAAAATTGTGAGTCTTTCTCGATGGTGATTATGTTTAGGTGTGGGCGGGTATCCGAATTCAACCATCAGCACCCTTGCAAAGAACGCTTTTTTTTTAAGTGAGATAATACAATATGTATGCTCTTTATATTCTTGAAGCGCTAACGCTAATATTTATTTTCGGATGAGGTAAAATTGAAACATTCATGGAAAACAAGAACAACCAATAATTTAAGCGAAGTACCTACCTACCTACAAACAGAAGCAAAACCATGTGCATATATTTCACACATATTTTTCTTATAAATTAGTTTATTAAACCATTCGTATGATTTGTAGGAATCGATTTTCCATTCTTCCTCAACGGTTGAGCAAAATATTCAATTATGACTTCTGTAATATTAGTTTCAATATTCATCATTTTAATCGTGTACTTCATTGGTGGAGCGCTAATCAAAAATTTTCTGTACGGAGCTCGGGGAGTCGAAATGCTTCCTCATAATGAGTTTTGGGTGAACGTAGCCGATCGAATGCGGGTAATGTATCCACTTAATTTCATTTTTCTATCACATCGAAAATAATAACCAAGACGTTCACAAACTTCTTTGATTTCAGAACCATAATGTTTATAATAAAATTAAACCAAAAATAAAAATAAATTTTTTTATGAAAATAATAGATTTAATCATAAAATTATTAAGTACTACCTTACCGACTTTCTGTTCGATAGTATCTAAATACAGCGTTTTTATGGTTTTTATGCCGATTTTTCTCAAATTTACGATATAAAAGTTCAATTTCACACAACAATATTCTGACCTACCTAGTACCTACCTATTCGAATAATTTTGAAAAAAATTAGCGCTATTTTAAACATTGAATATGATTTCATTTTGTATACCTACTTATCAATTTTTTCAATTTTTTTCATCACTTCGAATTATTATTATGAATTCTTGTTTCAGAATTTATTTATTTTCTGCTTTCGTGGATGTAAATACAGTGAGATTCCGAGCTCTGGATATGATCAAATATAACGTGCGGTATATGACTGTGACAATCACTAACTTAATTTTCGTGTTGAATGTTCCTATGCCGTTTTTTTCATTGTACTACAATCGAAAAACTTTCGAATTGTTTTATATTTAAACATTATTTTAAGAAAATTGTTCATTACGTAGGCATATTGATTAAATAAATAATAAATTTTTACGATAAAACAAGCATTTAAAAAATAAAAATAGCTTACCTACCTACCGAACAAGTCACTCTATCTCAGTTAAATGCGTTGGTAGTGTTATTACAAGATTTGATATCTTGAAAATAGTATTAAAATTCAAACGGCGGGTACGGATTCCCCTCCGAATGATTTTCGCAGATTTTCTTGAATAAAATATTTGTCATCTTCATATGATTACCTATAGGTAGACCTACGTGTACGCTTTATTTGGAAGTAACGTTGAATACGATGACGAATAATTTGATTATCGCGCAGTGATTATTTTGTCAACTAACTTGTAGAAATATTTTCATAAATTAAGGAACAGTAAAATCTCGACCAAGGCCAAGAGAGAACGAAAAAAAAAAATAGGAAAAAAACTAGCGCAGCTACATTCCCATTAGAAAAAGTCGTTGTTCAAAGACACCTATGTAACCTTGAAATAATCAAATCATAAAATTTACGTATTCTTCAAAATTCTTTGAAACTTAGCTTTTGCTTTAAAGGTTGGCTTCTGCTTGATCCTTCAAAGTTTAGCTTTTGCCCCAACCCCACGTTTTAAGATAATTTGAAAAACGTACACCTAGAAACTAGAAGACTAGAAAATAAAATAAGTAAAGAGTAGAACCGTAGCAGAAAGATACCAAAAACCGAAAAATAAGTACGTTTGTTTTCAGATTCACTCTCTGAGTCCTCTATAACAGACAATGGGCAAGGTGAAATTGTCCGATGAACCAGATTTCATTTCTGAATAGAGCGGACAGACTGGCCAATTATCAGTCTAATTATCTTGTTCAAACTTGGTTTTGCTTTCTATACAATCAATAGACATATTTTATCCTTTTGTTTGCCATATCTTTTTTACCTTAATCTCTGTTTCTCTTCAACGGCCTAAAAGAATAATTGTGAAGTTTAGTTCAGTAGGTATCTTTCGAATCAAGCTTCCTACATAAACACTATTGATCGCTGTAATAAAATTAAATACTTTTTTTTTTCACAATAACGGACATCTCTCAACAGCGGACAAAATGCTTGATCCGAGATTTCAGGGTATAATTGTATTATAATATGTTACAGTCAAAATGTGAAATTTAGACATTTCATGAAATGCCGAGCAATTTTAGGCAAAGGGTGAAAACAGTAAAAAAATTATATAGTTTGGCTGGGCATTTCATACATTTCCTGACAATAGTAAGGCAGATCTGAAATTATGAGAAATAGGTACTAGCGACTCATAAAATGAACAGGTCATAGTAATAGGTATTAATAAGGTGAAATGATTAAGGTATATAAGTACCTAAGGAACTTAATATACCTTACAATACGTATAAGTACTAGGTAGTGTTTTTTCTTAGTTTTTTTTTGCTTCTTCTCTTTTTTGAAATTTAATTTTTTCCAGTATCTAAAGCACTTCACGCATCTAGATCTTGCCTCATTGTGGTAATTGGAGTGAATGTTCTTCCTCACTGTTCTTCACATTTGAATTGTGGGAAGAAATGTGGATGTGTTTCAGAAAAAATAACTGGAACACATTCGCCACCAATTCACCGTATTCAGCTTTAATTAGTATTAATGAATTAAATACAATGTTCTGCAGCAACATTTTTACATTGAAAATAATAAATCTTGCATCTTCAATTTTCATTTTCTACGAACATTTTGCTATACTCATTGATCATCTGAAGAGGTTTTGGGGAGAAATGCTACAAGTGATATCGGATTGAAGAATAGTTCTCACATGTGTGTGCATATTGTAACTTTTCTTCTCGAAGGAGCTTGGGTGATTTGTTCAGAGCTTCTAAAATTATTTGCTTGATACAGAATTGTTAGTGTCAGATAAAATTTATTCCAATTTCTCTTAATAAACGCTGATCTTATCCGAGGATTCCTGTACTTACCTCTATTTTGAAAAAATCACTTGTACCCTTACTTAGTGGATGTTTTCGATAAGATTACGATGCAGTTTTTAAAATTATTTTTTGATATCAATTAATTTAAGATTGTCAAGAACGACGTGCAAACTAAATTTCAAAATTATGAGAATATTAATTAATATGAAGATAATATCGTGAATATTACAGGTATTGTATTAAGTATAACCAATAGATTTTAAAAATGAAATATGTATAAAAATAAACTTAAAAATATATTGTATGTTTGTATTCATAAACGAGGTACATGGCAATTAGAATTTGGAAATATTTTCTGGTAATTGTGAATTGACAATAAATACATTTTTTATTTGCAATTATTAACCAGCACTGTTGACCAGACGCGCAAATGATAAATTTGAGAAGAGGGAATCAGAATTGATGAATGTAATTGAAAATATAGAAATTGAGAAGTAATTCAAGACAACGATTTTGAAAAAAATAAAAGAAATATAGAAGCTTAATGAGCATATTATTGCCTTAATATATTTCATGTTCACAGTTGTAAGGGGACAGTAACTTCACAATGAGCTGTATCTTGTCATATATTTCACAAAGTTGTACCATGCCTAAAATTTGTTTCAAAAACCAAAGGTCATAAACTTCCAATAGTCCAATTTTGAAAACTAAATCTTTTTTAGAATTTCAATGTTGCGAAGTAGAGATATTTTTCTCATGTATTTTTTCATAAGAAAATAAATGAGTTTGAATTGATTTTCTGAGAACGGGAAAGTCTTTAATACAGATGATCACTAATTTTCAGACGATTGTATTTAAATCCTACCCAACTGTAACCATAAAAACTTATTTTTAAAATCCTGTTTTTGTCCAATTACTATGTTTGCCACCAGAGTGCATAGCTTTTGCCTATATATGATGGAGACGACATAATAGTAGTTTTGATGTTCCACCTATGGATAGTGCTGACAGCACCACGTGTTTTGCTTTCTGAAAATCCGATCGGAGAAAAAAATCATCACTTGCATTTGTTTGTAAACATTACCCCATTACGAAGAATCTGATTATTCTGATTGGTCGATGTCAATTAATGTGGGGTAATTTGTACGCCAGTGCACACGTACTCAATGTAGATGTTAATGACAGTCGATCCCGTGTAAAACAGCAGCATGATGTCTCCATCATATATATATCCTCGGAGCTCACAATCTATATGATATAAATGATTATATTTTATTGATAAGTATCAATATGAAAAAATATTGATATTTTGCACTAGGCCTACTATATTAACTTTGTTAAAACTCTTAGTTTTCCTCTTAATCCACTATTCAAAATCCTGAGATCATAAATTCAAAATATCAATGTAAATGAAAGTTATTGAAAAAATATTCTTCAGGAAGAAAAACATTTTTAAAATCATAATAAATTGAGGACCCTAATTCCAAAACTCACTTAATTCATTTTTTCAAAAAATGAGTTAAACATGGAATTGTATATATAGAATTTCCTGCGCAACCCCATGAACTCATAAAATTTTTACTTTATGGAATAGAAAAGTTCTTAAAGAAATGCCTTATAACCAAAATTCCCATTATCCTATAAATATTGTTAGTTAGACTTCAAAGTGAGTCTCATATAGCACAGAATATCTTGCAATTACACAGTATACATTATTTTAGTGTTTTATTAGTGTCCAGTTTAGTGAATGTAACAAGTTTGTTAGAAATTATTCAAGCAAGAATACTGATTCTTTTTAAGCATCTAAGACATTAATATTATGATAATTTATCACATCATTTATTGTGAAATCAATGTAAAATATGGTGATATTTGTGAAAAGACTTACTCCTTAGATGCAAAACTCACATTATTCATTTTTCATTCGATGATATTTCTCCAAGAATGTCAAAAGTGAGTAAATTTTGGGCAAATTATTTATTACATTGGTAAGAAACAAAACAATGACAAGTTAATTGTGAGTATTCCCATTTCAGGGGAAGGCTTAACTTACACCTTTGACTAGTGCTGGACTAGTAAAGAAATATAATTTCTAGTTGGACATACTGGCATTATAAATAGCAACCAAAGTGTATCTTTTGACGTACTTTACTTTATGTTTATGTACACTATCCTTGTGAATTTAAGGGATGTCTTTATCAGATGTATTCAAAATTAATGAACTAAAGCAAAACGTTGAAAATACTCAGAAAGTATGTTAGAGTGGCCTACTTTTTCCTGACACGTCTTGACATTAAAAAGTATATTGGTCTTACAGAGCTTTTACTAAATATATAGTCAAAGGCCTTCATACATTTTTTGCCTCTTCTGAAAAATTAGGTTTTTGGATACTGTGGGTTTTGAAATTAGGATCTTCAATTGTGAAATAAATACTAAATCTAATTTCAATTTATTTTCAGTTTTACTAAAACTGGAGTTCTTCAAATGAATTTGATATCAAAAAAGTACTCACAAAATCCACAAATTTGAGTAAATCATAAGAGTAAATTTAATTTATAATTCGTTGAAAAATTCAAAATATATACTTAAATCTTCCAAAACAAAATCAACAAATGCATCTAAATAACAGTTCTCTCTATAAAAAAATCTTCAAAAAGTGTTTAGTAAATATCAGATGTTTATTAAACTGCTTAAATTCAATCTAAAAACAGATTATTAATTTCAACTCAGCGCCTGATTTATAACCAGTTCATTTCTGAAAATTAAATCATTTTTGGGATCACAGGGGGGGGGCAAGTGGTTCAATCCAAAAATGGACCATAAATCTAAATTTATCCACACAAAAAACATGTCTAACAACGTATCACTCCACAATTTAAAAAAAATTTACTTTATTCTTTTTTTTTTCAAAGACAAGGCGTAATTCAATATGAATATGAATAACATATGGGATTTTATTTCATGTCAAATACTAACTATATACAAACATGTATTATTTTGTGGCTGCAGTGTTCAATATGCCAAACGAGTTCTACTCTAACAATTTTAATGAGGGTACAATTATGTGACTCATTACTTTGCTTCACTTCATGGTTTTATATTTCGAGGTTCGGTTCTGTCGAAAGAAATACTACAAATAGAACAATCCAAAAAACTTTTGCACTCTTATCTTCAGTAAAAAACTTTTTCCATCATTTTGCGCCAAATTGTGCCTCACTTTTGAAATAATTTTTTTTTTCTAAATGGGACAGCGTTGCAAAATTTTAATGCTGAAATTTCCAATGTCATCAACAGTTTTCGAAAAAGTTTGAATTCCACACTTTTTGCCATATCTATCCAACGATGCTAAATTAGAATTCACAGGCAAACATTATACCAATCAATACATGTTTTATTGTTGAAGTTTTAGTGATTTTTTCATATGACGGAAAAAGAACAGACTTCAGTAATTCTAGTCACTGGAGAAATTTTTAAAGGGTTATTTTTCTCTAAAGCACATTTTTATTGGTTTTTAACATTTTTTTGTTTTTTTGTTTATTCTTTTTTTTTTTTTAAATTAGGTATTAATTTATTCTAATGTTTTTCTTTTCAGTACCTAGTTCACCACTTGGATGAGTAGCCTAGCAGTACACTAACTGAAACATTTAATGTGGAACACATATTTTTATTATTTCATAATTATTAGCACGGAAGAATTTGTTTTTTGCCAAAGTTGTGTTACTCCATTGGTTGTTTTAAACCAAATGAAAATAAACAAACTTATAATGCAGTATTTAGATCTTGGGATTTTACCTCATTTCCATTTTTCCCCAAATTGTGATAATTGCCTTAAAATTAATTTGGACACCCTACAGTTTTGTTGCCGCTTAATGTATGTGAACGCCAAGAGGAAAATTGTAAAATGTTCCTACAAGTAATCCATTTACAATAGTAGCTGGATTAGCAATGCCAAAATTAAATCAGTAAAATTATTTAGATTTGTACTTTTTTAACACGATGCCCCTGCCCCCCTTGTTTTGATTTTTTTTAAATTATTTAAAAATGTCCCACGCCTCTTCAACGGACTGGGACTCCTTTGTAAGAGAAGTGTTGTTTCATTGTACCTTCAAAAATTCTACATGTATTTGAGGACCAAGCAAGATTGTGGAAATTGATGAGGCTAAAATAGGCACACAAAAATGCAATGAAGGTTGGATGTAGCAAGGCCAATGGACTTTCGGAGGAATTGAAAGTGAATTTAGAGAATTTTTGTAACTCTCCTCCCAAATCAAAAAGCTAAAACATTAGTCAAGTTGATTAAACGGAACATTTTACCAGGCACAACAATCATCTCCGATTGCTGGAAAGCTGTGATTTCTTAAGGCATCATGGTTTTGAACATTTTAAGGTTAACCATTCGATAAATTTTGTGGATCTGACAACAATGGCGCACACCAACACCATTGAACAGTCACTGCGTGAGATGCTAAGGAACAAAAATAGACAACTTCGAGGAGTACCTAGCGGAGTACCTGTTTAAGAGATGCTTCCCAAATTTTGAAGAAAGAGTACATTATTTTTTTTGAAACAGCCACTGATCTCTACAATGTGTACAATATAAAAATTTATATGAGCTACAAATATTAAAACAGCCATTTTCAGGGCTCCCAAAAACATTCTTAGATAGTGAAAAGTTTCAAAATGATTAATTAAATAATATTTTTTTATTATTTCTCACTGTTTGTCAAGGTGGTGGAGTGATCTTTAAGACAATGTGGGGGGCCTTGGCCAAGGCATGCCACTTTGTATGATGATAACAGCAGGGTGGCTTCCAGGGGCTGGGGCTTTGCCCCAACCACTTCATTGTTGCTCCCAAAGTGGCATACCATAGACCAACCTCCAGCATCAGACCTAAAGATCTCACACCTAAATATATACCCCCACTCACTAGACAACAATGAAAATCTCATTGTATTAAGTATTTACCCCACCCCACCCCACCTACCAACAACTAATGAAGATCACACATTCTATTCTTACCAGTGAACCACTAAAATATATGCATCAGCCACCACACTCACTTTGCCATCTTCTATCATATTAGGTAATATATAATATTTAGAATCTGTATCTAAGAAACCCAATAACCGTAAAACTAAGAGAGACCACACTCCAAACTTGGCACAATACTCAACTCTATGAGTACTATACATGTACCAAATTTGAAGTCGATCAGAGAGGGGCCCATATTATAGAATAGTACTATCTAAAATGCTATTTATGAATGAAATTTACCTGTTTAATCGAATAAAAATATTATCTTTTTGGTGGATTCATTGAAAAAAATATCGTACTCAAATAGTTAGGAAAATGAGTGATTGTCAACAATAAAGTTACATAGATTAAACAAGTTGACGCATTCCCATAAAGCCAATGTAATAAAATTGTCATCGTTTTGTAGTTGGGATAAATTATCCCACAAGTAAGTGCAAGTGTCGTTAGTTCTTCAAAGTGTTGGCCAAGGGAAGGGAAATGAAGCGCAAACAACACTAGTGCTTACTTATGGCATAAAATTTCAAAAATCACTTTTGGGACTAATTCTTATCAGATTGTGTCAACTTTTCTAATCTATATAACTTTAGTCAACGAGTTGCGTAGTTACAGCACAAGCCATGTAAGTGCAACGAGCATAGATAAATAAGTAATGTACTTCGTACATAGGTGAGTAACTTTTACTTTTTTTTTCAATCCCCGTTTTATCATGGATTATGTTACTAACCATCACTAGAGAGATTCTAGAGCTAGTTCTGATTTATTATTTTATAATAATTAAAAAAATTTCTATTCTCCCTGGGATTTGAACACGCATCACTGAAGTTCCAAGATGCGAACTTAGCTCCTGGGGCACCAAAATTAATAGAATATGATGGTCTGATAGCAATACATATTTCTTTGATAAATGTTTTATGTGTTAGGAAGTTTGTTTACATATTAAGATGACATCCAACCTTTGAGGATATATATACATATATGATGGAATTGACATAATAGTGGTTTTGGTGTTGTACCTAAGGGTAGCGCTGCCGATGCCATGTATTTTGCTTTCTAAAAATCTGATTGGAGGAAAAATTTGCATTTTACATTCATTTGTAAACACTGGTGTACAAATTAACTCAATCTGGAGAATCTGATTATTCTGATTGGTTAATGTTAATTTATGTGGGGTAATTTGTACACCAGTGTACATGTGCTTGGTGTAGATGTTAACAACAGCCAATCCCTTGTAAAACTGTAGCCTGTCATCTCCATTATTATAATCTCTGTTTGATAGGATTACACTAACTTACACCAACTAGGGCTTGTAACCAAAACATTTATGGGGTTATTGGTTACTGAGAATCAATAACAACCTATATTGAGTTCTAGTTACTGGTTCTTGGTTAAAAATATAATTATTTGGTTATTGGTTATTGTTCTGGTTAACCAAAACAACTTTTCTGGTTATAGGTTATGGTTACTGGTTGTTGGTTAAGACAAAATTTGGGGTAAAATAGACAAAAAAAATTTCCTCCGAGTCAAATTATCTATAATTATTGAGGTGAGTTCTGATCACTTTACACGGAAAAGATAAGAACGAACTTCCATCTTAGAAAAACGATTTATTGACAACGTTAGTACAACGACTGACGAGTGGAGAACATTCTCCGTCGAGCAGTGGCGGAAAGAATATTATGTTGGCGATCAGTGTTGCCACATGTGAAACGAATAAATGTAATAAACATGTTACATACAGTGTTAGTCAATATAAGGTTATGTGTTTGTGAGGGAGTGAGGGAATAGTATCCCAACACCCCCCTGTGATTCAAAACGGACGAACAAACATATAAGTAAAAAATGTGTCACACTGTGTATGTATAAAAAAATAAATAAGCAATAGCCGTCAAAATTTTTAAATATAAATATAATATAAAAAATTGCTATAAAAAATGGTAAAAAAGATTAAGTAAGTCGTTGACTAGTATCATGATGTACAATTAAAATGTGTATGAATTTATGAATCAATTGTTTTGTCTTATATATTGTGTAATAATTAACATGAGGTATACATTTAACCTTCTGTTATAGTGTCACATCTTATAAATATTGTGTGATTTCAAATTATTATATATAAAAGAAAAGGTCGGAGAGATCAATATCTCCTCATCGTCAGCTGTGGAAAAAAAATTATTGTATATGTCCTTATAATTAATTGTGTGGGGTTTAAATAAATATACTATTGTTGGAATCAATTGAATTTGTTAGGGGAAGCTGTTGCCAGTAAGAGAGGCAGAGCAGCAACTGGGAACCTATTGAATGTTGTGATGTGAATTGTGAAACAAAATATGGACTGCTCGGTTTACAATAGGCGCTAAAAGACCGACGCCCATCCGCAGTCCAAAACCAAATATCAAAAATTTTGAGGGTTATGTCAATTAAGACTATTGGCCGAAAAGTTGACTTGCTCGGAGGATTCTTGTAACGATATTTTGGAAGGTTTTCCGATCAAGTGCTTTAGTTAATATGTCAGCAACTTGATCAGGTGACCTAATATCATTGAAGCTTATAAATTTTTGTTGGAATGCTTCCAACAGTGCGTAGCATTTGATCGCGAGGGACCTGGATCGATTCTGGCCTCCCCCAGATGCAATGCGGGACGCAAATATATTGTCCTCGTACACCTGCACTGGGTCGGTTACAGAGAAAATGCTTTCCATAAGTTTCCAGATCACATATATGTCGTCGAGTGTATCATTCAATGCAATTAACTCGGCTGCAGTTGACGAAGTTGCAACCGTGTGTTGCCGGTGAACAGCCCAATTTAACAAGTCTCCGTTTACAAAAATCATGAAGCCAGTTGTGGAGCACCCTTTCTCCAAGTTATTTATATCGATGGGTGAATCGTCTATGTCTGGTGCATACGACGCATCGACAAAAGCTTTAATGTGAGTTTGGTCTGAGTGGAAGACCAGAGAGAAGTCTCTTGTAGTTTTGAGGTATCTAATAATATGACGAACGTAATTTTTTATTTCATTATTGGAGGATGTCTGAAAACGGGATAAGTAGTTGATGGCGAAAGCAATATCCGGGCGGGTCAGTCTTATCACATATAGCAGATTCCCAATCATAGCCCTATATTCGGTATCGTCAATTCCATTTGTTGGTTTATTTATTTTAAGCCCAGTCTCCATGGGTGTGAAAGATGGATTACATTCGGTCATTCCAAACTTCCGGAGAATCTTATTGATATATCTATTTTGTGTAAGTATTATTTGTTTTCTTGGGATATCACGACTTATTTCGAATCGAACGAAAAAGATTAGGTTGTGTTCTATTTTTAATGTGAAGTTTTTATTAAATGTGTTTATTAAGTGTTGTGTCCACTCGTCGTGGTTGCTAGCTAACAACATGTCATCCACATAGACTATCAGGAGTACCATTGCACCAATATTTTCCTGTTTGACTTATAAACATCTATCTATCTTTGATTGGATAAATCCAGCTTGAATTATTGTTGAATTCAACAAGTTGTACCAACTTTTGGAAGATGTTTTAAGTCCATATATTGACTTTATGAGTCTCAGGCAATTATTTTCGCCTAGTTGGCATCCCTTAGGATTTGATATGAATATAGGATATTTTATTTGTGAGTTAAGAAAGGCTGTTTTTATATCAAATTGTGTTATGTTTAAACCATATTTACTGGTAATTGACAGTATCCATCTGATTAACCAGTATTGGATTCTTCGACCATACAGTATATGGACTGGTAAAGCCCCATAAGATGTGTGTTAAAAAATTGGTCACAACATCCAGGAGTTAAAATAGGCAATTTCCAAGCAACTAAACGAGGAATGTGGCAAATTATCATTTTTATCAACCAAAAAGTGAAAAGAAACTACGATAGAGAATGTTGTCAGTTGTTAGTTGAAGCTTCTTTGAAGATAAAATCATTATATTTTTCAAAAATTAGATTTCTTTTTATTTTAAAATGCGTTAAAACGTCTAGAAAATTACAATGAAATTTTTTAGTTACCTTTATTTTTGTTACCTAGTTTCTGTAGATGTATCATAAATTTATTAGTGAAAATAGATTTTCAATTTGTGTAGTTCTTTTAGGATCTAAATAGTTGAGTAAGAAATAATAGTAACTTAACATTTGCAAACACTACTATAGTAACAAAATTAATTAAGGCTGTAACACTAATATATTATGACACTATCATAATTGTTTATTTTGCCATTTTCCAGTTAAGGTTGTAGCACATTTGCCTACTTTTGCTCCTCGATGTTGTTACCATTTTCTGCCTCACTTTACCAGTCCATTATACTGTATGGTCGAAGATTGGATTACCGGGGCATATGTTTTGGTTAGAGAATAGTGAGTGAGATCTTTAAAACCTCTCGCAACCAATCTAGCTTTCGGTATATGAACGCCTTGGTTGTCAGGTTTCGTGGTGAAACACCACTTTGTATCTACCAACCTCACATTTCTCTCCTTTGGGACAACTTCCCACACGCCCATATCAGATAATGACTTCAGCTTGTCTGTAATGGCTTGTTGTCACTCTTCCTTAAAAGGATTGTTTTCGACATCCTCCCATTTTTGAGGGATGTGGTCCTCAATATAATTTTTATATCTTGATTTAAATAAGTTTAAAATTACAGGAGTTTCTATTATGTTATTGTTATCTTGTGTATTTTCATTATTATTATTTATATTATTTATTTGTTTTATGTTTCTCGTTTCATCAAATCTGACATCGCAAGTGACATGCAATTTGTCCATTAATGAGTCCCTTATACAGTACCCACTGTTGGTATACCCTACAAAAATTCCTTTGTCGGATCTTTGAGTTAATTTTGGGTGTTCACTGTTGGATCTTTTTCTTTCATTTCTCGTGGCTTGTTGCTGACAGACCTCTATGGGGATATGCCTGTGAGCAAGAGACCCAAAAACTCTCATATTGGATAAGTCCGGCTTTGTGCCGTAAAACATCTCAAAAGGGGTCTTATTGTCTTTATTGGCCCTAGTTGGGCTTCTGTTTATAACATAAACAGCCGTCAGAACAGCAAATGACCAAAAACTGAAGTCCAAATTGGAGTCAAACAACATAGCCCTTGTCCTTGCCATAATGGTTTGATTCTGCCTTTCGGCCATCGCATTCAACTCTGGTGAATACGGAACGACAGGCTCGAGGTTTACGCCGTTGTCCTCACAAAACGTCTTCATATTTGAGTCAAGGTATTCCCTAGCATTGTCACATCTCAAAGTGGCTATTGGGTGATCGGGGAATTTTGATTTTAATTTCATGTATAATTTTTTTAATTCCTCGAAAACCATTGGTTTTTTCTCAATAGTGGAGATAAAAGTGTACTTTGTGGCATGATCCACAAAAGTCAAAACATACTTTTCACCATATATGCCTGGTGAGAAGGGTCCCATTGTACCTGATGAAACGAGCTCGAGTTTCCTCTCAGGTTGTGTGCAAGTTCCATTATGCCCTAATCTTCTAGAGTTAGCTTTCACACCTACCTCACACAGACTGAACTCGTCATCACGGAAAGTAATTCCGTTTGGAATACCTCTTGAGACCTTTGTCAAGAACTTTAAATTTTTTCCTGATAAGTGTCCCAATCTCCTATGTCATATCATTTTTTGTCTATTTTTGATGTTTCTATACTCTCACTAGCTTCTTAATTATCATTTATTATATCATTATTATTTGTTGTATTATTATTTGCGTTTATACCTACATCCTCATTCATTTCACTTCCACCTTCATTCGTTTCATTTTCTTGTGGATTATTATTATCATATTCGTCATTAAGATTTATTATAATATTATTATCTTTATTATAATTAATTGTGTTTTTTTGTGTATTATTATTAATATTCTTTCCATTCTCTTCGTTCTCCTCCTGACTTTCCTCTATAATTTCTTCTTCTACTTCATATTCCATCCACTCATCTTGGGACTTTATATTAGGCATACATGCCAATTTATTTGATTCATTATTATAAGGACATATTTTATTTAATTCGTCTTCATTTTCTATAATATTAACGTCAGACTCTGGTACAATTTTGTATTTTACCATGTACACGCCTCTTATTTTTGGGGCTGAAAAGATGACTTCGTCCGTGCCTCGGACGTATATGTGCGCTGCAGAGAAATTTTGATCTATGCCAAGCACCCTATTTTCTGTTATTTTAATCCCTGACATTAGATCTACGTTTAGGGATGGTACATAATGTACGTTTTTTAATCTTATTACTGTTTGGTTTCTCTCTGAATTTTCCACTCTAATAAACATAATACCTATGTGTGTGACAATAAGTAGTGTATCCTGAATGGCACATTCCAGCACGATAGGCTTTTCTAACATTATTGGGTTAGACAGTTTTGATAAGTCTGATATTACGTGAGCAACAGCTCCACCATCTAACATGATTCTTTTAGTGAGAGGGACATAATTTGAGTCTGACTCTTGTTTCGTGTCTTTAGATGTAATTAAGTTTATTAATTTATTATTATTTGTGTTTTTTCTCGGTCCATAATCCTTATATCTGATCATCATGGACCATTGAACATCATTTTCCTTCTTGTTTTTATTATTATTATTATGATTGTTTCGTCCGTATCATGTGTTTTGTGCAGGACCATCTAATTTATTTTGGGGTTTTACATCCTCTTTATTTGACGGACATACTTTGGCTATGTGCCCTTTGCCGTGACACTTAAAACATACTAAATTGTTCCAACTTCGCAAAGTATTTTGATTTTGATTATTATTATATGTTTTATTTTCATAATTATTATTATTATTCTGAGACATTTCAGATTGTTGATTATTATTATATGTCATTTTCCCCTGATCTATATTTTGACTGTGATTTTGGTTTCTATTAGTGTTATTGTATGTATTGTAATTTCCTCCATATTGAAATCTTTGATTCTTATTATTGTGGTTGAAATTACAAAATTTATTATTATTATATCTTGACTTTTTCTCGTCATACAACCTATCTGACCTTTCGATCAACATGGCGTGGAGTGTTTCAATTGTTTTCTGATCCTGACTTAAAGTATTAAACTCCAGCCTTGTCATGTCATAGTCCATGTTCAATAATATTAGAAGTTGTTCTATTTCTTCCTGTTTGTCCAAAGGTTTACCACAGTCCCTTATTTTTTGAGCTGATCTCGAGAAAACGTCTAAATAACTCCTCATATTGCCATCACTATTAAATTTTAATCTCTGAAAGGCCTGCTTCGTGTTAATATATGTAACTTGTGTGCAGCTTTTGTATCTTTCATCTAGTACTTTTAATATTTGATTTATTGTTTTTAGATCTTTGACTCTCTCGATTAATTCGTTGTTAAGTCCCTGATAGATTAGAGCCTTTCCCTTTTCCTGAATACGGAAATATGCCATTCGACTAGCTGGACTAGCATTGCCTGTGTCAGGGTTTAAAAAATTATTCAACTCAAGTCCCAAAAATAGCACTTTGGTCTCAACATCGTGCATAATTGGATACAATCTTTCTGCATAGAGTGTTGAGACCATGGTGGTCCTCCAGGCATCATAATTCCTTCCATCAAATACCTTTTTTGTATCAAATCGTGACATTTTATTATTAAATTTTGGATATTTGGGAATTTAAATCCTACCTCAGAAACACGAGAACTTAAATCTAGAGGGTAACACGGTCTCAACCGCACGATAATGCACAACACGGTCTCAACTGCTCGATAGGGAATGCAAATTAAATAAACTATAATATGACATTCAAAATTAATTAATATTTTAAAATAAATCTCACTAAATAAATATTGCCAACGATGAGGTGATCTCTCCGCCGTTGTTTCTGTTTCTTGAGCGATCGATTTACTCGGACTTTATCCCCAAAAATGTTCAAAATTGAATTGATTAAAGCTTTAGGTCTTGTTTCAGAATGAAAATAATTCTGTTAAATACGTTAAAACATAAATTAATATTCAATGTAAAAATTATTCAACAAAAATGTGAAAGAGATTACTGCTGAAAAAAATTATCTGTTAACCTTCATCAATTGAAAAGATCTTTTATTGTTTGTGAACAGGAAAAAGTTTGTCACCAATCTTAATGATCATCAATGTAGGTTTTCTTTTGTTGGATTCGATGAAGCTAATCCAACAAAGATTCCCTTTTTCTGCAATTCTCGACCAACAAGATAAAGTTTGAAAGGATATTGAATCCACCTTTCAAGTTTCGACTTTACTTGAAATTTGGTTGAGAATATACACGAAAATATACCAAAATTTAACTCTATGTTACTGAAATTTTAATTTTTTTAGTCAATTTTAAGCAAAATCACACGAATTAATAATTAATTAATCTAAACTTTTTACTTATCTAATATTTTTTCGTTCACTTTCGTAGTTTTCCCAATGTTTTCCTGCTGCTTTCATGCTCAGTTGACACCAAACTTCGACGATTTTACTCTGCAACTTTCAGATTTTCGATTTTTCTTTATTTGTTTTATTCTCCAGAACACAGCACGAACAATTGCCAACTGTTTTTGATTCTATGCACTGGTCTCCCAAACCACAAGATCCTCTCGTATCTGATCTGCTTTCTCCAAATTCTCGATTCCGATGTTTTCACAGGCACCTAAGAATTTACCGTTGTTTTCATTAATTTTCACTTTTATTATCGATTTACTGAAATTAAAACTTTTAACTTTTTCAGGATAGTTACTTTAATCACTGAAACGAACTTTACGTTCACAAATTTTACACTTTTCCTACCACTTTGCGTGGAGGTATCACACGGCATTAAGCCTTTTCACTTTGCGTGAAACACGAATTTTTAACTTTTAATTAATTATACAATTACCACATTTTAATTACTGTACTTCTTTTTCCAATCCGCAGCTCTGCCTACCATATTGAGGTGAGTTCTGATCACTTTACACGGAAAAGATAAGAACGAACTTCCATCTTAGAAAAACGATTTATTGACGACATTAGTACAACGACTGACAAGCGGAGAACATTCTCCGTCGAGCAGTGGCGGAAAGAATATTATGTTGGCGATCAGTGTTGTCACATGTGAAACAAATAAATGTAATAAACATGTTACATACAGTGTTAGTCAATAGTTATGTGTTTTAAAATTGTTTTTTTTTTGGTTATCAGGTCCCAAATCAATAGTGTCAATTTGTTTTGGTTTTTAGTGGTTATTAGCTGCGTTTGATAGGATTACACTAACTTACACCAGCCTACACCAGTAGAGATATTCCACAAATATTCAAGTAAAACTTGGCGTAAAGTCATATAACATTCTAAAATTTGTGGAATCGCCTTCCTGGTGTAGGTTGGTTAAAGTTGGTGTAGTCCTATCAAACAGAGCTACTGTTTTGGTTATGGTTGTGGTTACAAGCCCTAACACCAACCTACACCAGTAGGGATATTTTGCAAATATTCAAGTAAAACTTGACGCAAAGTCCCATAACATTCCTACATTTGTGGATTGCCCTCCTGGTGTAGATTGGTGTAAGTTGGTGTAGTCCTATCAAACAGGGCTTATATATATCCTGGAAGCATACATCGCTTAAAAATTTATTGGGGTAGTTAGTGCAATAAGAAACTGGGAATGTTGAGAGTGCTTAGCTTTGAGGATATATAAATTATGAAGATGATATGGAACAGTATTAATATGGGGTTGAGTGTCCAGACTATAGATGCCACGTGCTCCCCAGACTGAACACCCCAACCAATCCGAATCAAAAATCTGTGTAAAAGTGAGGTACTTTGTACGCCAGTGTTTATAAACAAATGCATGTTGCGAGATTTTCCTTCAGTCAGATATTTAGTTGGAAGTCTGTTTGTAGAAGCGCTTTCTATAGTTAGGACAACAAAACTGCCCATGTGTCCTCTCCAACGTATGTATATTCTCGAAGGTGCTAAGTGAATACCCCATGGTAAACAGACAACTTGCTGCAGTAAAATTTTAGGACTCAACGTCAGTGCAACCAACTATGCACACATAAAACTCTTTGACGTTGTCCTCTTATCAGTTATCACCTTTATTCTCCATCAGTCTTAACATTTTCAAGAATTGCATGATATTTTAGGGAAATTGACAAGACGGCGACGAATCCTGACGAAATAATTAAATAAGACAAACTGTGAAACTAGAAAACAACGAATGTACTGTCGCGATTGTCTCGTCAACTTCACTAAAGTATCATGCAATTCTTGAAAATGTTAAGACTGATGGAGAATAAAGGTGATAACTGATAAGAGAACAACGTCAAAGAGTTTTATGTGTGCACGGTTGGTTGCACTGACGTTGGGTCCTAAAATTTTACTGCGGCGAGTCGTCTGTCATGGCATGAGTTGATTATTATGATAAGATAACAGTTGAGTAATTCTTTATTACTAGTCCAGTACTATATAGTCAAAGGTTTTTATAAATTTCATTGTTTTGGTTTTGGAAATAGTGCGATTGTCCATTTCGCTTTATATCCAATAGTATAATAATCATCTTTAATGGCAGATGAAATTCAGCGTCTAGATGATGGAACCGCCGCAATCAAATCGGAGTAACAATTAGATTATTCAGATGTATTATTTCACTGCTCAATCATTTTCATTTCCTGTGTGTTCTGACGAAATTCTCTGATTATTTTAGTTTTCTTGTTGTCGATCACGTACCGACGTTAGTTTTGGACTGTTTATCAGCCGATGATAAAGAAAAACTACGGAGTGAAGATGAACCCTCAGTGAAGAAAGTAAAGCATTCTCAAGACCGAAAAGAAAATAAACTCAAAGGTATTATCCAGCAAAGACTGTTTCCTTCGCCCGATGACAATTATTTAAATAAGCTATGTATATTCTGAATAGGTCAAAACAAAAATAGAGGACCCACTTTCAAGCAGGATAAAGAAAAAATTTTATGTCCCAAACTTGCAAATGTAACAACGTCCGAAGAGTTACCGATATGTGACGGTGAAAAATGTCAATTTTCGCATGACATTAATGCCTATTTACAATCTAAACCAGTGGATATCGGTGAAGATTGCTATATGTTTAAAACTAACGGTTACTGTCCACGAGGACTCACCTGCCGGTCTGAAGTTTTCCTCTTATTCCTATCATGCAGATTATTTATTTTGGTTCTTTGATGGAATAAAATTGTATCGTTGTTCTCAGGTTTGGTAAATCTCATATATCAAAGGAAGGAAAAAATATTAAAAATAATACCTCATTCCACGAGAGTAGCAGAAATTTTTTGTCAAAAGAAGTGCAGCATTCTTTACGTAAAAGATCATATAGTTTTGAAAAAAGTATCAATGTTTTATTAGAGTTAGATCGAAATAAAAAATCAGGTCAGAAGGAAAAAGAAGCGAATGGTGGCGAAACTTGTCCGAAAACCCAAAACATAGGTTGTGCCGTTGATTATGATTCGGTTCCTTTGAAACCAGATGAAAAAAAAAAGGTTGGTTGGAATTATGTATTTTACTGGAGTTAATTTTTTCCACCTAGACTAAATGAAATATCTATTTGTAGATTGATTGGAAGAACAAACTTTTTCTGTCTCCACTAACTACTGTGGGTAATTTACCATTTAGACGAATATGCAAAGAATTTGGAGCGGATGTTACATGCGGAGAAATGGCTTTGGCTTCTTCTTTACTTCAAGGTATCTGATTAAAATTCATTTAACATTTTTTATTTACTTTACAATTTTGGTCAGTGTTTAATTTTTTGTAGGCAAGCAGCAAGAATGGGCTTTAGTCAGAAGACATAAATCAGAAAATATTTTCGGCGTTCAGGTAATTGGTTCGAGTACTTTGTAGTCACAATTTTTTAAAGTGTTTCCTGACAGATTTCTTACTTTTTGGATCTGTTATTCGCAGATTTTTGCCGAATTCTCCTTTATTTTTGATATTTTGATTTTGTATTACTGAATATAGCTTTGTGGGAACAATCCATATGCAATGACAAAATGTAGTCAACTGCTTCAAGAAACAATTGATATAGATTTTGTCGATGTTAATTTAGGTTGCCCCATCGATTTGATTTATCAGCAAGTAAATATTTAAAATTACTGTATTAAATTTTGTGGCATCAATTTAATTTTAATTTTAATAAATTTTTATAAGGGTGCAGGGTCCGGTTTATTGCGTCGAGATCGTGTATTAGATGTTGTATTGAATGGGATGAGTCGTGTGCTGGATGTACCCCTTACAGTGAAAACACGAACCGGAATTTATAAAGACACGAATGTGGCCCATACTTTAATTCCTCGCTTTGTCAATGCTGGATCATCATTAATATCTGTAAGTACGAAGCAGAACAAAAATACAGACTCATTCTACAAAATTCATGAGTATTCTGCAAACAGATTCACGGACGTACTCGAGAACAGAGATATTCGAAATTAGCGGACTGGGAATATATAGAAGAATGTGCTAAATTAGCTGGTGATATTCCTGTATTTGGAAATGGTGACATACTAACGTATACTGATTATTACGAGAAGTTGGTTAGTTGAGTTTTAATAGTTGATTATTTCATTGAAACATCGAATATTTTATATGGTTTTCCCATTACGGGTATTAATAATATCATTCCCTTATTTTACCCTTATTAAAGTGAAACTTCCTTGCGTACGGTAGTAAACTAAAAAAACGGTTATGAAACGCATCACCGTGATTGTGAGAGCTTGTTTTAATTGGAGTTTCAAATTTGGCTGATAAGTTTGTTCTTTGTTTCTAGGAAAAATATCCTCATATTTCTGGAGCCTTAATAGCCCGAGGAGCGTTGTATAAACCATGGCTATTTACTGAAATAAAGGAACAACGACACTGGGATATTAGTAGCTCCGAACGATTTGATATCCTTAAAAAGTATGTCAATTATGGATTGGAACATTGGGGATCAGATGACAAAGTAAATCCTCGGACACCACTCTAATATAACGAGTTGTAGAATTTTTTTCTCATTTATTCAATTTTAGGGTGTAGAGAATACGCGGCGATTTCTTCTTGAGTGGCTTTCATTTCTTCACCGTTATATTCCTGTGGGTTTATTAGAATATCCCCCGCAAAAAATTAATCAACGTCCCCCAGTGTATCGAGGTCGAGATGATTTAGAAACTTTGTTTGCGAGTCCTAGTTGTCAGGATTGGATTAAAATAAGGTAAACAGCTAATTATTCACGATTTATATTTTTTTAAATCAACAGACTGTGTTGATGAAAAGTCTTCTAAAAATGGCTTTAAAACATGCTTATGTATTAAATTTTATCAAGATTTATTTCTTGTATTGGGTATTCCTTACATTTTCTTGAATTACCTGAACAAAAATATCACTTTCAGTTTTGAAAAAAATTTATTCATTCTCTATCATTAATCAGTTCTACGCCTATGGCAAGTAGAAATAAAAGCAGAAGAAACAAATCTTTTTTCGTATTAAACATTGCATAAGCTAAGCTTGAATATTTTTAAATTCATACTACTGAAGGCAAAACTTCGGTGATTTCATTAAATTCTTTTTTTTTTCAGCGAAATGTTACTCGGATCAGTGCCTGAGGGATTTCACTTTCTACCAAAACACAAAGCCAGCTCGTGGAAGTAATGGAAATTCGTTATACAATGACCATTTTAAGAAAATATTTAAACTTTTCTGTACGTATTTTGTGTCCGTATCGGTTATTGTAGTTGGTGAAATGCGATTTACATTTATTTCATTACACATGAAACCATTAATTGATGTGTTCTAAAATACAATCGATCTTTATATCATACGTTTAATAACAATCTAATGTAACGTGAGGTTGCTTTTGTTCATTTTTTGGTAAAAATCATCTTCTAAAAATGTCTCAGAATCAACTTGGAAAAATTATTTTAAAATAAGCCGTTAATTTTAATTACTTAGTTATGTCATGATCAAAAACTACAAATTTCTAAAAAATTTAATATTGTAAACTGTTGAACTTAGATTCCCAAAACTCCATCGACTAGTCAGTTTTATTGAGTATTTAGAAAGTGTGAACAGTATTGACAATAATGAGCTTTTGATAATTTTCACTTATTCTAGATTTCTCTGTTTTTGAACGATGCTCCAGGCCACATACAGTCGCATCCGGAAGCAATTACTTCTTTTGCGGCTTCCCAGCAATCGCTGTCATATCTTCTTCTTGTCAGGTATACTGTCTGTGTTCTTTGAACGCAAGTGAATCCCGGTTGTGAACACATCTACAACACGTATTGTTTTTATTTATTTTTTCTTACCAATAAACTAATGAATAATGTTCCATCATTTAAAAACGCGCTGAAGAACAACGTGAATGAAGAAACAAAGCTTTCTTTCAAAATGTATCAAATTGTAGGTTATTTCGCGTAATTTGAAGGGCATGGTCACGATATAGGAAAAAAGTTCACTGATCTGTGAAGTTTAGCTAATGGTGCAAACCTGATTGAAGGTACTTCTCGATAATTCTCCAACACCAGCTGGTGAAAATTTGCGACAAACTGTTTCGACGTAGTGAGGTGGATGATATTCGTACACTTCGCTGCGCAATTCAATTCGTCTTCGAACGTTCTGGCAGAGTGGTTGAAAATCCTGTACCCAGAAACAAAACAGTAGATTTATGTCACTGATTTGAGAACAAGGACGGCATATAAAAGAAACAAGTCGGAATCAGTTTTTCGGCAGGAAGTTCAAGGTTTGGACATTATTTGCTTATTAGTAATCAAAAGCGTAAATTTTTTCACACATCAATAAGTGCTGTTCTTTTTTTAAGCGTAATTTATTTTTCTTGTACTTACATTCGAGTATTCACGACGATTGCCTTCTCTTTCATAATATGTATCATCGGATTCATAAAAATAATCATGCACAACGGGGAAGTCATCCCACGATTGATCATCTAAGGTTTCGCGATTACTCCGAATAATTGTTCTTGCGAGTGCCTACGATAGGAAACCAAAGTTAAAAAGAAAATGATTTTGTGAACAGAAAACTAGTGATTAACAGAAATAAAATTTTGAATTACTGGTCCTGCATCAAGTTGACCTTTATTACCCATATGTTTCTCCATGCTCGATTGAAATTATCTGTCTTATGTGAGGAGTAATTACATTAGCGCAGCCAAGTGGGCAGGGAAGCGTTTGCCCCCCTAAATCTTGAAGAAAATTAACATTTTTTTCATGTAATTAGCGAAAAAATTTGAAACTCGCTCTTTAAAAACTAAGCATACCGAAGACATAAAAGGGGTAACCTTGATGTCACATTTATCGATTTAAATTCAATATTCTGATGATAAATTTTCAGTTATCCAAATAATTTATTTCATTGTTTCATGCAATTAAAATAATCTATAATTGGTAAAAATGATTTTGTTTCTCTTAATGATGAGCAATTCTCGCAAACGTTTTTTTGGGATGAGAATTCCCAAAAAATATTCCCGGAATGGGAATTCCCAGGAATGGTCAGTGAAAATGAATACTATCTCCATATATTTCATTTTAAGATCTTCCCCATTTATTTTCATTTGGTAGAACTTGAGAAAATTGAAAATGTCTAAAGGGATTGTAAAAATGGATACTACACCCACACAAATCATCTTAAGACCCCCCTCATCAATTTGTATTCAGTAGATATGGAGAAAATTTTTAATCTAAGAAGAAACAAAAAATAATAAATGAAATGACCAATTTCCTTGTATACCGATTCCATAATTAATTTAAAATTCAGATATTGAATATCTTAGATACATGGCATTATAGGAGTAAAGGTTTATGAATTTTCATTTTGGAGGTTCTCATTAAAAAAAAATAAAAAATAGTTGTAGTAGAATTATATGTAAAAATAAAACAAGAAGTGGAGAGAAAACTACACTTGTCATTTTTCTTTAACTAGGATAAAATCTTTTTTTTTTATTGAAAATAAAAATAAAACAAAAACCAACTTTACTGTTAGTGTTTTTTTTTCAACACCATCCAGAAAATTTTTATTTCTGTTGAAAAGACTTATTTAATTCATTCAGCAGATTTACTTTCAAATTTGATGATACTATGTAACTAGGGAACTTCAGAGTTCAAAAACATTCTTATTTTTTAAAAAACTTTATTCTGAATAATTTCTTCCGAAATTTTTTGAAGCTTTCATACTTCATATACTTATTTTAAATATTTTAGACCAAGAGTATACAAATTAATTATAGGTATGCATATAGAACCCTTTGGAGAGTGATAAAATTTATATCAAAAAGATACAACATGCATTTTGAAAAACTATAGAGGATTTTTTTTTTTAAATAAATGTTTCTATTTGAAAATTCTGAAGAATAAAGTGTCTCTTTTTAATTATCACAGCCTATAGAGTGTAAAATGTAATGAAGGTTTTTTTAACTATAGGAACTTTTACCATAATTATGGACATATTACCTTCCAGCTTCAAAATTCATACTTATACAAATTGTAATTTATTAACATCTGTTCCGAAATGCGCAAAGTCACGATCTCCTAAACTGAATCATTTGTCCGATACTTTGAGTATATATAATCAAAGGTCGGATATCGTCCGTGGAAGGATAAGAGAACATCCAATAGCAGCACGCTACAGGGTATACAAACCTACTTGAACATTTAACGTTAATGAATGAAAGGAGAAAATAACTCGAAAAATTCATTAACCTTTGTGGTATTATTTACAGAAGTTTTTTTGCTATCCGTCTTCTGACAATCCGTCAAATAATGTTGATAGCTGATGAAAATGATCCACGAAAAAGTAAAAATTTGTACCTTAAAAAAGAAAAGAATACTGCATTATTATTTTTTGATATTCAACGAATTATTTAGGATAGGTACCCAAGTATGCTCTTAAAACATTATAAGCATAGTAGATTCGAAAAAAAAGTACCTATATATATGTGAATTCATATGTACAGCCGACCTATTATGATGTCGTTTGTATTTTAATATAATATATAATATATCTAAAAATAACTTCGTTGAATTATTGCGACAAAATAACCGAAAATTCGTGAATTTTCGGTTTCCTAAAAGCTTTTATGTCCTCGCATTTATTTCTTGGATAAGAAAAAAACACCTCTCCTTATCTTCTCATGTGTAGTAACTGCGAATCAATCGCCCAAATGTATACATAACAAACGAGGTTGATACGAAATTACGTGAGTTTTATGGGTTTCTCTTCAAACAATAAATATTATTGTCTTGTTTTTTTTTTCTTCACCATGAGAAATTTATGAGTGCCTTAAAAATATAATCAATTGTCAATTATCTGATCCGTGATATTGTATATAATAATTATATATACTTGGATGTTGCTTTACAAGCGTACAATGATCAACAGACTAAATTATTTTAGGTTAAGAATTTATTTAAGAAGGTAATATTTACTGGTAAGTTCGCATATATAGTATAATGTCGATTTTCAAACTAGGCAATTAAAAATAGTTAGGCTACCTATACCATTAATGTCAACATTATCCTATACATATATCTCTGTTTCTACGCTATATTCCACTCTATTCTTAGAATTGTACAAAGACTAAATTACAGAACAGATACAAATTATGGAGTAAACATATTTTTTACATTTTGTTGCTATTGGTGAAAAATTAAGCGTTTAAGAGCAATAAAACCTCCAAAATAGGAAAATCAGAAATACCCCGATTCACAAAAGTATGAGTCAGTTGGTCGCCAGTACATAGACACCATGTGTTGGGTCCGCCTATTAATACAGAAAAGTGCAATTTGAAAGTCAAGTCAAGGGCTGACCAGATTTTGACAGACAGTTTTGAGGTAGAAAACGGTCGTTTGAGCCAGTTTTGCGTTGGACTGTAGGTAATGGTGGATCAGATTGGAGATGAGGTTAGTATAAAGTCAATTCTTGGTGAGTTTTTGTTGTTTCTTATTACAAAAAATGCATGACTAAGGCTTAGTTGAAAACTGACCAGATTCTGTCTGTCAGTTGTGAGATAGAATGCGACTCTACTTAGAGCATCAGCTGGAGTGTTGAGTTCTCCACTTATGTACTGAATGTCTGTAGTTATTTGGCCAATATAGTTCATTGGTTGGGCTCTTCTTAGGAAAGCTGGTTCTGATTTTTATGTGAAGGCATATGTTAGGGGTTTATGATCTTTGTACACACAGTCAAACATCTACCCTCTTACTGGTGCCTTAAATGCTTTAATGGAGCAAAGATTCCCAGCAATTTCCTATCATATTATGTGCTGTAATGTTTTTCAGTTTTTGAAAGCTTTCTTGAAAAGAAAATGAACAGTAATTTCTTGTCATTGTCTTTTTGGTACAAAGTTTCACTAATTGCAAAGTCTGAAGCATCAGTTGCAACGCACAATGGTAGACTTTTGTCAGAATGAGCCAGTTGAGTTACATTTATTAGTGTTTCTTTGATCTGCCTTCTTCCATAGTTTAGCCATAAAGATTAAGAATTTGTCATCTCCAATCTTCATGCCTCCCATTATGTCATCAATTATTTCATTTTTTATTTTTCTAAATACATTTTTAATTTTCTTGCAGAACCACGAGTATTCTTCTGTTAATGTCGAAGGGCACTCCATAATATCTGGAATGTGTCGAATTATTTGTGCTGGCATACTGTCACATATATATGTATATATTTTTGCTCACCTTCTAAATTTTCATTTTTAAATCTATCTTCGACCAGCATAAGCCAGAGATCAACTTCATTTGGTAGGAATTCCAGTATCTTTATCCTCCATCTGTGAAATGCAGGGTTTTGTATTGGTTTGTTTTGCAGAAGTTGCATTATTTGAGCCAATATATTAAGTTTCAGTTTTGTTTGACTACTTCCTCTTACATTGGACAGTGCTGGGTTTGGATTCACATTTTTCTTTGAAACTACCGAACTAATGAGCAAAAAACTTCCACCAGATCTGGTCCTATTTAAAGACTACCCTTAATGAAAATTTCAGCTCTATTAGTATGTTCCAAAGGAAAATACAACTATTGCATTCAGTGCAATGGGGCACCTGGTGACAGGATCCATGGAAAAGTGCCAATTATGAGTCGTAGATCATAAATATATAGGTCACTCAAATTCTTCTGTGCACAATATATATATTCACTTTTTTACTCATTTTGGGTAGTGTTAGAAGCTTTCATAGGCTACATATTTGTGTTAAAATTTTTGAAATTCATCTGCTGGTTTTGGAGGAAGGAGGTCTCAAAGTGTTGTAAATCCTCCATGTTGTCATCACAATAACTCCTGTAAATTAAAAGATTTTGGATTGAAATTTTTATAGAGGTTGTAGACTATTAAGGACTGGTTTGGTATTGAATTTGAGCAAAATCAGTCCACTGGTTTTCAAACAGCAGCCATTACAAAATTTGACGCTTGGAAAATACACACTTACCGCAGTTGATGTGTGGCAGAGATATTCATTTTGTTATTTTTTTCAAAACCACAAACACAACATTTTTTCTATAAATTTTTTATTTTCAACTTTGTTGGTGAATTACCAAACTAATTGGCACCAAACTTCTATCAGATTTGCACTAACATGAGAGAAATCTATTGTGAAAATTTCATCCCATTCCCTTTTGTAGTTTCTTCAAAATCTAGGAAAAACCACTGTTTCGCTTATTTTTTGTTTTCCAGTTTTCTTAAAAACTACTGGATCAATGGACACCAAATTTCTATCAGACTTGGTCTCACATAAGGATTACCTACTGTGAAAATTTCAGCCCTATTTCTTTCATAGTTTTCTCAAAATATGAATTAAAACTTTGAGCGATACATACATAATATATGCATCAATATAATAAACACACAACCCGTTTTTTTAAAACAAAATATGACAAAAATTATTCAGTCAAAATTAAATAAAAATTATTAAGACAAAATTCAAGGCGCATATGCCACTACCTACATGGCCACACACATAAGCCTGATTCACACTTGGCTAATTTCATAGCTACTAGAGAGCTATTTAGGATACTATTCTATTAACAGTTAATGTCAGTTTACAATTTTAACCATTAAAGTTAACTTTAGCTTGGCAAACCATCTTCCAAAAATCTGATTACAATCTCAGGTGACAATCCGCCAAGTTGAAGTTGACTTTAAAATGTTGAAATGGAAAGTAACTTTAACTGTGAACGTAATAGTACCCCAAGTTTAGCTGGCTAGTAACATGAAAACTGGCTAAGTGTGAATCAAACTATACATGAAAAAAACATAAAAAGAAAAATAATTTTCGTTGCTTCCACCCAATTCTACAGTGTTAGTGTTACCCAACTATGCCAGCAAAAATCCAGGGCAGCCCCACCAAAGCCCGGTGCGGCGCTTCAGTGCTTGTAAATTATTAGATAGGTATATAATTATATACGCTATAATATGCGTATATCTATACACAAAAACTAATTAGATCAAAACACGAAAATGGTATCAATAATTTTCTTTCGTCTTGAAACAAAAAATTTTCATCACCCCCGCTTCTAACTCTTCCCTGAAATCAATTTTAATAACTCGTTTGCAATCAAACTGGGTAAAAAAAGAAAGGATCGATATTACCCATCAAATTAATCTTGTCAACAACAATTTTACTACTAAAACTTAAAATCCAGAAAACACGAAATTTTTACATGCCAAAATATATAAATTTGAAAGGTAAAGCCTAATTAATTTTTGATGAAATAAAACGAAATTTTGAAAAATTTTCGTTTATACCTATAACATAGTATAGGTATGTACTTAATAAAAATGCGAAGAAGAAAATTAGGACCGGGCTAAATGCAAAAATTTTCTTCTCTTCTTGCTAAGCAGAAGAATTCTGATAATTATAATGTTTACATGCCTTCCAAATTTTCCTTCAATTATACGAAGCGATTATGTACCTATTTACAACATATACTCGTGCCCCAATATTTATATACGTCTATTCAGAATAAAGTGTAAAGAGAAAATATCACGTGTTAAACTTTATTGTTTATAGCTAGGTATCTCTTAAACAGCGGCTATATACTATGAAATTTGGGTGGGGTGATAAATTCTTAAGAAGATTAATAAATCCCATTATTACGCTTATATAGGTGCCAAGTTTTTTGTCTACATTGTGTTTGTGTAAAAATAAGAAAACAAAAAAAGAAAGGAAAAAAACTACGATTTTAGTAATTTTGCTCTTGACAATAATTTTATAAATAATATACAGCGTATGGAGACCTAAAATTTCTTGTGCGGAAAAAACAAAAAAAAAAATTATATATATAAAAACTTGAACGCTTTCAACCGCGAGAAAGATTAAGCGTGGACAAGCGAATGAGGAAAATGGTGGGTTGATGGAGTCCTTTCGAAGTGTAGGTACGTAAAGAATTAGTGTATAGAGTATAATATGTAATGAAGTCACTACGAAAAGAGGTGATCGTCGAATATTAAATCAAAACAAGTTTTTCAAGTGAACTAGCTGTTTGAAAAATTGAACCAAAAAAAAAAAAAAAAAAAACGTATGTTCGCGGTGACATAAATATGAAGTCGATTTGTTGTAATCATCTATAGAAGTCGGTGGAAAAATATTCAGATAAGATATAATTCGCGATTGAAACGTGCGGTTCATTATTTATAGATTTGAGAAAGTTTGATCATCGCGTTGGTTTGTTATCATGTTTTTACACCGCTGTCTAAGTTAACGATATTATAAGTAATATATCCAGTAAGTTCACGCGAACTTTTTTTTTTTTTTTTTTTTTTTGAGACATGGAAAACGAAAAATCTAATAAAAATGGAAATGATTCTGCGAACATATTATCTCAGCGCAATCAATTACCATCGAGCGATCCTTCATCGCAACCTCATCTTTACTCATCGCCTGCAAGTCATCACTCTTCGGTGTTGTCTGCTTTAATAAAACCTATTCGGTAAGTACATAATTATATGGGTACCTAATCTACCTATATATATATATATATATATATACATATGTATATAGGTATAGTGAATAAAAAATTCTTTGTACTAAGGGATAATGTTCGTCTCCAAATATAGCATCATATTTTGGTCAATAAACAAATTTAATAAGAAATGGTGAATAATATATATATATATATATACAATAAACAACAAAATATAGAGTTAAGTTAGCTTAGTGTCTTCATATACAATATAGCAGTACCGTAGTAAAGATAGTTATAACTTTCCTCTCATTGTTTTCTACATTTGAGCTATAATTTCGTGGTTTCGGGTTCGAAAAATTTCAGTTTAAAAAAAAAAAACAATTCTCAGATGCTCCCAGGGCTAAAACTCTATAGAATACTCTTCTGTTAAAAATCTCGGAAAGTTTTTAATTAATATGGCGTTTGATCATCCTCTATGAGTAAGACCTTGACTGAAAATCTAAAGCAATTAAGAAAACTTTTATAACCCATTTGTTACCTATATAGGTTTACATCTTATACGCTTAAAACACAATGAAAATTCTTTCGAATATTTTGTATAGGCAGTTAATAAATTTATTATGGCTGATATTTTAGGAACTTTGTTTATGTAGTATTTTTGTTTGTTTTTATTACTATTATTGCCAAACCTGCAGTAATATTTCGAGCGCTGTTAACTTGTTTCGAAAGTAGGTACTAACTATACCTACTATAAAACAGAAACTTCAAGTACGTATGAGGAATTTTCCAGATCAAATGTTCAAATTTTTATTATTATTTAGGTAGGTACTCGATTATAGGGTAGGCAAAACCTTTAAAAAGAGATTTTTACCCATTGTTATCAGCGTCGTCTTTACCCGGGGTGGAGGGAGAAATCGGGAAATTCCCGAGACGCGACGAGATGATGGGCGAAAATTTATTAAAGAAAAAAATAATATTACATATTATTTCCATAGTTTTCACTCCGAAAGAGTGTAAACTTTTTTGTTGCCCAGCCGGAGAGACGCAATGATGCATAAAGGTGGCTCTGATTGATTCAGATTAAAAACTTTTAATAGTTAGATAAATTTTTATTTTAAAATTTTTTGCTATTGGAAGGTGAAACTGATGGCGGACATCAAAAAAGTCATCGATTAGGCGATTAGGTAAAGCTGCGTATAGCTGAAAACATATGCTTATCATTTTTCATTCCTCACGTTTGAAAAAGCCGTTTTGCTACATCGATTTTCGGGATGAAAATCGTTATTTGCGAAACTTTATTCGTAAACCCTCCGCAAGTTTACTTTTCAGGGCCGCTCAATTCACTTTGCAGACCACTCCGACTGATAACATTGTATTTCAGTACAAACGTATTGATTTATTTGAATGTCGGATCTATCGTAATATTTTTTCTCGCATTTCTTACTTTACAAGAACTGAAAGTGAGATTGCAGGACTCATACATTTGCTCGGCTCGCCTACAGCTCACCATGCAAATTTGTACTCGTCCTGCAATAACTCACTTTCAGGCCTTGGAAGGTAATATACTATTCCCTATTAGGGATGGAAAAACTATCGATAATTATCGATAGTTATCGACAAGAGCCCAATAGGTAATGATAAAATTTGGTTTATAATTTTCAAATGAAAAACAAGCATATAAATTAATTAATTGTTAATTTGATAGATTATTTTAGTATTATTAATTTTGTTAAAAATTACCTATCGACAGCAGAAAAATTATCAATAACTATTAAACAAGTCAGGATTTACAAAAAAAATTTTTAAAAAACACACAAAAATGCTAGAAATTGAAAGAAAATATTGAAAATCAAAAGTTGAAATGTCAAACTCGAAAGTGAGGTTATTTCTTTTAACTCTTCGATAATATATTCGATTGATCATTGAGAGTTGAATTTGACATTTCCTAGTGTATGTTCCATCACTAAAAACTGATACTAAAAATTTAATTTTTTTCATGTTTTTGATACATTTATCCAGGTAATGAACTATGAAAAACTGTCTAATCAATTCTTTATAAAAATCATAATCCATTTTATACCTTTTACACCTTTTATATTATAAAAAATTACTCGGATCGAGATTTTATACTTGAATTACTGATTAGAAAGTAGAAATTAGATTTTTTGGAATTTTGGGAAAACTATCGATAGTTATCGATAGTTATCAACAAGGAACCCTAAATTATGGATAGTTATCGACAAGGAAAAGTTCGATGTTTGCCATCCCTATTCCCTATCACTACCTACGTACTTTTTTTACTACAATTTATTAGTGATACCAAATATCGATATTTTTTCATATCGATATAGTATCAATATTTTTTCGTATTGATGTTTATATGAGAATATTGATGCAATATCGATACATCAATATTTTTTACAATGCGCCATTTATACGTCTATTTAGTGATAAATTTGAAAAAAGAGGAAGAGAAAGTAGGATTTAGAAATAAGACGCTGAATATTATCGTTATTTATTCACGATTCAAAAATTAAAACTGACGATTGACAAAATACAGGATAGTTTTCATTTCATAAAACCTTAAATTCCCACTCCCAATTTCCAATTTGCAATTTCAAATGGATATCGATATTGAAGGGGAAGTATCGATACTTGAAATATCAATATTTTTGGCATCACTACAATTTATATAAAAATAATATAGTAAAAAAATGTGTGCCTAAAGAGTTTTGATGAGTAAATTGCTTTTTCATTTTCCAGTGATATCTATATCTAGTAGTTGAATTATTCTCTGACTTTCCCTCTTCTATCGATTTGAAAATTTTATCGATAATACATCAAGTTTCAGCTTTGATTATATAGGGAGAGTGCTGTGCCTAGGTCCAAAAATTACAAAAGTTGTATTTTCAGCAGTTGTGTTCAACCTAGAAACCTCAAATTTTAACCACATATAGCCCATATTTATGCCCATATTTCATCCTACTTTCATTAAAATATATTACCATGCTTTACCTAGGACCTACCCTATTTGTACCTAGGACCAATCAAAAATTTATGCAAAATTATTCATTTATATCAAATTAAAAATTTACATTCTTCTACAAAAGTCACAAATAAAGTTTTCTGATTTATCTGCATCAGTACAGTCTTTGTGGGCATAGTGTGATCAGCTTCTGCACCTATAGCATACTTCAGCTTTTTCAAATTCTACACAAACAAGGCACAGCTCCTCCATATCAATTTCTGAGTTGTCAGTGTCATGAGTAGAGAATTGTCCTCCTTCTTCAGATGAGCTATCTCTATTTTCATCATCCGCACCAAATAATCTTCTGTTGAGGGCTTTCTTCATTTATCATATGTACAGAAATCATTATTAGTCCTAGGTATAGCACACTCACTTTTAGTATATGAAAAATTGTAAGAAAAATAATTTGATTGTTAATGAAATTTTAATGATCAATTATCAAACTATATAGTATGGAGACTTACCTACTACGATTTGGTTGAAATTGAATAATTTAAACTCATGAAAACTGACACTTTTGTTTAAGTAAAAAATTTACTTTGACCAACACAAATTCGTTTTTATTTTTTATACGCTTTTATTCTACTCACTCAATTTGTTGAAGTACACCGGATGACCAACGTCAGCGTTGCTTTCACGTGTTGCGACACACGCATACATACACACATATCCGTTTTTATCAGCTGTTTTTTTCAATTTTTTATTTGTTTCTGTATCAGAAAAAAAAAGTGAGACATTTTTTTTCTGTTTCATCGTTATTTTCTTCTTCAAATTATAAAAGCGTATTTTTTAAAAACTTGTTTTTAACCTAACTTATTTCATGGCAAACTAAAACTGATAGCATTTCTCCATTGATATTGTGACATGCACCTAGATCAAACACTCCTGCGACAATTTATTATTTCTGGATCCGCTGATAGAGTGCGCTGTAATCCTCATTTGTCCTAGGTACAGTATGATCCTAAGTACAGCACTCTCTCCTAATTATAACTATAGGTATGTGAGTGGTGGTACAAAGCGGTGAAAAGTGAACGAAATAAGTAAAATTGGCAGAAGGTAATTTTTATTACAAAAAGTTTGTGCAACTTTACCATTTATTGAATACCGAAAATTTTTCATTTTAATTAAAAATAATTTATTTCTTACTTGTTATAGATTTTTCAAACGTGAACGGTGTCAAAAATTGTCAATAAAAAGTAAAATTGGAGGGACCTTATTCCTCCAATTATGCTGATTTGCTTATTTATAAGAGATATCTTGCCTTTACGTTCTTATCACTACACTCAGTCCGTATAGTTATGTGTATAGTCAAAGATTTTCGGTTATAATAATAATAAAAAATGTTTTTAAATTTTTCATGGATTATTTGTAAACATATCTTAGAATTTTCAATGAGACGGATAATTGCTATGAAGAAAACATCGAGTGCTGGTCGTACCAATTAGTTAGACCGCCTCGATAGGTATTGCCTATGGTTTTTCGATATAGCTTATCCAATTACCCATACCAATTTCCAGTCAATTCCTATGTCTAGTATTATTCTGATCAGTTGTGAACGCAGGGCTAATGTTTTTATTCCCTCCCTACCACTAATCAAAGGCTTAAAATTTACAATATGCAAATTTCGTAAATTTCTACAAATTTCAAATACCTAAATAAATAAAGAAATTCCTTCCCGTCGCTCAGATTTTTTTCTTCATCCGCACCCGTTTCTATGAAATTTCATACGAATTAATCGACAACTCAGTCTCATAAGAGAGCGTATAGACAACGTAATAAAAATTAATTATCAAAATTAAATCATACATACCACCATTTTATGCTGAAACGCTAATACAGCGCATATAAACCAACGATTCACTTTCGCAGCCGACCTATAAGAACAAAGAAAATAGTGCCATACCTAACGAAACACTGCCAGTTAAATGTCTAGTTGGAGAATTTAAATAACTGATCAGTGAACCCAAAATCCGCTAGATTCTCTTTTCGTTTCCTGTGATCACAGTCGACTTGAGTTCATTTCCATGAAAAACTGATCGCATAACATTTATTGAATTTCGTAGTCGAAAACAAGTATCTACAATTCTGTATAATTATGATCTGTTCTCATATTTCTTGAGACAAAATCTAAATTGATACTGTTTTTCAAGTTAATATTAATGTTATCTTCCACATTACGAAAGGTGTAGGGAGAGATAGAAAAACATCGACAAAAATTTTGTACTAAAATACAATTTCTGCAGTTTAGAGTGCTAGCCTAAGCCGTAAAGTAGAAATTTCCTCCTCTAGAAAATGACAAATGAAAAAAATAGATATCTATGTGGAAAAGGCAGGTATTCGAAGCAACAAATAGGAATGAGAAAGCCAAAAATAGACTCGTAGGCAAGAATAAGTAAAGGCGTTTGATCGTAAAATATTCTAGCGCAGCATGCTTCGCTAGAAAAAGTAGATTTTCAATAAAAAAAGAATTACGAATTATGATGGTCATATTAATTGTTTGGATTAAGTTCATATGGGTAAATGGTATGTTATGATTGTATGAAATTTGTTAGCTGTTGACGAAATATTAGACAGTGTGAAATTTAAAAACATAATTACCTATTTCTTGAAAAATGAAAAATTAATTAAGTTGGTGAAGTATGGTAAATAACCATATAAAATCAAAGAAATACCATAAAGTTATAAAATAAAATAAAACTTAAAAAAACATGAACATGTGAATAATTTTTGTGAAAAGAAAAGTTGATGCAAATTAGAAAAAAAAAGAGAAAAAAAATCTTTACCGAAAGTATCGTTCGGTCGATCCGCATCAAAACTGGTAGCATGCTACAATAAATTATAATAAATATTTGTTTCAAATTTCGTACATATTGTTCCAAAATTCTGGATTTTATGACCAACATAAAAACAAAAATAGTAGTATCGGAAGTACCTTTCAGCTGATCGACGCCAAAATTGGTAGCATACCACAATGAATTAAAATAAATATTTATTTCGAGATTTGTGGCTATTGGTGCAAAATTGAGTATTTTATATCCAAAATAAAAACAAAAATGGCGGTAAGGGAAGTACCGTCTGGTCGATCCGGAATAAAATCAATATGTCTGGTCCTTGACTTAGTACAAATGTTCGTATCAAATTTCGTGATTGTCGGATAAAAATTGTGACCAGCACCGAAGGAACAAGAAAACAGAATACATTGTGACCATCCGTATACATATAAATATATATAAATTTGAGTTATTGGTGCAAAAATCTTCCTGGGTTTATGAAACAAAAAACGCTCCCACTCCTAACCCTGCGGGCTAATATCGCACCAAGCGTAATAATTGGATTTTTTTTAAGAAAAACTACTTAAACATGAATGTTCAAAGGCAGATGAGAAGTGAAAGAGATTCGAGAGGGTAAAATAAATTACTCGAATTTGAATGCAAGAATATGGGAACACCCGAATAAAATAATTGTTTTGTTTATTTATTTTTATTTTTTTAAATACCTAACAGTTAGCTAATAATCTGAGGAAGGGGGACTGGACAAGTGAATTGCTGCCCTGAAAATTATGGAAGAGCGTGACCTCAAAGATTTAATTCATTTTATGTTTTCACTTGAGTTACAATTCACAATATTTTAGCACAAAGCGATGTTTTTAGGGGGGTGTAACCGATTAATTTTTACAACACACCCAAAAAAATCCAAAAAAACGCCAATTGATCAGTAGAAGAGCAAAAAATAAAAAAAGTTCACCACCTCTTTCAATTTTTAACAATAGCTTGGCCCTAGGGTGATGCTACACCCGCCACTCCCCTCTCTCACGCACCCCTTGGCGAGATCAAAATGAATAATGTTACCTATATGTTTGTGTAAGTTGGTGTAGTCCTATCCAACAAAGCTCTTGGAAAACTGAATCATTTATTTTAAAAAAAAAAGAAAAGAAGAAAAGAAAAGAAATGACAGATAAAGCTGCCAATTGTTATTATCAGATTACTTAGTCAAAGTGTATTGATATTTGCTTTTTTTCGCGAAGATCCAGCTGAGGATGACTGTTTACTCAGGTTTTTGAGAATCCTGATGACCGTTTATTCACTATAAAATAATTAAAGAAAAAAAAAAAAAACGAAATAAGGCAAGTAAGAAGATGGGACAAATGGTTTATATATGTTATAAATTTTACGAGAAAAAAAAAATGTTCCTCAAGCGAACCACCTTTCAAAAATGTGATTAAACAGTCATCCTCACGTTGGATCTTCGCAAAAAAGTGATGTGAGGTGTACAGAACGAGGATCGAAAGAACTTGAGACTTTCTACTTTTATGACTCTTTATTAGCGACTAAAATATATTTTACAAACGAAATATGAAATGGCGAAGCAACAGCGATATCGGATCGAAAGTAGAAGGGGAAACACTTCGTGATGAGAGTGTACGTATGACATATATATATATAGTGTGATAGTGATGATGATGAAGAATGAGAGAAGGTGGGATTTCCGTTACAACAAAAAGAATAGCACTCACGTGTATTTGTCGTCGAAGTATAGGGATAATGGACCGAGCACTATGTCAAAAAAGTGGCAGGAATATGTTAAAGAGAGAGAGAGAGAGAGAGAGAAGGAAAGATAAACAAGAAACATGTTATCTCTCTTTCACCCATTGCAAATTTACCGGGTTTAGATTAAATGCAGCAAAAAAAATAATCCATGCGGTTTTTTAAACTTCTTTTCATCACTATATGAAAATCTTTAAGTCATAAGAGGTGGTTCAACGGGCCTTCCAAAAGACAGCCAGGAAGAGACCCCAAGAACTTTGAAAAGTAATCCTTAAACGAGTGGCAATAAAAAAAAGTGGGCTGTTCATTATAAATGCCTAATAACTCGCATATAGGCAACCTAAAGTACATAAGAGTTGTATAGCTTACTGCACTGCAAGGCAGTGTAAATGGTCAAAATTTGAAATGTAATAATTTTGGCATTTAGTCATCATTACTTATGTAATTTTCATCGCCAGGTTCAAATTTTTGGTCGAAATTGTCCCCTAACCGCGTCCTAGCTCACTAGGCATACTATCTGAGCAAAAAACTATCATCAAGTAAGTTTTCTTAAGGAAATCTACTTATTACGTTCAATCTGGTATTAGCCCCAGGGGTGGGAGTGGGTACGTTTTGAGTTTCATGACCTCAAGAATATTTTGGCACCAATAACTCAAATTCATTTATATATTTATACGTATGTAAATATATACATAATTATAATATATATTTATAAATTTCTTAGTCCCAGGGTACAGGTCGCAATTTTGGTCCGATGGTCACGAAATTTGGTACGAACATTACTGTTAAGTCAAAGACTGCACCAGATTTCATTGGTGCGGATCGACCGGAAGGTACTTGCGGTACCGCTAATTTTATGTTTTTTATTTTGGATTTAAAGTGTTGTACTTCAAATCATTACCTATGAAATTTATAACAATCATTTAGTATGATCTATATTCTATTCTAAGGTGCTACCAAGTTTGAAGTGAATCGGCCAAAAAATAGTAAGGGTACATATACATATATATGTTCAATATTCTTGTTACCACAGTATGATTGTCATGAAATTCGGTATGAACATTACTACTAAGCCTAGGATCAGACCTACTTATTTTGGTATGGAATAGCCAGATGATATTTCCCATATCTCTATTTGTATCTTTATTTTGGCCATAAAATACTTAATTTTGGACCTATAGTCACAAAATTTACAATTAATATTCACTATAATCTAATCTAACATGCTATAAATTTTCGTACTCATAGGCTGAACAGTTTCCATAAAGTCCATTTTTGTTTCAATTTTGAAAGGGTTGAAGGTTTTAAACTGTAATTTTAATTAACTGCTACAAAATTTAATAAAATTAAAACTTACTTTTTCTAACGGAGATGCTGCTGGGTTAGAGTTTTTTTTTGGTATATATTATTGATTTTTATCAGACTTAGGTGAGGCATAGGTAAGGTTAAATATTCATAACTATAACTCTGATGGTATATCTCCTACAATAAACAATTTTTTGTGTAGGGTTACTATGAAAATCTACAAATTAATTTAGATCTAATGAAATGATCTGGCGGTGAGGGTACATTTGCTTTTCGTTTCATTACAGAAGGAAAATTTTAGTACTTAAAACTCAAATTCATATTCATTATATAAACCTACCTATATAATATCCATGAATACATATATAATAGGTATATAAAATCCCCTTTTATTGTTACCATGGTACAGGTAACAATTTTTTCTTTCCTATACCTATTCACAAAATTTAGTACCATCATTAGTATTCAGCGAAGCATTAAACCCATTGGTTTTGGTACGTATTGGCCGGATGGATGGTATTTCTGGTACTGCTGTTTCTGTTCTTATATTGGCTATAAAATACTTAATTTTTGGTCAGTAGCTACGAAATTACAAAAAATAATAAGATCTTTTTCAACATTTTACTAACTTTGGTGCGTAGAGACTCAAAGGTACTTCTGTAACCATCATTTTTGCTTTTAGTTTGGCTAGTTCATTTTCCAACGTAGTTGTTGCTGTGTTAATTTTGTCTATTTATTCCATTCTTTAAACAGAGGGGGAGGGGGTTATCCTATAAACTTACACAGTTTTATCCATCTTCCTACATGCTTCAACTTTACAGCGAAAAATTCTGCTAGGGATTTAGGTACAATGAAAATAGGCCCTGATTACTGACATTTCAAAGAAAAATGCGAAATTTATACACTGGGTGGCAGTCCAAATTTCAAGAAAATTAATTTCCATTGAAAAACAAAACTGATTCAGAATAGAGGAAACAGTTACCTTTTTTTAACAAAAATAATACTAAAAAAGAGAAACATAAGACATGGATTTTACCCCCACAATTGATCTACAAGAACAACTGCTAGCAGAAACCCAAGGCATTTAATAGCCTATGGCGATTGTGAAAGAATAAAATGCAGACGTCGATGCCACTGATGATCTTATCATGCAGTAAGACGAAGACGACAATTTCCAACTCACCATTATAGATCCTCCAGAAGAATTAACTATTTCTGCTGGTGGCCCTGAATTCATGTAAAATCGCAGAAAAAAACCACAAAAGTCCTTTTACCAGACACAAAAAAATGTTTTAGCAGGATTTGCTTACCTTCCAACAATACAACATAACCTTGCTAGAGAAACCGATCTGATGAAACTGTTTTGGTCGTTCATAACAGATGAAATAATGCAAAATTATTGTACGGTTTACCAATATCGAAATCAATCAACAAGATTCATTCGATTCGCGTCAGTATTATTTAGGATCCACAAATGCAACAGAGATCAGAGCCCTGATAGACCTCCTCCCTATAAGTAGATATTTGAAAAATGGTCATCTACCAACAGCAGTTCTTTTTTCTCATACGTAGGGGCCACCTATTTATCGTTGAACTCTGTTTCTTAATTAATTTGAATTTTTAATTAATTGTATTCGTTTTGATAATCGAGAAATGAGGAACAAGGGTGTATTGAGGGATAAATTTGAGCCATTTTGTAATGTATGGAAACATTTTGTAACTGCTAGTAAATCAAATTATTCACCCTCAGAATTTGTAACTGTCGATGAAATTATTTTTGTGTTTCGTAGCTCAGCTCTATTTAGAACATTTAACTCACGTAAATGCGAAAAATATGAGTTGAAGTTGTTTATGTTATGTGATGCTCGAACATTTTATATGTATAATGCGATACCATTTACTTCGGATAATATTGTATCAATGCCGTTACCAAGTCCAACAGTTGGGCTACCAGAAACCGCTTCAAGCAGTAATCAAAACCCTACAACACTCACTCGTGTACACACCCAAGACTATGGCAGAAGAGCCCCTTCAGCAGTTTGGCAGTAAAAAACCTCTTCAAGCAGTAATCAAAACCCTACAACCCCCACTCGAGGTTGTGCCAGAGGCCGTGGCAGAGAAACCCCTTCAAAAACAAGATCTGCAGTATCAACAACACTAACAGCATTAGAAACAAGAAGTGCATCAACATCAAAGTAGAGAAGTGCATCAGTACCTACTACATCAACCAAAAAATTAGCTTTTTTGCCATAAACACCAACTATAGCTGAAAAATCATCATGGTATTAAAAATAATTAATACTGTATAATCATAATTTCGATAAGTTTCAGAGTCGGTGGTTCACTTATTTCATTGGCGGTGAGATCTTTTGGGCAGATGAGAGGAGGGTCAATTCAAGGAATGCAATATTGGAGGTGATGGTAATGAGGGAGCCAAAGTGGATGGGCAATGCTCCACTCCCATGCCAATATGTCTTAGCTGACATGCAAAGTGTCTTGCCCTAACTAAGATCCAAAAATAGTTTGAAGATCCTTCCACTGGTATTGTACCTTTATTCATCTGATGATAGCAATCTCCTTGAGAAACATAAAAAAAACCTAATATTAAATTTCATCGTCAATAAATGCAGCGAGAGTCATGGAGTTCTCCTTTAAAGTGCAGATGAGAACATCTGATATGAGTTGGACCAGTTTTTCTCCAAATTAGGTTTGGAACGAAATTGCTGGTTTGACCCAAAGACATACAGGCATATAGGTAAAGAGATGTCCAATGTTCCATATGTGCTGTGGTTTAAAAATATGTGAAAGATAGAAATCAATTTAAATTGTACACTTTGTGCATCCAAATCTGTGCATATTATGTTGTGAAAATAGACATCTCCATACTAATATACACACACTATGAAACTAATACACATGCGCAGTAACAAATATCCAAATTTGAAACGTTCCATTTCTGTCAAAGTTCCATCTTTAACATGTATTTGATTGGGCATTGGACATCTTTTTAGCTATATGTCTCTGAGTACACATTTGACTGTATATTACTATGTATTAAAGCTTATAACTAAAACATTTTTGGGGTTATTTGTTACTGGGAACCAATAAAAATCTTTATTGGTTACTGGTTATTGGTTAAAAATGTAATTATTTGGTTACTGGTTATTGTGCTGATTAACCAAAACAACTTTTCTATTATTGGTTGTGATTAAAGGTTATTGGTTCAGACAAAATTTGGGGTAAAATAGATTGAAAAAATTTTCTCCATGTCAAATTATCAATAATTGATAATTTTTCACGGAATAATTGATAATTTAAAAAAAAATCTTCAATAATATTGATATTTTCTAAAAACCTATGAAAACCAATTCTTTCTAGTTATTGTTCTAGTTAATGGTTTCAGTATTTTGTGAGAAATGGTTATTGATTATGAGAAATTTTTTTGTTTTGGTTATCAGTTCCCAAATCCATATTGTTAATTTGTTTGGGTTTTTAGAGGTTATTGTTCTGGTTATGGTTGTGGTTACAAGCCCCACTATATATAGACCAGTTAAACAGATAAGAAAATGACAACAACACCATAAGTGAGGAGAAAAGAATGTCTGAGTCACAATGGGGGCTACAAATACTTTGATGTGTTCATCGCAAACAAGTAAGTGATAAAAACCAATAAGAATTGAGAATGTTGTTTATATATGCCCATTGCACCAAGACTCTCTCTTCCCCATTACAGCAGATGATATGTTCACTTTTGTTTCTTTACATTCTTTTTGGTAAAAAAAGTGCTGTTCTCGAGATATTCTCAAAGTATAGTTAGTTTTCAAGTCAGCCATTTCATTTTTAATTCAGAATGTGTTTGAACATACCAACTCAAAAAACAAATCTTAAAGAAGGATGATTTCTGTTTAGATATGCAGGCCCTAAATAGACAACCACTGAGTACCACTTGATGTACATTTCACTATGTTTATATACCTATAATTGCAAATTTAAAGGATGTCTTTATCAAATGTATTATAAATTGGTGAATTCAAAGCAAATGTTAGAAATATACAGATGGTAATCTAGATGCCAGGGTGTCTCGACATTAAAAAGTACATTGGTTTTGTGGAGTTTTTACAGGCCCCGTACTATATAGTCAAAGCAATTTACAAATAATTGAACTGAGAATGTTTGTGTAGTAGTATTGTATATTCTATTTTGTTTCTAGTATTTTTTTTTGAAAATTTTCTTTTTTTCTCTTCCTTTTACAAATAATGATTGAAATGAAAATCTTGAACTGGAAAATTTGAAAAAAGTTTGGTGGTGTCAGAATATGGGTGGAAATTGGGGGTCAAACCTCACCCCCCAAAAAATTCTCCTGCTGACAAATAATAATGTACAAGTAGGCTTATACCAAAAAATTTTGACCACCTACCCACCAAAATATACCAACAAAATTAATTTAGCCCCTGATAGATTAAGTTCCATCAACAATAATGTTGATCTGTTGAATGTTAGTGTACTATGAATTCTGAAGCAGGTATAGATGACTGAAAGCACCAATGAAAAATTTGAATTTTTTTCTAAATACCACTACTGGAACCTTTTATTTACATATTGGTTTGGTAATGGTATTAAGTATTATGAGGTACTGAGATGTCCAGTGGTGGTGTAGTGTTAGTGCCTATCAAGTTCTATCAGTTCTGAAAGGATGTTCATGGAGATTTTTTACATATTTTTACATACTATTTCCCATAAGGAAAAAAGCATCCTTATTTTCTTTCTGAAGTTTTTTTTTTTATACAACTAACTATCAATTTCATAACTCACTAGTAACAATAATAAAATGAAATCATGTTTTAGTCATCAAATATTTCACTTCTCACATTAAATATTTTCTTTCAAAAATACCCCTTTTGTACCTAAAAACAGTTATTAAGTGTACACATTAACTATTCATATAACTACATGGACTAAGGATAGTGATAAAAATGTAAAGAAAATATCAAAATAAGTATCATTGGAGGAAAATTCCCTGCTTTCTATTAAATTAGAATATCTTGCCACCTAATAAAGCTACGAAGATGAATGAGAGGTTGAAATACTCGAGATGTTACACTTGATCGAATTAGCCTTCATTCACTTCATTTGGTCCACTAAGACCAGATTTACTGGTAAACATATAAAGAAAAACACTTTTCAAGATGTCTGATCCTTTCTCATTCAAACAAAACTATTAAGACATCTAGAACCATCTATTTACTTAAAAATCCAAATAGAATACACAGCTTCTATAGGTATGCAAATTGTAGTGCCCTGTTACGCATTTAAAATGAACAACCAACGCAATCATCATTGTTGGGATAACGTTGAACCCAGTTTATCCAATTCAAAATGGATGATTTCTCAAAATTTCATGGTAAATTATTAAAACACAATAGATTGTAATGAAATATTTCTTGTCATTATCAAAGTTATAAAATATAACATAAACCAGTCATAATTATTATGGTAACTTTTCACAAGAGTGTCTGTTGACAGATTAATTGCAATTGAATTATTTGGTCATAATTTAATAATTTCACTTCACCTCAAGTGCATATATTAATTGATGGTTTTAATAATAGGAAGAAGATATTAATTTTTCTTCTCATCATCTTAATAAATTGTATGAAAAATATGATGCAGAAATTAAGACATTGATATCGAAGTTTACTCTTCATCATTAGTCCAACTGTCAACATACCAATAATAAATTGTACTATGTAATATTTTAGACTTAGTGGAAATTGATTTTATTTATATTAGATTGAATGGATATTTCACATTTTGTGATATTTAGTTAAGTAAATAATTTCAATTGAATTATTTGATCAAAATTAAATCATTTCATTTCATCTCAAGTACATATATTAATTTAAAGTTCGAATGGAAATAAATTCTGAGAAGAGAACAAGAGTAATAACTGAAAAGATAAAAGGTGAGTAAGCTGGACACATGTGATTAGTTAGGCATGGATCTGAGAGGAACAATGCTCTCAACAGACACTCCTACTTTTCACCAACTATTTATCCAGATAAAACTCAAGGACAGTTCACAATTAATGGAATGAGAATGTGAATATAAAAGATAAAAGTATCATAAAAAAATAGAGTTGTTCACATTAGGCTGCCAATGAAAACTGCTCAAAAACTTGAATGAGAAAGATGGTTCAAGTTCATATTTTCTATTCTTATCCTCGGATTGTTTATATGGTGCATGAGCATTTAACTTTCTTATCACCTATGATTCACAATGAGATATCAAATTTTGCCCTATAATTGGACTGTGTGCATTTCAAAAATCAACTCTTGCAATACATAAATATAAAAATGATTCATTAGGATTTATTCAATAATTTTTATATTGATATATCTATTAAAACATCGATGTTTATTTACTTAAATAATAAGGGCTTCACCCCTAAACACCCTTTTTCTTTTTTTATAGGGAGCTTCACCTCCCCAACCCCAGTTTCCTTTAATTTTTCATAAATCCTAACACACCCCACCACACCAACAACTAGAATATAATATATATAAACCAGTATAATTTCTATGCATCAGTATTTGAACATATCGATATAATATCATATTGATGCTTTGAATTACATTACTCTACATCTACATACAGCTACTGTTAATTAATCAATGAAAATACGATGTCAATGTTTTGGATAAATAGCTCTGTTTAATAGGACTTCACCAACTTACATCAACCTACAGCAGGGGGGTGATTCCACAGATGTAGGAATGTTATAGGACTTTGTGCCAATGTTTACTTGAATTTTTGTGGAATATCTCTGCATGTGTTGGTTGGTTTAAATTAGTGTAATCCTATCAAACAGAGCTAATAGCAGCGCAGTTTTGTATGACTGGAAGTAGCAACCAGGAGGTTGCTGGTTCAAATCCAAGGATATTAAGGACATTTATTAATTAAATAAATTTGTGAGCGTGTGACCAAGTATGTGTGAATAAGTGAGAACAAGATCTAAATTGCAGGTGTAATGGCGAGATAGGTGGTGAAAGAGGGAGAAATAGTGAGAGAGGGAGTGAGAGCACTAGAGTGAGAGGGAGCAAGAGAGCAAGTGAGTGAGAAAGAGTTGAAAATAAATTTTTTGATTTGAATTAGTTCTTAGATATTGTTCACCCAAAGATGAGAAAACACTCAACTGTAGGGGAAAATGTCATTTCATGCAGGGTTGTAACTGTAGACATAAGCAGAATAATAACCATTAAAACTTTGAAATAATAATTAATTATGAATAAAATCATTCCTATTTGAATCACTTGTGATGAGCTATTCTTGTTCACTTGTTCCGTATATTATTGTCTGTGATATGGTGCTATTCCACAGCACTGAACATTTTTTTATTATCTTGCATGTCAGTCATATAATACCTGTTGATTGATCAACTACACTGTCTTTTTGTGAATTATATTGAGCACATTTTTAATGTCGTACTTTTCATTTATGTGTATCAATCTTTATTCAATGGCGTTTGTCTAATTCTCATTTGTTCGACTCTCCAATTGTATCTCGTCATTCAAGTTCTCCAATCTTGAGACTGTGGAACTTCACAAAAACCTAAACAAACTGACAACGTTGATTTTAGAACTGATAACCAAAATAAAAAAATTTCATATAACCAATAACCAATTTTCATAAAATGCTGAAACCATTAACTAGAACAATAATCAAAAAGAATCAGATTTTATTGGTTTTTTTGAAATATCAATATTATTGATTATTTTTTTCAAAAATTGAGAGGTGAACAAAAATTACCATTTATTTCCAGGAAACCAGAACAATATCAAATAAGTACCTACATTTTTAACCAATAACCCATAACCAATAACTAATTAAAATTTTTTTTGATTCCCAATATCCAATAACCTTAAAACCGTTTTGGTTACAATTACAAGCCCTAGTTTAAACTCTCCTTAAGACAACCAACTTATTCTGAACAGTTGGAGTGTTTTGGTTGCAACCCGGGTGTTCATTCTGAACGCGCCTCTACAGTCTAAATAAGCGAACATACCTACTTTTTTTTACATTTCCATTTCCAATGCACTGATGAATATCTCTCATTTGGTGACACTGTTTATGCAGGAATGATATTGACTATTTTTTAGATAAGTGAAGTAAGGGCATTTTTTTATTCTTATTTCAAAATAATTCTACTTTTCGTTCGTTCAGTCTTCATAGTTTGATGTTTACGAGGCTCTTTATCCATTTATTAATTCATATTTTCATACTTCTGTTTCCTTTGGCATGGAATCAAAGAGGATTTACATTTACATTATCTGCTAAAATTGTCAAAAAATCAAGAACTTAAGTATAATTTGTCATTGTTTCAATTTGTTTTGGGTTATGCTTCGTTCAATGGAAATGACGTTACTTTTCTCTCGCGTAGGAAAGTGTCGCCTGGTTTAATGCCCCCTGGATCTCCTGGTATATTTAGACGAAGGAAATCTTCTACGTACGAAGCAGTTCATAATAATCTTCAATTTGCCGGTAATATAAATTTAGATAGCAATATGTCGGATAGTCCGAATGAAATACTGCAAGAAATTCCGCCATCCGTTATAAATCCTTGGTCAAATTCGAAAGATGATTACGAATTAAAAGAAATCATAGGTAAGATACTCAATTATGGAAAATTACTTCATAACGTAATAGTTTTAGAGGCAATTTAATTTATTTAGGTGTTGGTGCTACGGCTGTGGTGCATAGTGCCCTTTGTAAACCTCGACAAGAGAAGTGTGCTATCAAACGAATTAATTTGGAGAAATGGAATACCAGTATGGATGAATTACTGGTAAGATTGTGCGTATGCTTCGGTAGAGTTGTGCTGTATTTTGCCGCTTAATCTTAGTAGTCTCATAATAGTTAACTTGTTAGAAAACAGTTTATTTGCGTAGAAAGAAATCCAAGCAATGTCGTCATGTCACCATGAGAATGTCGTTACGTATCACACCAGTTTCGTAGTTAAAGAAGAATTGTGGCTGGTCTTGCGCTTGTTAGAAGGTGGCTCCTTACTGGACGTAATTAAACATAAAATGAGAACGACCAACTGTAAGCACGGTGTGTTTGATGAATGTACTATTGCCACTGTTTTGAAAGAAGTATTGAAAGGGTTAGAGTATTTCCACAGTAATGGGCAGATTCACAGGTAGGTTGTTCTTGTTCGTTTAATTTCAGACTTCAATTTATTATTAATACCTCTTATTTTTCATTAATAGGGATATAAAAGCTGGAAATATATTGCTGGGAGAAGATGGAACAGTTCAGATTGCTGATTTTGGCGTCAGTGCGTGGTTAGCTACAGGTCGTGATCCTTCTAGACAGAAAGTACGGCATACATTCGTTGGTACTCCGTGTTGGATGGCTCCTGAAGTTATGGAACAGGTATTTATCAACTTATTTCATTATGGTTGATTAATTTGTTTTATTGTTTAATGGCTTATGTTTTATAGGATCATGGATATGATTTTAAAGCAGATATTTGGTCCGTCGGCATAACTGCCATCGAAATGGCAACTGGTACTGCCCCATATCACAAATATCCACCCATGAAAGTATTGATGCTAACGTTACAGAATGATCCGCCTACGTTAGACACTGGTGCTGAAGACAAAGATCAATATAAAGCTTATGGGAAAACTTTTCGTAAAATGATAATCGATTGTTTGCAAAAAGATCCGTCCAAACGGTATTTACGATCCTTAGTTGGGAATCGATTTGTAAGTTTGATTCTATTATTAACCATTTCCTTTGGTGTGTTTCAGACCTACAGCGACTGAATTATTGAAAAATCCCTTTTTCAAGAAAGCGAAAGATAAAAAGTATTTACAACAAACGTTAATTGCTATTGGACCAAGTTTAGAAACTCGTGTTTTAAAAGTATATTCCATTTTGTAAATTAAATTGAAAATTCTTTGCTGTTTTTTATTTTTTATTTTTTGTTTTTTTTCTCCTCAAGGCTGCAAAAAAACAACCTGGATCTGGGCGACTTCATAGGACTTTAACAGGAGAATGGGTTTGGTCTTCAGAAGAAGAAGATGGTGGGAAAGGTTCCGATGATGAAGAGGTGAGTTGTCCATTAATAAATTTTTTCAAGTCATTATTACTAGCATGAATTCTTCAATTTGATTCGTTTTTCCAGATAACTAATAAACCATTTAATATTATTAATAATGAAGATTCGTCCGACGATGAGGCTGAGCCTACACCTGTGAATTTAGTTTTGAGAATGAGGTGATTTTTTATATTATTTTAAATTGTCTCCATGACTTTATTATTTATTTTGATCATATTTCATAGAAATGGTAAAAAGGAGCTGAACGATATTAGATTTGAATTTATGCTGGGCAAAGATAGTGCTGAAGGCATTGCATCTGAACTAGTGGGTGCGGGATTAGTTGATGGTCGCGATATTGTCGTAATTGCAGCGAATTTGCAAAAATTGATTGATAGTCATGGAGCATTGAAAACAGTGACGTTTCCATTGGTAAAATGAGCTAATATTTTTGAATATTCCTGACACGGTCGTTTAAGTATATTCTGATCTGTGAATGTTCCTTTTTCTCTTGTGTAGAGCTCGGGCTTCGATAGTAATGATGTTCCTGATGATAAAACGTTATTTGGATTCGCTCAAATCTCAATGGTGGAACAGTAATTCGATTTTCATGAATTTTATGTAACGGATTTTTTTTAACTGCAAATTTTTTATTCACTCGATGTCATTTATCTATTATCGCTTAGTATTTTATTTAAATTGATCTTTTTATGTTTCATATGAATTTTGGTTGGGTTTAGAATTATGATCTCGTGTTAACATCAAACAATCGCGTATTTGAAGTATTATGAATGTAAATTTAGGTTAATTTTCCGTTTTGTATTGTAATTAACAATGATTAAAAATTAATTTGTATAGGATATATTTTATTTTCATCAAAATAATGTTCCTAAGTTGGCACTGAATCATCTGCAGTAAAGCCATATGTTTATAAAATATATTTCTAATTCCCATAAATTGTGAATCAATCTTTACACGTTTCGTTAGCATTAGTGAGATAGGGCAACTGGGTATCCAGTACTAAATGATCGAAGGTATACATATACCTATTCTTAGTGATGATAAAGAGCATTTGCATTTTTTTTAAATGCTCAATCATTTGAGCATTTATTGAGCAAATGTTTGAAAAATGAATGCATCAAATTTAAAAACATATGCTCAAAAATGAACAAATGCTCGAGAACTTATGAACACTTTCAACAGTTTTGGTTTTTAACCTATACAAATAAATAATTAGTTTTTAAATATTCTACTGGTTTTATTTTATCATATTTTAAAAATTTAACAAGTTTTAATTCGGAAAAGGAAGCTCCACAAGGAATGCTAAATTTTCATCGTATTATCAGACTGAAAACAGGATGATGTATTTTTCACATGTATTTTTCCATATGAAAAGAAAAAAGTTTAAATTGATTTTCTGAGAATGTGAAAGACTTTAATATGAATGATCAATAATTGTAGGACAATCTCTAAGTCCTACCCAATTGTAACCATTAATGTGACTTCAAAATAACATTTGTACAATACAAACTACTATTTCTAGTTTAACATTGCACACTCAGAAAATGGAGTCCCTTACTTTTTAGGCGTTATAATAAAAGTAAAGATCCCATGATTTTCGATTAACTAAGTTAACAATTAAACTGGTGGTGGATGAATGCGAGAGGTGATTTGTAATTGGAAAGTGGAGGCAAAAGATACACACTCTGGCAGCAAAAATAATAAATGGCCAAAAACAAGATAATAAATGAAAATGGGTATAAATGTATTGATCTTGTAATGCAAAAATTTCTTTTAAAAAATGAGTTTTATCGTAATTGAGTAGGATTTAAAAAAATCCTTTGAGGAGTAGTGATCATCCATATTAAAGTCTTTTCCACTGTCAGAATATCAATTTAAAGTTTAAACTCTTTTCCTTTCTTATGGAAAAATACATTGTCTTGTTTTCAGATGATGATAATATGAGGTGAATATGGCATTCTTTGTCAAGCCTCCTCTTCTCAATTCGCATGAAGATGAAATGATAGACGATGTCATTATTGACCAATAGCGTGAATATATATGATTAAAAGTTTGTTAAAATCTTATTTATCTTGATAATACTTGGGCTGAATTTACAAATTGTGCTGATACAGTGTTGAATTTATGACAAAATTCGACTTCCGCTGACTTTTTCTCCTTTACCCATATCTGCAGTGTAATGGAAATTTTTTTAACGCTACGTATTTGGCGTTGAAGCAGTCCGTATTCTATTAAAGTTAAGAATGAGTGATAACATCGTCACCTGCATATTTTCTCCTTCCTCCATCATCGCAAGTATCCTTTTCATATTTGTCCACTCGTACACTGTTCAAGCCTTTGACTATATAGATATAGTCAAAGGTTCAAGCAGTCCATATGTAGTACTGTATAATCAAAGATTGTATAACTTTTTCTCAGAACCTACTTACCGAACAGGGTAAGGATAATCAGCACTTTTTGACGAAAAGTTATTTTTCGGTTCAAAATATTTTTCGGGAAGCATGTCGATCAGCTGCAACAAAGTTTTAGTACCGCACTTTTCCATGATAAACAAAAAATTTTCGAGTTAAAGTACCGCCCTTTTTGCCACGTTAAACATAGCTAATAGTACCGTGATCCATCAAAAACCGAAACATTTCAAAAACTAGCATATTGCATGTTTAAAAAGTTCTCTTTATATGATTCGTGAAGAGTTCTCCAAAGTTGTTTGTTTTTTCTGTTGTTATATTCCTTATTCAAAAGAGATACCACCGTCCACTAGCTCCATTCTAAAGAAATTTTTTTTTGTACCTCACTCGTCTGAAAAAATTTGTCAAAAAGAAAATCTAGAATTGTTTTTTTATTCAAGTACTTTCATTTCTAAATTTTCAGAGAGGAATATGTTACCGAAATCTCGCCGCAAACTGGCTACCTAGACTCGGAACCTCGCATCGTACTGGGAAAAAGGCCCTAGCACAATGGATTCGGGATTATGCGCCTACAATTTGCTGGGCGCAGGCAAAATCCCTTAGCGTTAAGTCTTGAAGGATGATGCTTTCAATTGACTCAACATGGGTGAAAAAAGTCACAAGGAAGAGGATCCAAAGGGGACTAAACCCTCCAGCGAAACGCCGAGTTTCTGCAATGGGTACTAATTCTGTGTCTATTATAATCACCATTTTTTTCTAGTTCACTGTAATGAGATATTCAAACATTACTCTAAACTTGGTTTTTCAAACGTTTAAATGGGCTCGGAAACAAGGTTAAGGCCTTCGAAGCCTCCATTTCATATCATAAAGTTGCAGGAATCTTGAAGGAATTTATTATATTGAGGATTTACTAATATTTCAAATGTGCGAACAAGGACATGATTGTCATTCCGTCATTAGCAATCAATTCAATTACGGAAATCTTCTTCGAGTGCTTTGACGGACAGATTCGAAATAAATAAATTTTTTGACATAGCGAATTAAGGTAAATAAGGGAAATTTCGTCTTCAGCTAAATTTCGATACTGTTAAATTTACTCTAGAATAAAAACATTAAAATGGTCTATGCAAGAAGATCTCCTGTTCTCGATAATCAGTGTCACATAAAAACGAGAAAGCAGTTCGATTAAAATTCAGTGTTTAGCCTTCTACCAATTTTTATTAATGTCAGAAGACTAAAACATCATCTATAAACGGAGATAATTTATAATCAAAAATTTAATATGCAGATTTAAAAAAAAAACAAAAAACAAGACATTGTGGAAAGTCTCGAAAGGCTAAATAACACAAACGTACGGAAAAAATTCCAAAAAAGAACATAAGAAAATCGTCTGGTTACCGGCATATTCAAGAACTTTAATTACGAATACAAATTATCTTTCTCCAAATTGGGCAACAGATTAGATGTCAAGAATCATTTTTAAGCAGATGGAAATTTTAATTTAAGGAATTTCTACTGCAATTGTTGAATCTATTTTCAGAGGACAAAGTTGAGCTTGACTTTCTTTGGAAACAGGCAGAACGAAATGAGACACTCTGGTGACGAGTGGCTGCAACACATCTCTATCCAGGTCTTTCCAATTAATTAATAAAATATCTTCCACTACATTTGTAATGTTCGATACGTCATCCATACGTGGAATCAGAAGAGTAAATATGTACACAGCAGCAGGTTTCTTCGACATTAATGCATCGTACGTATCGACTAAAGAGTGAAATCCTTGAGCTAATTTTGCAGGAATTTTTTGGACGTCAGGAACAATAACGATTCGTGAATGTTCCTTCTCTCTAGAAATAGCATCAATAAGATCTCCAGGATCTTGACTAATAGACTTAGAGAGTTGAGTACCATTCAGAAGTAACCACTTTCGCGTCTCACAAGGTTGTAATAGTCTGAAAAATTCAAACAGGATATAAAACAAAATCATTAAAATAAAATAAATTTGTACACAAAGAAAACTGAATTACTTGGTTGCTAATGTAGTTATTATTTCCACAATGCATGATAAAGATCTTACAGAATCTTCATCGAATGCTAATAGGTAAACAGCCGGTTCGGCTGGATTTTTATTTAAATTTATTAGCCCCGAGAAGATACCAGACCATAGAGTGATGTCTTGAGAAGGGAACTTCTCTTTCAGTTGTCGCAATTGTAGCTTGATATCATCGAGGGATGTTATGCAAGATACTCTATCAGCTCCGAGTACGTGGTAGGTTAAACAGGCGGAGAAACAAACGACAATACCAATGACTGACCATTTAAAAGGTGATAGATTTAGTATCTTATCTACGGATAGTAAGAAAATGTAAAAATGTGGGAAGTTCATCGACTGCATTATGGACTGCATTACTGTATCCAACGATGAAAGATACGACTTACTCAGTATAGAACGTCGGTAATCTTCTTTAAAAGGTAATTTTTTTGTAGAAGAAACATCTTCCTCGTGTACTAATTCATTTTCATCATCATCCATAAACTTTTAAAAATTAAATGAAACATTAGTAACGCATGAAAAGAGAAGCAAATGTTCAATGAAACGAACTAATACCTCCACTTCTCGATGAGAAACATTAGCCATAATTAACACGTTCAAAAAGCCACAAAAATGAAAACGAAACTAGCCATTTACATTTTCTGTACACAAAATCAGCAGATTCTCAGATTAATCATTAAGCAATAGTATTTCTTACACATCGATATATAATCGCAAAACATGATTAAAACAGATTAAAACGTACTTCCAGTCTTTCACGAATTTTAATTCACCGATTTAAAAGAATTGAAAAAAAGAAAAAGTACAGAATTTTGCACACAACAGGGTCTAGAGATCAAATCTTGAAACGATCAGCTAACGAACTTCTTTGATCGGTACAGTTGCAGTTTAGAGGCCAGTTATGAATTAATAGTATTGTAAACAAAAAAATCCGTTTTAACGAGCTGAATAGCTGATCGTGAATATTGAATTCGAAGAAATTAATTTCGGCATTTCAGCAAACGTTATATAACACTGAAAAGTTATGACGCTTCAAAGTTCGCACCAAAATAACACAAAAATCCTTCGAGGATATATATGTGATGGAGACAACATAATAGTGGTCTTGGTGTCGGATATAGGGATAGCGAAACCTTTGACTATATAGCTTAATGGACTGCTAGAACTGATAAGAAATACATAGGGTTAAATGCTTTGACTATATAGCTTAATGGACTGCTAGAACTAATAAAATCTTGAAGCCAAAGAATGCAGGCGTTACTTTTCGAAAAAGGTACTTTGTGTGAAAACTGAATTTGTATTCAGTTAAATTTTCGTGACTCCTAACAATATAAGCAGTGAGAGAACGATATTCTTTTAAGTTTCATTAGTGTTTGTACTTTCACTTATCACCAAAGGTCGTTTTTTGTAAAAAGAACGCCTGTTAACAGTGGCTTCAGCGATGTTCCATTTAACCCTATGTATTTCTTATCAGTTCTAGCAGTCCATTAAGCTATTTAGTCAAAGGTTAAATGGAACATCGCTGAAGCCACTGGTTACAGGCGTTCTTTTTACGAAAAACGACCTTTGGTGATAAGTGAAAGTACAAACACTAGTGAAACTTAAAAGAATATCGTTCTCTCACTGCTTATATTGTTAGGAGTCACGAAAATATAACTGAATACAAATTCAGTTTTCACACAAAGTACCTTTTTCAAAAAGTAACCCCTGCATTCTTTGGCTTCAAGATTTTATTAGTTCTAGCAGTCCATTAAGCTATATAGTCAAAGAGCAAAACCGATGCCAAGTGTTTATCTTTCTAAAAATCTGATTGGAAGAAAAAATCGCCAAGTGCATTTTTTTGTAAACACTGGCATACAAATTACCCCATTCCGGAGATTCTAATTATTCTGATTCATTGATGTCGATTAATATGGCGTGATTTGTATGCCAGTGTACATGTGCTCCATATAGATGTTAAGGACAGTCTATCCCATTGTAAAACAGCAGCATGTCGTCTCCATCACATATATATCCTGAAGTAAAAATCAAAAAATGTACAAAAATGTAACAAGCTGCTTCGCAACAAAGCTGCAAGAGGTTTGGCCTTTGTATTTGGGATGTGATAAATTCACATGATTTGAACGCCAACCAAGAACGATTCTTTCATCAAACGTTTACTAAACAGAGAATGGCTCTACGGAAATATTACTTTTGTTGGATGGAGTCCGTGTAATTCTTACATATCTCATCCACTACCTGGCAACACTGGACTCTTAACATACAATATTCGTATTCATACTCTTACACACACTGTTACACCATAGTGAGGAATTTGTTATATCATCACTCACTTTTTCAAATGTATTTTGTCCCTTAGTTAATCGTCCATTAAATGTTGTTGAATTGAATCCGTTTCTGTTATTACTTAAAAATACAATAATTTTTTTTTTCAAGTGTTAATTTATTTTATTTGCGAATATTCAACAGGGAGTTGAAGGATTCGGCAATTTCTATTGTTTAGCTGATTGAATTTTTAGAATCAAACTTTTGGTTCAACAAGGCAAAGGATTTGAGACCGGATAATTCCCACTGGTGATCAACATGGTGACAGATGAAAATAGCTGAAAAACTAGTGGTATAACGCCAAAAAGTCTTCAAAATTTTAATTCATTTTTTTTTTTACACAACCCGGACTTAGGCTGCTGGGATCAATCTTCAAAGTCAAGTAAGCTGAGGTAAATCAAAACTACTGGAATTTGAAACCTAACATCCTGGTGAGTGCTGAATTCATTGAAATTGTTTCACCTTTCTTTCTTCTGGGCCCAACATCATACAAAATTTCAACGTGGGACTTCATCTTCATCGGTAGAAAAATCAAAGTTCAACATCAAAAAGCTGCAATAGAAACATCAAATCTACATTGGTAATATAGATATTTGATTTTGTGTATTTCATGTGCATTTTATTATTGTGTTCATTTTGGGGGATTAGTTTGTCTCTCAGTTCATAGTTAAATCTCATACTTCAACATTTAAATAACCTCTCTTTTACCTTTTGACACAACTTTATCAAAATTTTAATGAGATTTGAACAAGTTTATAATACAAACGTATCAGGTTCAATGATTATAGCTGAGGACAATTTTGAGACCCTGTTTAATTATTTTGAAGGGAAAAGAATACAAGATATTAATATAGATATGACAAATGTTCCATTACTTCAAACCTTCTATGGTACCATTACATTCGAATCTTTTGAAATCACGATCTCAGGATTAATTAGTCAAGAAAAAGAAAAAATAATTACTAAATTTACAGAAATTTCTCCTAATTATTTTTCAACTTTAGCTATTTCTTCTGCAGAAAATCTCAAAAAATTTAAAAATAGATTCTTGTAAATGAAATTAATAATTAAAAATAATAAATTCCAATTATAAAAAATATTAAAAAAAGTAAATTTCTCATGTTGAAAACGTAATTTTTGAAAAATTTCCTAATTTTTCAGTCAAAATTACATTCATACTCATACCAAAAACATTGTCAAAACTTGTCATACTTTGAAAGCTTTAACAAAGCAAAACATACCATTGATTTTTCATGTACAATTTCTTTGTTAGATGAATGTGGGTTTCTAGAAACATTCATTGAATTTTCTTTCACACTTTCTATTGTTAATACAATTCAAAACCAACGTATTGTTTCAAACTAAAATATTATAGAAAAAAAACTTCTAAATTTTTCTGAAATCATATCTTATTCTATAAAATACAAATTTCTAATTTAATTGATTTCATTTCAAAATTTTTTTTTCTTCACATAAATCTTTTTTGAAATTTGAAAATAATCATTGATTCAAAAGACATTTTGGAAAATAAAAATATCAAAATGTTTCAAAATTCAAGTGAAAATTCATCAGAAATACAAACAATTCAAAAAGAAGAAAAAGTAAAACAAATTAATGCACATTTATGAAAAATATTTTCGGGAAACAATTATTTGGATTGGAAATGACTTATAATATCTTTAATACGTGGGGCAGGATACTATGATATCTTTGCAAATCCAAAAGGACTAGAATACTATAAAAATAATTTTGATTGAATGGACTTTATTCCTTCTGACACTTATAAAGCATACTGCAAAAGACAGGATAATGCGAAAGCCTTCATTTTGGAAAGAATTTCGTATACAATTGCAAGAGAAATTAGAGAATGTAGAACAGTTGATGAAATCTTCACAAAATTAGATAGCATATATGGAGTTAAAACAAAAGTAATGGTCAATATGGCTAAATTAAAATGGCAACAATTTAGGCATAAACCACGGGGAAATATTAGAGTTTTCTTGACAAAATGGGATACACTGGTACAAGATGTTAGAGATGCAGGTGAGGAAGTAATGGAAAAGTTAGAACTAGAAAATTTAATAATGGCCTTAGGACATGAACAAGCAATCCCTTTAATGAGATTTGAAAATTTAAAAGAAGACGAAAAAAATTTAAACAATTTAAAAAGATACTTAAAGAGGATTTTGATCAAAAGACAAGAGATATACAAATATTATGAGAATATAGAAATAATAATAATAATAATAATAATAAAAATAGATATCAAAATAACAATAACTATCAAAATAATAATTATAGAAACAACAAAGGAAATTATAGAAACTATAATCGAAATAATAATAACAATAATCGAAGTAATGGACCATATCAAGGCAGAAATTGGAAACAATACCCTAATAATAATAATAACAATAATTATAATACTTATCAACAAAATCAAAATACTAATTTTTCTAATTACAAATACGATTCACAAAATGAGAATAAAAATATTAGATGTTTTCATTGCAATAGATCAAGGCATGTTAAATTAAATTGTCCTGAAAACAATCAAAAAGAGAATTATAATTCTAATAATAATGGAAATCAAAACAATAATAATAACAAAGATAACAATATTAATACTAATACTAATAACATAAATACTGTGGCGACGGGTGGTCGTAGACGAATGAGTGTGTATTACACAATAGTCGACCTCCTAGTGGGCCAGTGGGGTAAAACCCACGAACTCTGTTTTTGCGCTCACGGCTATACATTTTGTCTGTGCAGCTAAACTTGTTTACTAGGCTTGGCACGCACACACTCCTCACTGTACACACAAATGACCATTATTGGTGTTTGTGTGGTGACGTGTATCTACACATACATACACCCACAAGTGGTGACCTCCGACGTAAGTATTTTATTTTTGTTGTTGATGTTTCACCGTCGACAGGGGAAGGAACGGTCACCTCCTTCCCCACTGCTTCCAACTAGCTTGGAAACAACCAATCGGCTTTCAACAGCTGATTTCCCATTACCACGCCCCTTCTTCAAACTTTGGCATACCCGCCAACAACCGAAGAAGTAACTCAGTCAGCTCTCGTCAGCCAATGGAGAAGGTTCTCCTTCTCCTTCCCCTTTCCCTCGTTGCTCGTTGGTACTTAAGTAACGACCACTGTCCACAAAAATCAGTCAGCTCTCGTCAGCCAACGAAGAAGGTTCTCCTCCTTCTCTTTCCATTTCCCTATTTTTTCATTTTTCCCACTCCCCTTCCCAGGCTCGACGTCGGTACGTAAGTACCGACCAGCCATCCCATAAAGATTCAAACAGTCGGCAATCAGCTGCTAATGAGGAAAGTGAAAACTTAGCCTTTTTTTCAATTATCACCATGGCCTCCAAACTAACCCAGTCGTCCCTCGATGACCTGGTTCTCCCGCTGATGCCTGTGAAAGCCACAGTCAGCAATCCTCCTAGGAGGATGGAGAATCAGCCCAATCCCTCAACTGCTGTCCACTCAACGCCGCATACCAGTATGCGTTTGTCGAATGTACCAACAAACTTGGCGATCCCACAGTCCTCCTCGCTTGTAAACTTTGGCCCATTCCTCGACAATTACATTCCGGGCAAGGAGCTTCCGGTCAACCAGCACCAGCCGGTTGACAGCTCCATGCTGAGGTTGTCACCCATCCTCGATCGGCAATTGCACTGGCAGGAAGCAAATTCTGCTGCAATTGGCTGTACCACCTCGCCTCCCTAACAAGCCCACCCACCCCGGTTAATCACTGGCCTTCCACCCTTCAATGCTGAGAATGTGCGCCTCTGACTGCGGAGATCGAGAATCTTGCTCGCGCCAGCGGCAATATTAGCGAGTCTCAGCTCTACATGGCGATCTCCGGCCACTTGCCGACCCAGGTAGCCAATGCTGTGTTGGAATTACTATACAGTTCCAACAAATCGCTGCACACTTGGTCCAACCCCCGCAACCAAATCCAGCAGGAATTTTCCCCTTCCTCCTACACCCGAATTAGAACTCTGCTGGAGAATACCCATTGCCTACCTTCCGAGAGGCCTTCGGCGTACCATCACCACCTCGTCACGTTGAACGAAGGAAGAGTTAATGACAATGTCCTCCACAACCTTCTTTTCCAATCCCTCCCAGTCAATATCTGCCAGACATTGGTCATGACCAAGCCTGCAACCTCTCGACAGGCATCACTCAAAGCTGACGAGGCAATACCTCTTGAGCAAACCTTTCTGTGACATCCCCTGCAACCAGCTCCATCGCTGCTATCGCAACTCCCGCGGCATATCCGTTGACAGCACCAACGGCTAATTCCTTGGTGTTAGCTACCATTACCCAGCTGCTTCAACAGCTCTTGGCTGGAAAACAGGTGAGTTCTGTCTACCCCCTAAAGATCCCGCCCCATTCCCCAAACATAGGCGTTTGCGTTCACACGGCGCTAGGTCCAGAGACTGATTGCGCTCTCGTGACTCTAGCTCCGGTTGTTTGAAACCACAGACGACGCTACAAGTCATCGATGGAAAGAGACCGGTAAACACCCGCTCTCCTTCCCATCCTCACAATGGCTACTGTTGGTATCACCAAAAATTTGGGAGGAAATTGCGCAACTGCTCTGACCCCCCATGTTCATGGTGGGACAAACCCAAAAATAGCGACCGCCGCAATTCCAAATCTCCTACTTGTTCGGGAAATGAGTAAAGGAGTCAGTCAAGACAGCACTCCCACTCGTTTTCACCTCAGTTCGTCTATTTGTAGAAGATCTGCTTAGCAAGCATCACTTCCTGGTCGACACTGGCACAGAGATATCGGCTATACCTCCAACCACTGAAGACTGGAAATGCAACACTAAGCTCCAAATCTACGCTGTGAACCAAACTCCAATTAGTACTTACAGAGTTAAGCTGGTGCAGGTAGATTTCAGCCTTCGATGCAAATTTAAGTGGGCCTTCATCATCGCCGATATCACTAATCCCATCATCGGAGCAGACTTCTTCAGCCACTACCAATTGCTTCCCAATGTCAGCGAAGAGCACCTCCTTGATAAGACCACTGGACTAGCTGTAGTAGGTAAACCTTGCCCCATGGACTATCCCCCGGAAATTTGCCTAATCATCGCCCACTCAAATAGTTGATTCCAAAAAATCCTCGATAAATTTCCTGGTGTAACTGGTAAAGAAGGCTTACACCCGAGGATTTCCCCTAACAAAGTCACCCACGATATCGAAACTGTAGGTCAACCGGTGTTTTGCCGTGCCCGTCATCTACATCCCGATAAGTTAAAGGCAGCCTGTCTTTCCTTCCAAACCATGCTCGAACATGGTGACTACCAACCCTCCAAAAGTGCCTGGTCATCCCCCTTGCATATGCACATGAAGCCCGACAAAACATGGCGCATGCTTGGTGACTACAGAGCACTCGACGCACGAACTATCCCCGACAAATACCCTGTCCCAAATATTATGGATTTCCACGCCAGACTAGCTGGTGCCAAACTATTCACAAAATTAGATCTCGTGTGGGCGTTTAACCAAGTCCCAATGACCGAAGAACACATCCCCAAAACAGCCGTAATAACCCCCTTTGGTCTCATATCCGCCCAAACCTTCCAACGGTACATTGATGGATTATTGCGAGACATCGACTACGCTTACGCGTACATTGATTACATCCTCATTACCGCCTGCAACCACGATGAGCTCGAAGAGCGTGTTACCGAGGTCATTTGGCATATTTACAACTATGGCCTCACTGTCAACGGTAACAAGTCCGAACATGAACGTGAAGAGCTCACCTTTCTTGGCCATCGAGTCAACAGCGCAGGTATCAAACCTACTCCCAAATGTGTCCAAGCTGTACTCGATTTCACACTTCCCAAAAACGTTCATGACCTTAGGCGTTTTCTCAGAATGGTGAATTTTTACTGATTTACAATTAAACATTGCGTTCACATTCAGAGTAAACTCTTTGCACTTATCCACTCCAATAAAAAACGTGATAAAACCCCGATACTTTGGACCGACACTGCCAAAAATGCCTTCCGCAACCTCAAGCAGGCGTTAGCAAATGCTGCTCTATTGGCGCATCCCAACGAGTCCAAACAACTTGTCTTGACAACCGATGCATCTAACCACGCGATAGGGGCTACCCTCTATCAACATGGTGCTGGATCGCTAGAGCCTTGGCATTTTTCTCCCGCAAATTATCAGATACCAAACGCCAATATCCAACATACGACCACAAATTACTCGCTGTTTTTGCAGCCGTGAAGCACTTCCGTAACCTGGTCAAAGGGCGTGTTTTCTCCGTCTATACGGACCACAAGCCCCTCACGACTGCCCTGTTTCAGGCGTGTGAGAAAACTTCATCACGCCAGCAAAATCAACTTGAGTATATCTGGCAGTTTACCACGGATATTCGCTACATCAAAGGAGAGGACAACATAGCCGCTGATTGTTTGTCGCGTATATCAATTTCCGCCATTACCTCTCCCTGTGTTGTGCCCTACAATGAAATGGCCCTTTGCCAACAACACGACCCGCAACTCGCCCAATACCTCGCAGACCCCAACTCTGCCCTCATCCTTGAATTGTTCAGAGTACCCAGACACACGTTACTCTTAACGTGCGACACGTCCACGGGGAAAAAATGACCCTTTGTACCAGCCAAATTTCGGAGAACCATCTTCGATTCAATTTGCCGGCTCTCGCACCCGAGCGGTTGGACAACTGCCCATCTGATCGCTAATCGATTCATTTGGCCTGGCCTACGATCTGACTGCCTACATTGGTCAAAAGAGTGCACCTCATGCCAACAACCTAAAATCAGTAGACACACCAAAGCCCCTCTCCAAGCTTTCCGCCATACCGATTGCTTAAAGCATGTGCACATCGATATCGTGGGTCCGTTGCCAACGATTAGCGGTTCTCGTCATTGTCTGACAATGATTGACCACGCCACACGATTGCCTCACGCCATCATGACGACGGATATTTCCACCGATCAAGTGGCAACACTCTTTGTCCAACACTGCGTTTACTCATTCGGCGTCCCCAAAACCATAACGACAGACCAGGGACGCCAGTTCGAAAGCGCTTTATTCAACTGGGTTGCCCGCCAGGTGGAAATACACAAAATCTCAACTACGGCGGATCACCCCCAATTGAACGGCAAAATAGAGAGCTGGCATCCAACTCTCAAAGCCACCATCATGGCCTGTGAGAACTCCAAAGACTCGTGTGGAGAATGGGCAGCCAATTTGCCTCTCATTCTTCTTGGCCTATGCTCGATGGTCATCTCCGACCTCGGCGTATCCCCCACCCAACTACTTTATGGTGAGGAGCTCCGTCTCCCAGCTGACTTCTTTGAAGATAGCCAACCAAGTGTTGTCACTCCCATCGATGGCACCAACCTTCCACAACACATTTGTGAAAGTGCGATTGCGTTCACCCAACTCACTTGCAACCACGGCAAGTCCCCCTCATATGTCCCAGCTGATCTGAAATCAGCCCAAAATGTATGGCTACGCGTTGATACACCTCGTAAGGCACTTGACCCACCGTACTCTGGCCCATACAAAGTCCACAATTGTACAGATAAATGGTACAAGATTGACATACAGGGATGACACACACGCATATCAATCGATCGCCTAAAGTCGGCTTATGTCTACACAGATATAGAAGCGGACCCAGATGACTCAACTTCCATCAATGATCCTTCAGGACCGACAGTTGACTTGTAATCTGAGGTCGTTTTACCTAAAAACGACGACTCACCCCCAAATGTCTCACCTCAACCTTGGACATTGTCTCCACACACAGACAACACGCTCAATTCTTCCCCGATTGTAATTACACACGATCAAAATAAAGAATCGCATCCCGAAGCGTTATCGAAGGAAAATACACAATCGCACCTAATCGGCCAGTCTCCTAGTCAAACAGCTGATGCTACGCTCGACGACGAACCGATTGCAATTTCCCTTCCCCTCCCACACTTGTCCGAGTTGGTTCACGCAACTGATGACAAGTCAAGCGTAGTAGACGACGATTTATTACGAAAATTGTTTCGTGGCGCCACCCAGTTGCATAAGTACGACGCGTCTTCTTCCTTGGAAGACGAACTGGCCCCACCTACAAAACAAACTCATAATATTAATGTGCAACAACAGCTGACGCCGTTTGTGTTTACGAGACAAAAATAAATGGCGGGCTCTGAGTTCGTACAATGCGGCCTTGTCCGTAGCTCTCGTTCTCAGTTTTTGTGCCATTGCCCAGGAAGACTGCGTATTTGTTGGAGATGCCGCCTCACGCTCGGGCCACTGCACAATTAGGCAATGCGCGGATTGACACCCACACCTTTGCCAAATTTGTACAGCGCGTTCAATCTAAGTGACCTTTGCCCGGTCCTCAACCGTCTTCCTCGGCAGGCCTCCCCTCTGGGTAATTCCCGCCGCTCAAGACGGTTAAACAGATTGAACCACTCCCTCTCCAGAAGCGCCGAGTGAAAGCGACTGCCACATTGCGTACCAGCAGTTTTAAACGTCCATCTGCAGCAACAAAGCGGTCCCCCAACCATCAACTTCCAAAGTTGCGGAGGCACCAGTAGCCATGCAAAAGGCATCGTCGGTCCCAAAAGGCAAGTCGCCTCTACTTCGCCCTTTGGTGAAACCGACTGCCCAGGAAGAGATGACGATGGACATTGACCCTACTCCATCCCCAACCCGCACGTCGGTCCCTCAACGCATACTCTCACCAATATGTGAAGAGGTCAAACCAACAGAAAGTGCTGCCGTTGATAACTCGTCCGTTATCGACTTAACAGCAACACCTTCGCCAGAAAATGTCCCCGAGCCTCAGCCGTCCACCTCTTGTGCTAAGAGTCCCCCGGCTGATGGCAATCTGGCAAAGCATCCCCGTTTAAACCATAAGGCAGGTGGCTGCACCCGGTGTGAAGCTTGCGCTCACGGCCTCTCCTATATGGAGCTTAAACGGGACAAAAGACGCGGCAAATCCCAAACCCAAACTCCCGCTCCATCTCTGGCTTCCACACAGGAGCCTGCCCCATCTGTGGTACAGCCTCCTGTACTGCAACTGGTGGTTCCTCCTGTGTCACAGAATCAAACACTGCAGCCATGGGAGCAATTTACCACCGCCGTGCTTACAGCACATAACTCCTTGTCGCTTGCTCTAGCAACAACATCGATGCCACTTCCCCAAGTTTTGATGCCTCCCCCAGAATTCCCATTCCCCCACATCTACAACTCTTGGCACTGGTATACCCTCAGGCCCTGGTTATGCCACTCTAATGGCACAGCCTATAACCTACCCACTGCCCCTCATGAGCATCCCCATGTCTTGACCCCAGACTCCGCTCATGAGACCATAAACTCGAGTGCGTCCCACTCCCCAGCCTCGAGCGTTCCGTACACATCCTTCCCATCCTACTCTCCCTGTAAACTTTGGTAAGCCCAAACCAAAGAGAACTGGCGATCCTACTGCGTGAATGACATCTGTGAGTGTAGTAGTGAACGCCACGCCACACTTGACTGGCGTCACAGGTCACCGTAAGTTTCTCTGGAAACTTACTAGGAGGAGAGTGGTGTGGCAATGAGTGGTCGTAGACGAACGAGTGTGTATTACACATTTGTCGACCACCTAGCGGGCCGGTGGGGTAAAACTCACAAACTCTGTTTTTTTGCTCACGGCTGTACATTTCATCTGTGCATCTAAACTTGTTTACTGGGCTCGGCTCGCACACACTCCTCGCTGTACACACAACCAACCGTTATTGGTGTTTGTGTGGTGACGTGTATCTACACATACACACACCCCCAAATACTAATAATAAAAAATCAAATAAACAACAGGAACCACCAATAAGGATGAGTTTCAAGGTCAAAAGATACAGAAACAATGATGGATGGTTAATTGATGAATTAACAAATGTTAATAATAAAAAAAAACCTAATTATCAAAATTTGACAAAAAATATGTTATTGGATGGAGGATCAGAAGTACATCTGACCTCAGATATAAATATATTCAAAAATATTCAAAAATTTGTACAACCTATAAAATTAATGTGTGCTTCAAATAGAGCATTTTTATATGTGACACATAAAGGAACGATGTCAATTTTGATTGAAAATAAATTTAAAGAACAACAAATAATAGACTTATTGGACGTTCATTTTGTACCTAAATTAAATTACGATATTTTATCAGGAATAGGGGTCACTGAAACTGGAATACTGAATATAGATCAAGGAAAAAATATGGCGAATATTTATTTTATAGAAACAAATAAAATTTTAATGTCAGCTGTCAAAAATTATGGTGTCTTTGTGATAAATTATGAATTAGTTGAGGATAATAAGGATTGGATTTGTATGCCTGTTATTAAAAATGATGAATGGGACGATTATGAAGTAGAATTAGAAATAGAAGAAGATGAAAATATAAACACACAAAATACTGATTGGAATGACTTTGAAATAGAGGAAACCGTTGAACAGAATGCAGATTCACAAGATACAGATTGGGAAGATTATGAGGTGTCTTCAGATATCAAAGATAAAGACGATTCATCTCAGTGGGGTGATACCCTAAAAATATATGAAATAGAAGGTAATAATGGAAATTTTGAAAATATGAATAATAATAATGAATACGAAATGAATAATATAAATATTAATAAAGAAAACACGAATACATCACAAGAATAGATGGGAACTAATGAAAATAATAATAATAACGATATAATTACTGAAAATGAAATAATTTTAGAAAATAGTTTAAATGAAAATATTACTATAGAAAATAATGAAAATAATAACAATGAAAATCAAATAATAACCTTCACAAATAATAATACTGAAAAACAAAAATTGTTATGGCATAGAAGAATGGGTCATATAAGTGGAAAATATCTAAATTATTTCAAAAATGGTCGACAGAAATACCAAGTTCACTAAAATTTGAAGATAATGAATTCACAAATTGTGAAATATGTCAAATTGCTAATAATAGTATATTAGGGCATAATAATTTTAGAAGTAAACCCGACAGAAAACTACAACTAATTTCATCAGATATTATGGGGCCATTCTCCCAGTCAATATAAAATCAAAAATATCTATTGATGTTTATAAATCATTTTTCAAAATTTACTTTTGTGATACCTGTGAGAATTACTGAATCAAACGATGACGAACTTCATGACCGAACGAATTATTAAACGCCATATGAAAAGATGAATATAATATGACAACCGAATTTGAGTAAAAACACAAGATTTAAATTTCAGTGTAAAACGAATTTATTACACATATATCAGCTCAATGGCTGGTTGTTGAGAGAGTGACAGTTTCATATAGATAAACACAGAATAAACAGCTTACAATATCACAGATTGTTACAAATCACAGTCAAATAATATCAGTCACGATTTGGAGGTTATCATTTTTCTCACAATACCAATAGTATCAAGAAATGATGTTTTTAATAATTTTAAAATAATAGTAAATTCTTTGAAAAATAAATTAGAGCATCAACTTCATTTTTAATTGCCTCTTTCCAACTTTTAGATTCAGGAGAACAATTCGCCTCCTCAAACGTCTGTGGACAATCACTTTCGATAGCGCTAGCTGTAAAAAAGTACGAATTAACTACATCATCAAAGTGTACATCATTTATAACAATGTTATCGCCCACATTGCCATCAACTTCAATCAAATCAACATTCGAACCATCTACTTCTGTCAAAATTGGATCTCTTTCATTATATTTAGATTTAATAATTGAATTTTCATTAAACTCTACATCTCTAGAAATGAGAATGTCAGGCTTAGGTTTGCTCACGTCCAGCAACTTATATCCGCCAGGAGAATATCCTACCATAATCAACTTTTTACTTTTTCTTTCAAATTTATGAGAACTGTGAACCCAATGAAGCATAAAGGCATCGCAGCCAAACACCTTCAGCTTTTCATAATTAAAAATTTTATTATGCCATCTTTCAAAAGGAATGAATTGTTTTCTAGTAGGGCATCTATTAATAATATAAGCTGCACACATTAAAGCTTCGTTCCAAAAAACCTTATCTAAGCTGCTTTCATAAATTAATGTTCTGGTGCGTTCACATAATGTTTGATTCATACGTTCAGCCTTCCCATTTTGCTGAGGGCAATTTCCCACGGTTGGCTGTAATTCTATGCCTTTTTCGGCGCAATAGGTTTTAAATGGACCATTAATATACTCTGTGCCTCGGTCACATCTAAGAGCCTTTACATTACAACCAAATTTATTTGCAACTAATTCATTATACATCTTAAACTTAGAAAGAACCTCAGTCTTATTGTTTAGCAGGTATACAAAACAAAAATTTGAATAGTCGTCAAGAAAGGTTAAAAAATATTTCTTATCGTCATAAGCAACAGGATTTATTGGACCACATAGATCCGTATGGACCAACTCAAGTGGTTCTTTTGTTTTTGGTTCATGACAATCAAAAGGTTTGCGATGTTGCTTGCCCATGACACAGGGCTCACAAAAAATTCGATCTTTCAAATCAATTTTTGGGATAAGTTCCCTTTTAGATAACAACTTCACATCATTATTATTTAGATGAGCCAACCTTTTGTGCCATAACTCCATCGGACTATTTGTGCATAAAGCAGTTAGATTACAAGATTCAGTTACATTACTTGAAAAATGAGTGATATATAGGTCCGATATGGTACTTTTACCCGTTATTATTACTTTATTATTATTAACTTCATCAATAATATCTACCGTCTCAGCCCTAAATTGTGAAAGGAAACCAGCATTTCCCATACGTTTAACAGACAACAAGTTAGACGGTAGCTCACTAGCAAAACGAACATTGTGAAGTGTTACATCAAAACCTAAATTTGACTTTAATTTAACAGTACCAACTGCTGAAACAACAAGCGAGACATTCTTTTTAGCAATCATAATAGACATAGGCTTCTTTAATTCAATATACTCTGTAAATAGAGTCAAGTCATTAATTATATGTGAGGTGCTACCAGAATCAACTACAAACGGTACACCAGATTTAGATTTACTTTCAAAGTGTGTGACAGGACCATGAGCCATAAAATTATATCCTACCTCTGAACAGTCATTAGACACCTGTAATGCAGAAGAGCCCTTAGAATCATCCTTTGGTTTCTCCTGATTCCTTTTAGAATAACATGTTTTCGCTATATGACCAAGTTTGCCACAAAAATGACAACGAACATTACTGTAATCACGACCTGAATTATTATTTTGATTTTTATAACTATTATTATTCCTATTAGACGAACCTGCATCATGATTACTGTTACTATTTCCCTGACTAGAATTATTATTTTGTGTTTGACTAGAATTACTTCTACGGTCACCATAGCCGCCACTATTTCCCTGATTTCTACGAAAATTATTGGACTGAAAATAATCACGTCCTCTACCACAAAAATTACCCCTATATCGACTGTTGCCACGTTGAAAACCAAAAAAGACATTCTCTCCAGTAGGTGCAACATCTACTGAAGGTTTTTGAGAAACAGTTGTTGGAGGAGCCAACACAGCATCCTTTTTGTCCGACAACAAATCATAATGATATGACAAAACTTTACTTATTACGTTATCCCACGAAGGTTTTGGCATATCCTGTAACATCAAACGTAGTGGTCGATATTCGCCAGGAAGGGACTTTAAATACCACAGAATGAACTGCTTAGTCGTCGTTGGATCACCCAGTTCATCAAGTTGTCGACACTTAGCTCGAAATGACATAGTATGAGCTTGCAAATCACCGCCGAAAACGAATCTCTGAGCGCACAATGAAGTTCGAAGATCGATGAGTTTTTGATCATCATCACGTTTCGCCGAATTGTAGATCGATTCAAGCATATCGCAAGCAAATTCGAATCCCCTAATGACTTCCAAAAATTGATCGTGCACATTATTTGCGATATAAAACATAGCTTTAGAATTCTTACTACACCATTCAGCATTCCGATCCTTAATTGCAGGAACATGGTGCGCAACTTCGTAGAGATCTTTCTTCCGCAACAGCAATTCCATTCGAAACTTCTAGCTCTGCAAGTTTTTGCCATCATATAATTCGATGTTGGTTTTTCTTCCACTCTCCATCTCGAAAAAAAATTCACAGTCACGTAGCGAACAGCTAATCCAGTGACAAAATCAGGCTCAAAGCCAACAGAGACGAGACACGCAGAAAAACGGCAACAGCAGAAAATACAAAGAACACAAACGAATTAGTAAAATGACATGATCATTACCAGACAGCTTTTGACTGCAGAACTTTGCTTGAGAATCACAATAGCGGCCATGCTGAACACGACATCTGGGCCCATAACCTGTGAGAATTACTGAATCAAACGATGACGAACTTCATGACCGAACGAATTATTAAACGCCATATGAAAAGATGAATATAATATCACAACCGAATTTGAGTAAAAACACAAGATTTAAATTTCAGTGTAAAACGAATTTATTACACATATATCAGCTCAATGGCTGGTTGTTGAGAGAGTGACAGTTTCATATAGATAAACACAGAATAAACAGCTTACAATATCACAGATTGTTACAAATCACAGTCAAATAATATCAGTCACGATTTGGAGGTTATCATTTTTCTCACAATACCAATAGTATCAAGAAATGATGTTTTTAATAATTTTAAAATAATAGTAAATTCTTTGAAAAATAAATTTTCTGAATACCCAATAGGAACATTAAGAACAGGCAATGCAAAAGAATATACAGATATAAAAATGTTAAACTTTTGTCAGGAACAAGGAATCACCTTGGAAACTGTAGTCCCTTATTCACCCGAACTAACTGGTATTGTGGAAAGACAGAATCAGACCATTATGAGAAGAGTTAGGGTAATGATATTTGACAGTACTTTAGATCTTCAATTTTGGACATATGCAGCCACTACAGCTGCTTATTTAATAAATAGATCCCCAACTAAATCAAATCAAGATTTTAAAACGCCATTTGAAATGTTTTTCAATCGTAAACCAAACCTAAATTATATTAAGATTTTTGGTTAATTGGCCTTCAAACTAATACCTATGGAAATCAGACAACGCAATGCTACTACTCAAATTAAAAAGAAACAAAAGAAAATTGATCCCAAATTTTTGGGAAACCATCGCACCTGTAGCACCAGCCTGGCTTATAAGATGGATATTCTTAATAGCTAATAAATTTGATTTGAATATAACACAATATGATGTTAAGACAGCCTACCTAAGCTCTCCAATAAATTTTCCATTATATTTAAAACCACCTCTAGGTATGATGATAGATTCTAATAAAATATTAAAATTTAAAAAGGCCATGTATGTGTTCCGTCCCGTTTTTGCAGACGATTCAGTTTGTCTACAAAAACGTGTCGAACAAATTATAGACAACTATTATTCCTAATTCTTGGAATAATAGCTGTCTATATATCACCTAGCTTCTCACGATCAGACACCACCAGATATGCTGACTATAATGTCTCATCATATTTGGCGGATGTTCTGTATCACGCCACCTTTTTGGTCGGCCATATTTGATTGAAACAATGGAAACGAAAGTGATGTCGTATCTTCATTTCGAAGACATGTTCATTCCTAAACCTACAGTCAAGTAGAAAGTTAGGGTTCATACTAGCTGTTATGGACATTAGGTCTCATTAATATTAAGAAATAGTTCTAAGTATAATTCTGAAGTGTTTGTAATAATTTGAATTTCTCTTTTAATAAAGATAAATATTTCTACTTAAATTTTATTTGTTGAGGTAACTTCAATTAATGAATTACTCTCGCAACAGTATGGTTTGAAGATAGCATCCAAATCTGGGTATAAATTATTGGATAGTAAAATACTGGAAATGAGTTTTATTAGATCTAAAGTTGATCCCTGCCTATATATTCGTCAAGACAATGATAATATTAAAACATTTTTATTAACATACGTAGACGACATACTTCTTATAACAAAAAATAATAATATAATTGATGAAATAAACAAGAAATTTGAACAATATTTCATAATGAAAATAATTAGTGAACCAAATTTCTTTGTGGGTTTTGAAATTAAAAGAGATAGAAACAATAAAATAATTAAATTATCACAAAATATGTACATAAATAAAATATTGGATAAATTTGGTCTTAGTGAAGCCAAATTCTTTACTACACCCATGGAAAAAAAATTTAAGAATAAATATTAATAATAATAATAATAATAATAATAATGAAAATTCAATTAATGCCACAGAATATAGAGCAATGATAAGAGCTCTGCTATATCTTTCAAGATTAACACGGCCCGATATAGCATTTGCTGTAAACTATCAATCAAAATTTCAACAACATCCAACAATACAAACAAAAAATTATGTTAAAAGAATTTTTAAACATATTAATAATACTAAATATTATTATCTAACTTTTAAATCATTAGGAAAACACATAGAGGCATTCGTAGATGCATCATATGCACCCGATGTCAATGATGAAATAATAGATATGAATAATCTTTCCAAAGAGAAATCTGTGTCTGGATATCTTGTTTTCTGTAATGGGGACCTTATCAATTGGTCAGTTCACAGACAATCTATTATGGCAAGCTCTTCAACAGCTGCCTAAATTATAGTCATATATGATTCTCTAGATGATCTTAAAATAATTTGGCTTTTAATAAAAGAAATATATCAACAAACAATACCAATTCTAATAAATGAAGACAATATATCTACAGAAAGAATTTGTTCAGGTGGTACCCAAAAATGTGCTAGAGCACTAATGATTAATTGCTATAAAATTTTAGAAGAATACGAAAATAAAATTATAGAATTTAAAACTGTTAATTCACAGAATCAGTTAGCAGACTTATTAACAAAAGTTCTTGAAAAATCGAAATTTCAACATTTAGTTGACCAAATTCTTGAAACTTTAAACATATTTGCAATTTCTTAATAATTCCATAATAATAAATATATATATAAAATAACTCACAATTCATAATTAAATAAATACACGAAAAGTCACATCTATACTATCTGATAACTGACATTCTTGAACCTTTAAATATTATAATAAGTTTAAAAGACTGAATTATACTTACCTTTTGTTACACATATGATCTTTTTCTTTTTGTAATTAATACTAGTCAATTTTTTTTCTCATATATAAATAAATAAACACTTTCAAAATAATATACTTTAGTTACCATTTATAAAATGTAAACTTATGTAACCCTTTTTTTTAATTAAAGCAAATGTTCTTTTTTTTACATTCAATATTTTTATATATATATACTTTATTAAAAAAACATACATTGTACTCGATCTATAAGAGTTCAGGGGGTGTCGGACAAAGTCCGTGTAACTCTTACATATCTCGTCCACTACCTGGCAACACTGAACTCTTAACATACAATATTCGTATTCATACTCTTACACACACTGTTACGCCGTAGTGGCTTTGACTATACAGAATTAACATGGACTGCTATTTGATTGAAAAATACGTACAAAATTTTGTTATCAATTGCCAAGACATAGGAGGAAAAAGTTAGTCGGGTTGGGTTGATAATGATTTCAATGTTCCTTGCACGGTAATTTTGTTTAGAATAAAAATTATGAAAATTTAATTTAATACCATAGAAAATGCTTAAATATAATTAATTCAGTTCAACCTCAAATTTCAGCAATATTTTACTCTTTTACAAATCCTTATCATACCTAACTTGACTAATTTCATCTTATATCTTCTAACCTCATTCTTATCACAAATAGCAGTCCATGTTAATTCTGTATAGTCAAAGCGTAGTGGGGAATTCGATATATCATCACTCACTTTTTCAAATGTATTTTGTCCGTTAGTTAATCGTCCATTAAATGTTGTTCAATTGAATCAGTTTCTGTTATTACTTAAAAATACGATTCTCAGTTAAATATTATCTTCACAACTTTTTAACATCATCACGTCGATTGATTCGTTTGTAATTTACTTCGATTGTCTGCAGTTTGGGACTTGTCTTTTTTTTTTCTCCATATGAAAGATGTATGTATATACATGTGTATGATTAAATTTGTTTTTTTATCCTTATAATTACATTTTTGAATTTTTTTTTCTGGAAAGAAATTAAAGAGGACGCAAATAAATATACAATGGAACATTTATCTGTTTTTAATTTTCATTTCAGTGATACTTCAAAAAGCAAATGGAAAATCAAGTTGAAATTTTGCTGAGACATATTGATGTACGTTAGTTGTCAAGATTTTGAGAAAATTTGGCTGAAATTTTACATTTTATTTACAAGATATTACTGAAATTCTGTTCAGATTGAGTGGTTCATGTGATAAGGATTCAATCTAGTTGTGGATTTAGGTAATTTCAGCACTATATCGACTTTCAAACTTACAATTGAGCTGAAATTTTCACAGAATCTACAACAAACATACAAAAATATGTCTTGAAAATTTCAGCTCTCTGCGAATAACTGTTGTCTTGTAATTATGTTCGATAACTCAGATTATATGGAATTTAGTTGGAATTCATATCCAAAATTACATATTTCTCTCGAGTTTGTGAAAATGAAAAACAGATAAATGTTCCATTGTATATTTATTTGCTTCCATTTCAATTTCTTTCCAGAAAAAAAATTCAAAAATGTAGTTATAAGGGTAAAAAAAAAAACAAATTTAATCATACACATAAATTTATAAATATCTTTCATATGGAGAAAAAAAAGACATGTCCCTTTCTTACAAGAAAGAATGAAGAGTCAAACAAAGAATCAAACAAAAGAAACAAATAAGAGTATACTTAAGTATCAATGGTGTAAGGTTAAGCGACATGAAGCCGCTAAATGTTGAAAATCTGAGAAAATTGGTGATTGTAATAGGTTTTTGGCAACATCATTGCCAAACCTAATAATGATAATTGATAAATCACAGTTGAATGTTGTCAGTGTGGCCATATTGAGATGCATGAATATTAGTATGGTAAACAGAGTATGAGCAAGTAATAGCTCTGTTTGATAGGACTACACCAACTTACACCAACCTCCACCAGGAGAGTGATTCCACAAATTTCAAAATGTTATATGACTTTACGCCAAGTTTTACTTGAATATTTGCGGAATATCTCTACTGGTGTAGGCTGGTGTAAGTTAGTGTAATCCTATCAAACATAGCTAGTGTTGCGAGAGGTGTGAGAGGAGAAGACTTGTACATCAACAGGTTTTGTTCTTCAATTGGTGCATTTATCTTACAAGAGTGGTATAGCACTTCTTGATGTCGACACAACATAGCAAATAAAAGAAACCTATTGAAGAGCAGTGCCATTTTTTTTCTCGCAGCAGTGTTAAGGCTCTTTAATACCAGATGTGCATATGAGGGTCATAAGAGATGAGTGGCAGTCTTATGTTATTCCTTTTTTCATTAATTTTATATTGTTTATTATAACTATAAATATATAATAACACAATATGGCAGTTTATGTCTTATCATCTTCATACACATATCTACTAATATAGAGCCTTAAGTCCAGTTCACACTTGGCTAGTTTTCATGCTACTTGCCAGCAACTTGGGATACTATTCTGTTGGCAGTTGGAGTCACTTACCATTTTAAACTTTTAAGGTCAACCTCAACTTGGCAGATTTATATGTGAGATACTAATGAGATTCTTGGAAGACTATCTACCAAGCTAAAGTTAACTTTAATGCCCAAAAACAGTAAACTAACTGTAACTGTTAACAGAATAGTACCCCAAATAGCTTGCTAGTAGCTATAACCAAAGGTATGTCTCCATGAGGGAACTTTTCTAGCAGCTAGTTGAAAATTTCTGGCTGCAAGTCATTTTTCTCATGTAAACACTACCACTAGGTAAAAGTTGCAGATAGAATTTCACTAGCCTGCAAAAAATTTATTGCCTTGTGTAAACTCAGGGGATAGTAAAAACTTGTGAGTAGCCAGCTGTCTAATCTGAATGGATAGTTGGCTAGTGCCAGCAGAAAGAAGAATGATATGAAATGTATAAATATATATGAAAACACAATGGAAAATGCTATCATTGGGTAAACACTTTTTTTGTATCATCTAGTTTTTGCTTGCAACTAGCAAAATAGTACTAAATTATTGTGACATGTAAATATGAGTGATAATTTCTCTAGCAAATATAGCAAACTATCCGCTAGAAAACTTGCCTTGTGGACACGTACCTTTAATCAAGTGTGAATCAGGCTTTAGCAACATTTAGATAAGCATACTAGGGGAGTATATGATACAGGCATACCAAACCAGCCATTATGTTCCTAAGTCAGTTTGAAGAAAAATTTGTCAAAGATGTGTAAATTTGGAAAAAAATATTCATATTTTCTACAGTGGTCTGAGTAGTCTCCATAAATATTAAAATTGTGATTTTGGCATAATTTATTGTAGAAATATTAATAAAAAAGGTAACATTTTGTTTTATTGTTCTTCCAAAGAAGAATGACAAATTTTCATCTAAGAATGCATAACTGAAAAAAATTTGTGTTCTTTTTACAGAACTACTAATTATTTTCTCAACTAACCCTTTTGCAATCAGAAATTATACTCTTGAAACAAGGCGGACCTATAAACCATAAAAACTGAAAAGGAACCAAATTGCAGATTTGGTATGCTGAGGCAACTGAAATTAAATGGCTCATAATGTCCGACCTTCATGTACATTGGTATTTAAATGCTGATGACATCACAATACTTTAATAAGACACTATGCAGCCAAAAACACTGATACTCGGTTTGTCTCCAAGTCACCTCTTGCTTAGAGAATTTTTATTTTTTACTTAAGATACCCTACGGCTGAATTCTTCTTAAGTCCAGTTAAGTGTCTTGAATACAGCAAAACATAGCTTACCTTGTCTTCAAATCACATAGGCGGTATTAATTTACATTATTTAAACAAATTATAAGTGAAGAGTGGAAAGAAGATACTTAACAAAGTTTCAATCCATAAGAGGATCAAAACTTGGAAGAACAAACAGCAGAATTATTTTGTAAATAAAATATAATATGAAAGAAAAATGACAATTAGCAAAGGTTAAATTAGGCATAATAAAAAAAAAACTGATGAGGGAAACTAGTAGAATTTCTATTGTCTTCACCTATCGAATTGTCTTCATGAGAAATGATGGCTTTAATGTGTGAAAACCTTTTATAAAACTTTAGCTCACCAAGTTAGTTTGTTGTTAAATTTGAAATTGAGAATAGGCGAGGTGAAATAATATTTTTGTCTAATAAAGATGAGGATGGACCAGAGATCAGAATTTGAAAATATTTATCTCGGACTTCTCAATGCCCATATTTTATAGTTGTTCTAGGCATGCGTCCTCTATTATATTTAATAAACTGGAGCATATTCAAATAAAAAAACCCAGTTACATCTTACCTCTTGGGTAATTTACTTGTTTTTTATGGGTTGTCACTTTTGCAGGATAACTTGTATGACAACTGTAATTTGATTGGTTCTGTGATATCGATTTGAAACACCCAATCAACTTGCTCGAATATGTAAACGACCTTTTGGATAACATTTAACTATTTCAAAAATTGGTAGTAAAAATGTACCCAGGGGAAGGAAGTGTGTCTATGAGTGGAGGGCGTTCAGAAATTCACTCCGAGTGAAAACAACATTGAAAATCGAAAAACTACCCGTTTGGAAATTCACCCCTGACTCCGCCCATAAAAATGGTTGACCGTGGTTGTCACACTTACTGCGTTCAAAAATTCACCTCAGTTAACGGTGGGTGTGGACAACCATCACTATGGTCCGGAGATGGTTCACATTGTCACTCCCGGGTGATGAAATAGTTGTCGATTTTAAATTTTGGAAATATCAATTTCTTATCCCATGGGAGATTTAGTTTATTTACTCATATCACGCACAAATTCATATTTTACCATTAAATATTATGAAAATGTTAATTAAAAAATTATTAGAAAATATTTTAATGCTTAGTTATTAGTGTCAGTGAATTTTATTATAAGTTATTAAATGATGGATGAGCGTTTAAAAATTATATTGACTGCCATTGTGCGAAGTACAGTGAAATTTTATGAAGACTTCCTTCTTTCATCATCTGAAGCAGGTAAATGCATTATGATTAGTAGGTGATAATATGTGTTTTATTTATATGAATTAATAAGATTTTTTGTATTTATATAGATGATGAAGATTCCTCGAATGAGGAGCATCCCAGGAGATGAAAAAAGAGGAAACGAAATGCTGCCCAAATATCGCGAATACGATCATTTGTTGAGTATACTGTACCAAGATTTACTGACACTGAATTTCAATCTCATTTTCAATTATCGGTACATGCCTTTGAATGGCTTTTAAATAAACTTTCTTCGAAATTGGCCAGAAAACAGACAGTTGGTCGCCTAAGTACATGTCCGAGGAAGCAGTTACTAGCAGTATTGTGGTTGTTTGCAACTCCAGATAGTTTCAGGTAAAAATTTTTGTAAATCGTATATTTTTAAATTTTTAGTTAATAATACTAATTGAAGTTACTGTTTTTTGATGACAGATCTGTTGCATGTCGATTTGATTTATCAAAAGGAACATTACATGCCTGCTTTTTGCGTGTATTACATGCTCTCAACTGTTTGGCGCCAACAATTATTTCCTGGCCAAATTCGGAGAGGAGGCAGATCATATCCCAAAAATTCAAACGTATGGGTGGTTTCGAAGACGTTATCGGAGCTATTGATGGCACCTATGTAAAAATCAAGGCACCATCAGATAATGCACAAGTTTACATTAATCGGAAATGTTTCTATGGGATTACATTACAAGCAATATGTGATGATAGTTGTCAGTTCATCGATTGTTTTGCTGGATATCCGAGTTCAGTGTCCGATACTAGAATATTTAGACAATCAGAAATTTATAAGGCAATTGTTGATAATCCTTCGAATTATTTTTCGACACATAAATATATTCTAGGCGATAAAGCTTACGAGCCAAAACCTTTTTGCGTACCACCATATCGAGAGGGACATAATTTTACTCAATGGCAGCGAAACTTCAATCATCACATGCTAAGACGCAACAAGTAATCGAACGTACATTCGCTTTATTCTTTGGTAGATTTCGTCTTTTTAAGGATCTCGATATGTCTCGCACAGACCTCACACCAGCTTCTATTATAGCTGCGTGTGTTTTACATAATATGTGTTTAACGAATTCTTCTGATATGTTACGTCCTCGGTTTGAGGCAGAAGGTGCAGTGTATTTGCAGCAACGTACGATTGTAGCACCAGAACAAGAACAATTATTAACTCAAGGTAGTGCAACAAATGAAGAGGGTAGAGCATTTCGAGATCAGTTAGCTTTAGAAATGGGATTACTCAATGATATTGAACAGTGAGATAATCTTTGACAACGTGACTGTGATGTGATATTTCCTTGTTTTAAATATATGTATTTTATTTTTCGTAATAATATTGGCGTCAATAGTCAGATGATGTAGTTTTATAATGAAGATGCTGTAAATGATGTCAATATTTATCGGTGTATTTACAAGATTATTGTATAATCAAAATGTGTAATAAATGTCATTTTTATTTTAAAATTGTTGTCGACTAAAGTTGTACGAATATTATGGGTATATAGGTTATCGAATATCGGTTTGATTCATAGAATATTTATTAATTTTCATATTATATTGTCACTTTCTACTGACATTCTATTGAACAAATATTCTAGCATTATGAAAAGTTAAGGTGTGATTGGGCTATTATTTTCCAAAGAAATTAGATAATTTTTTATACGTTTTTATTCTACTTGGTCAATTCGGTGAGGTACACATAGAATGACCAACTTCATCATGTTTTCAGGTGTGATAACTAACGCAAACATATACTTATATCCCTTTGTATCAGTTGTTTTCTCAATTTTTGTTTGTTTTCTTCTTCACCAAAAAAATGAAAAAATTTTATTTTGCCTTTCGTCGTTATTTTCTTTATCAAATTCTACATATTTCTGCTATCTATTTTTCTACCTAAATTATTTTATCTTCCAAATTTTTACAATTCGAATTCTCGTAAGTATAGTTTAATACTGCTGCCTGTCCAAAACAAATAACATAATGTTTGAAAAAAAAATTTATTTAACGACAGACTTTAACAAAAGAACAACAAATATCACAAAAAAATGAAAATTTACATATTATAAAAATAAAATCGAAAAAAAAAACACTTGAAATACATAAAATGAAAAGAGACATACAAGACAAAAAAAGAAAATGAATAATATATACATGATACTTATAAATAAATACAAACAGGCTCGCGACTGATCATCCTACATATAGGGCACGGTACTTCCCTATCATGTAATTCTACTAGTTGACAATAACATTCCTCACATATGCAAAAATGTCCACACGGGATGAATGAAAGTTGCCTCTCATTTTCTAAACAAATCACACAAATTTAATCCGGTTGTTGCTGCTGTTGCTGCTGTCGATGTACTTGGTCACCATTGTCATGTTCTAATTCACGTTGTCTACTTTCTTCTTGTTGTCTTACTTCTGGTTCACTATTTTCTGGTTGTCTAGCTGATTCTTCTAGTCTACAACTAATAGTACTGCTACTGCTGCTATGGCCTCTTGTCGGACACTCAACTGAAATGTGTCCCCTCTGGTGACAGGTATAACATACCTTTTCACCAGTGGGACAATTCCGATATTGGTGTCCATAGAAGCCGCAGTTGGTACACAAATTTCTTCTGTAATAAATAATATAATTAAAAACTGTGACAAATAATATTAATGAAGTAATAAAATAATTAACAAATTTTTACCTGTCACTCGTGTACTGTTGACAATCACGAGCAATGTGGCCAAATTGTTTACATCGGTAGCAACAACGACCTGGGTAGGGACATTGAGTAGTTCGATGTCCCTTGAACCCTCAATTTACACATGTAACATGCGCCAATTCAGGCCACATGTAGGGATTTGCAGCATTGGGAACCAGATTTGGTGGTCTGCACATAAAAATCGAAAGAAAAAAATTATCAAAAATAATGACATAAACAAAATATGATGAATAATAATCGAATTGTTACCTTTCATATAACAGTCTATCCTCAGGTATTTCTTCAGGTTCTCGAACTTCTGGTTGTCGAACTTGTGGTTGTCTATTTTCGTTACGTGGGAGAGGCAGTCTTTGAAACAATAAACAAACAAACAGATAGTTACAATTCGACGATTTATTCATTGGAACCGAGCACAAACGCAATACGACACAATCGATGGGAATCTTCAGGATTTTCATCATTGTAATATTATACTAATGCCATTTAATGTAATATAATCACTATCAACAAATTATCAATTTCATCGCATCCCGTCGCTAAATTCGATGGGCTGTGTTATTGTAAAGAGGACACAACATTTTACTCAAAATTATATCGAAATCTTACCTTTCATTCAAATCTCCACGTTGGTCTAATCTAGCATTATGTTCATGATCATGATCACCTCGTGGTTCATCACTCTCCGGTTGTCTAACATCACTCTCCGGTTGTCTAACATCAATCTCCAGTTGTCTCACATCATTTTCTTGTTGTCGTTCTGCTGCTGGTGCTTGTTCAGGTGGGACAGCGTTAGGTTGCTGTGGATTGCGTTCCACTAATTCCGCCATGTAACGCCTCCACAAAGCATGTGGAACACCACGACGAGGAGGATTATTCATTTTAAGATGAGCTATAACAATAACGAAACAAATAACATCTTCACGTACAAATTTAAATGTTAATAAAAAAAATCTGTTCAAAAACCTCGTATTTTTCATAAATTTCTGAAATTTAGATTCCTCGATACAAGCATCAACACGCACGAGTGAATTTTAAATAGAAGCACATTGTGACGACAAAAACGACGCTACCAAATGACGATGTAGATGTATATCACATGAAGAATAAACGATGCTACATAGCTCTGTGATTGGTTGATCAATGCTGGAACTATGTTTCGATAAAAATTGATTATTATTCGAAATCAAATTGCATTTCTTCATTACATTTTTTCGATGAACGCCTCAAATGCTGTCACGATTCTTTCGAGAGCATTAACAGCTCTTTCTTTATAGACAAGATTTTCATTTCTGGTCAATGATGCTGGTTGAGGTCTAATTTTCAATTTTTTTATTTTTGGGGTATCTTCATATTGAACTTCTTTGTTCAGACATGTCGAAAGGGTTGTTTCTTCAGGAGAGGTCGACTCGCCAGTTTCATATCCACTTACAGTAACAACTTTTTCACATATATTTTTTGGTCTATTCACCGAAGAAGCAATATGAGGAGGACGAACATTGTGTGATTTATGAAATATGGCATCAAGTTCTTCAAAAAAATCGCAGTGTACTCTTTTTTTTCCGGTATCTACACTGCTCATATTGTTAATTTTAGTAATGTACCGTTTTTTCAGGTACTTCAATTTATTTTCACATTGTCTAGCTGTGTATGGGACCAATTTGGCAGCAATCTGTTGCCAAACTTTTGAATTTTTACAGGTTGTTGATTTGAAGAGATGCTCAGCATCTTTAAACAATGTCAGTAACTCCAAGACATCTGCTCGTTTCCACAGTGGCCCAGTCGATGTATGCAGATCATCATTAAATTCAACAGCACGATATACTTTACTCTGTACAGGTGAGTCATCAAGGTTTACGATTTCTTCTTCATATCGAGCGTCTAGTTCTTCTTGTAGTCTAGCCTCGGATGTTCGTTTCTCAAATAATATTTGATCCTCTTTTTCAGAATCAATATTTGAAAGATTTGTTTTCTGTTGAATCCTATTACCCGGCACTTTTTTTGTATCATTTTGCGCAGGCTTCGACATATGTTCTTGCATATTTATCCGTTCTTTGCTACCATTTTTATGTATAGCTTCCATAATATTTTTTGGCATGGAAATAACGGATTTTTTATAGTTTGAGGTACTTGGTACCTCCAGTTGTCGATGTAATTCTACGTCTTGTTGTCTGTTTTGTACTTCAAGATTGGGTTGTCTAGAAGTACGAGGTAATTCTTTGACTATATAGCTTATGGACTGCTAGAATTGATAAGAAATACATAGGGTTAAATGGAAGACCGCTGAAGCCACTGTTAACAGGCGTTCTTTTTACAAAAAACGACCTTTGGTGATAAGTGATAGTGATTCCAAATTTCCAATTCTGGCTAGAAAAAAATTAATTTTTATATTTCGTTAATTTAGTAATTAAAATTATATTTGTAGATAATTAATTTTATTATTATTCTACTTTGCCATTGACACATGATCAAATGGCATTATTTGTAAGTTTATAGAATAATTAATGACATAAATATGTAATACTTTACTAGAACTTCATTCCACTGATACTTTAAGTGCATCAAAACTTGACTTAACAGAAGAGATGTGTATATATCCACTATCTATTGGTCTAGAAGCATCTAATGGCAATAGCTTACCGACAGATTTGTTACAATCTCTTAATGATTTTGAAGAAGCTTGTAATAAATTGGATTTTGTAGGTGTAATTGGTGAATCCTCATAAACTATTATATAGTTAATTGTATAGTATAGTATTAAGATAAGAATAAGGAAATTATTAATATTTTCCTTATTCTACCTGTATATAAGTACGTAATTCTTTAATTGGTTTTCCATCGACAGTAATAACATTTAATCCCATTTGCATTAAAACGTTCTGTATAAAAAAAAAGTAAGAATTACGGAACAAAATAATTAGGTCTAAATATAAAATACACGATATTCTACCTGATACAAATTCAATTTTAACACAAAGTACCTTTTTTGAAAAGTAACGCCTGCAGTGTTCAGCTTCAAGATTTTATCAGTTCTAGCAGTCCATAACCTATATAGTCAAAAAGGTAATTCGACTGTTGCTGATGAGTCACCACTGGTACCATCAGAGGGAATTTTGACAACTACTTCATTTTTATCTTTTGGTGGTAATAATTCGCTAGTAGTATCATCAGATACTACTTCATCAACTGCAGCAGTACTATTTTTCGACACAGCAGAGACATCGTTGATACTGATTAATTCTGAATCAGAATCTACTAACATATCGAGCGTGGCTGGAGTAGCTGAGTCAATTTGAACTGAATAATCTCCATTTTTGTTTATAGTGTACCGGCACCACAACAGATTATCCGCTAAGAAAAAAAAACAAAACCTATTGAAGAGCTATTCTCTCTTTTTGACCAAGAAATGATGAAGTCTATGCTAATACTTACAATCATCCTTATGTTGAACAAGAATATGATCATCATACATGAATGGCATTCCTGTTCTAGTATCTGACACAATATTATAATTCATTTTTATTTAATTTAGCACAAAACAAAATAAAATTTAAAATTCTCACAAAAATCAATTTGTCACATCAAACTTATGAATGTCAGTTTATTCAAAAATATTTGAATATGATAAAAAATAGTCTAGAGGTCATGGTTGACCGTTATTTGTGTTCAAAAATAAGTGTGTTGTCCACCACAACCAAGGGACAACCATTCATCACCCTAAAGTTGTTCGGAAATGGGTGTGGCCTAATGGACAACCGTTTTAATTTTCAAGTCATGTGATAGTCCACCACGGATGCGCACCCGTTACCCTAAGTTACATTTCTGAACGCCCTCCTGAACGCGATGAGGACTTCACCCCTTTGACTATATAGCTTAATGGACTGCTAGAACTGATAAGAAATACATAGGGTTAAATGGAACATCGCTGAAGCCACTGTTAACAGGCATTCTTTTTACGAAAAACGACCTTTGGTGATAAGTGAAAGTACAAACACTAATGAAACTTAAAAGAATATCGTTCTCTCACTGCTTATATTGTTAGGAGTCACGAAAATTTAACTGAATACAAATTCAGTTTTCACACAAAGTACCTTTTTCGAAAAGTAACGCCTGCATTCTTTGGCTTCAAGATTTTATTAGTTCTACCAGTCCATTAAGCTATATAGTCAAAGTTTCACCCGGGTAAGCAACCATCTTTTTTGAAAGGATGGGTGTGCTCTTGTTTACTAGGTTGTTACCCGGTCGTTTATTCCGAACGCGTCCCTGTAATCACGAGTTGCTATGTGCCAACCCTGAATTTCATGTCCATTTTTTAAATAGTCTATGCAGAAAGTATATTCTTACCTCCCTTCTATAACTGAATTCTCAGTAGTGACTACTGATTGCTGCTTTGTGCTTTGTATAGTTGGAGCGGAAAAGAAAAGTGTTGGAAAAGTTAAAATTTTTCTTTTGTATCACGTTAATCGTCTCAACTGTTTCCTGCTATTATTTTGTTGATTTTCCATGAACTGTGAGTAACTTATTATGAACTGATTAATCGTTTTCATCATTGTCGTAGTCAGCAAACACGATGCATCTTTGATTAGCAATGTGTAAACTTTCTCTACACAAATAGTATCAATTTAATTTTCAGAATGGTTTGTCAAAACTGCGAAAAAAAACTGGGACGTATTATAACCCCTGATCCGTGGAAGAGTGGAGCCCGTAACACAGTCGAAAGTGGTGGTCGTAAAGTCGGTGAAAACAAACTGTTGACAGCAAAAAAATCTCGTTTCAATCCGTACACGTCCAAGTTTCAACAATGTCGAATTTGCCGTACTAACGTTCATCAAGCGGGCTCTTATTATTGCCAAGCTTGTGCTTACAAAAAGGGTATTTGTGCGATGTGTGGTAAAAAATTAATTGATACCTCCAAGTACAGACAGTCGTCAACGTAAATTATTCTTGACCTCACCTAACTTGCTTCCCAAATTTATCACTCACTTTCTCACAATGGGTAAAAGAAAAACGCAAGTGTCGAGCTCAAGTGATTACTCCGATTCGGATGATGAAAATACAACGAAAAGGAAAAATTCAAAAACGAGCAGTAAAAGCAACGAGCGTAAAGTGAAAAGCGATTCCGAGTTAGAAGAAGGTGAAGTTACGGATTCTGATTCATCAGATCTGAGTCAAGAAGAATTTAACGATGGTTACGACTCCGATTTGATGGGTGATGAAGATGATCGTAATCGATTGGCGCAAATGACGGAAAAAGAACGGGAACAAGAAATTTTCAAACGTATCGAAGCAAGAGAAGTAATGAAAACGCGGTTCAACATCGAGAAGAAGTTGAGGCAAGCCAAAAGACGCGAATTAAAGAAACAAAAATCTTCATCATTGGCGTCAGCTCAACAAGAAAAGAAAACTGAGCTACCGACTTTAGATCTGAAAGAACGCGTTCTTGAACGAAAGAAAACGGTTGAGGAGAACCGAGGTAAGGCTGGCTCAAAATTCGATGCTATGAAATTATTGAAGGCGCGCCGTGAGGAGAAACGGGAACGCGAAGAAAAAGAAAAGCAGCAAAAAATCGAGCAAGAAAAGTTGAAAGAGGAACAGGCCAACGCCGATAAAGATTCGGCATCCGAAGATACCATTGCTTCCAGAAGTCATAAAACCAAATTGAAAGCATCGGACGTGTACTCGGACGACAGCGGCAGTTCTTCTGATGACGAGTCAGTGACAGCGAGCAAGCCAAAACCTAAAAATAACGATGCTTCATCTGATTCAACGAGTTCTAGTTCCGATTGTGATTCGGATTCTCGGGTTCGCAGCAGTCGAGTTCAGTACATTTCCACAAAGGATCAATTAAACCTAATGAAATTGTCCCGACATAAACTTGAACGATTCGTTCATTTGCCATTTTTCAAACGTACTGCCGTCGGTTGTTTCGTACGTATTATGATTGGTCCGAATAAAGGTCGACCTGTGTATAGAGTTGGCGAAGTGGTTGACGTTTGTGAAACTGGTAAAGTGTATCAGCTTGGTAATACTCGTACCAATAAAGGTCTGAAGCTAAGACACGGCACCCAGGAAAGAGTCTTTCGCTTAGAATATGCTAGTAATCAGGAGTTTTCGGATGGTGAATTCGTCAAGTGGCGAGAAACGTGTAACTTGCAGGGCGTTTCCATTCCCACTGTTGAACAAATGGAATCTAAAGTAAAAGATATCAAGGAGGCCTCTTCCTACGAATTCAAAGAAGAGGACGTCGAAAAAATAATCAAAGAAAAGGAACGTTTCAAGACGACACCGTATAACTATGCCATGAAGAAAACTCAACTGATGAAGGAGCGTGACATGGCGCAAACTACTGGTGACATCGTTCGTGCAAGCGAATTACAGGATGAATTGAATCAACTGGAAGAACGTGCCACGAAACTGGACCGATTACGAACCAGCACCATTTCCAGTATTAGTTATATTAATGATCGTAATCGAAAGAGAAACGTGGAAGAAGCGGAAAAAGCCATCTTAGCCGAGTTAAAGGCATCGAAAGGGCAAAAAGCCGACGATCCGTTCACCAGGAGGCATACAAAGCCCAGTATGGTAACCAAAGTTAAAAAACCAGCTGTTCAAAAAGATGAAGCACCCAAAACACCAAACGTGGCGACAAGTTCGACTACTGCTGCTGCTGATGTTAGTGCAGCTCCTCCGGTTACTGTTGAAAAAGCTGACAAAGAAAATGATACGCAAATTAAAAAAGTTAATCCACAAAAGCAGGGCGAAGATATGTACGCAGCTCATGATTTTGATATTAAAATTGATTTTGATGTTCCTACGCCCGCGGCCACAGTGTCGACACCTACCGTCGAGAGACCAGTAAGCGATGGACCGCCCAAACGATCATTAAACATTGAAGATTATAAACGGCGAAGAGGTTTTATTTGAAAGAACGTGTTCATACTTATGTACGTTGTACAAAATTTAATTTTCTATAATCGTTGTATCGCGTGATTTTTATGCGAAGTAACTTGTTACAAAGTTACATTATTATTTATTGTACTATTTTGCCCCCTTCCTCTATGATATTTTGTTGATGATTTAAGATTAATGTAAATTGCTTATATGTTCGTCTTGAATTTTGTTTTATTCTCAAATTCGTGTTACGCTTGGTTTTTGTGTAATCCTCGTATGATGTACGTTTTTTTATTTTGTGTTGAAAGTCGAAAATGTATATATGAAAAAAAAAGTATACAGGACCTGAATAATTTAATAAAAACTTGAAATAAACAAATGTTTCGAGATTAACTTATTACTACATTCGACGACTGACGTGTTTATATTATTTTTCTTTTTACCTTTATTACGCGCAAAGTGTTCATTATTTGTATTTCAATTTCCTCAGTGCCATCTTCGTAATTGATGACATCGCGTTGAATACCGCCGAACATGATTAATTCTCCATTGCCTTCGATAACGGTGTATAAAATCGTATCAGTAGGGCAGTTGAGAGGACGAAATTTATTACGAACACTGCTTAATCGTCCTTCAGTCAATAATAGAGATGTGTTGATGGCATGCATTTCAATCACAGAAGATTTGAGAGTATTGCTAGGCACGAAGTCTCGCATACCACGCGAAGAACCGCATTTTTTAAGCTGATTTTTCTCCAAAAGATTATCGTGACTGGAGGCGCGACTTAAAATTCCACGTTTACCATTTAAATTTACTTCTTGCGGTTTTATGGTACGAATGGCACTAGAACATCTGTAAGAAATTGTATTACAATATTGCAAAAATAAGGAACGAGATTTTAAATAAGAGAAAAAAAAACTAGAGAAGAGTTTTTGATGATAAAGTATAGAAGCATAAACATGATTTAAAACAAAATTAAGAGATGACATTTCAATACTTTCAAAATGCTTAAGATATGTTGATGATAAAAGCGTCATGTTCAGGTTATAAGGAATTTCTTAGTTTCAGATGAATACTAAGCGGCTACTAAAATAATTTCGCATATTCCTACAAAATCAAAAATAAATGTCGATAAAATTTTTCTTTACTAATACGTACGGGAAAAAATAAGAGGATTGTGACATATTGTAGTAGATTTTATTTTAATTAACGATCAAAAGTTAATTAGATTTCAATTTTCAATAAGTGGCCAAGCTCGTAAAAATAATACAAATTGGTGAAAGAAAATTAGTTTTTTAGTAAAGGAATTAAAATGGGAAAATTCAATTTTTAGAAGTCTGAAAGTCATTCAAATTTACATATACTCCATCTTTTGAGAATAAATTCTATTTCGGTAGGGTTTTGTGCGATAGCAAAACATTAATAAGCATTTTCTGAAAAACAGAGATAAATGGTTAAGTAGTGGCCTATAATCTCTTAAACATGTCCTTCATCCCGGAGCTGGCAACTACTCTCAATAATTCATGAAAATTTACACTGAAATTAAAAAACTTGACCATGGAAAGTTATACTGTCGTCATAACTTACGTAGGATTTTCCTTGAATAATTATGAGATGAAGTAAACTTCTACGAGAATAAATTCTTAAATGAAAATTTTTAACTCAACAATAAAATAATAAAGGGTAAAAACAGCAGGAAACACTATCATTCCAGAACCGCTGAACGGATTAGCATGAGATGAGATTTTTCAGAAAAAATTGTGTTATTTTAAAGAAGGTTTATGGTTACCATGGATGTCCGTAGCCCTGATGGGAATAGAGTTACGAATTTTTATCATTAGTGAAAACAGAAAACGGACAATTTCTTGAAACGAAAAAAAAAAACAAGTTAACAAGAATTGGAAAAAAACTTCTTCACCTTTCTTTTTTTATGGTCTATAACTTTGTTAGTGAGGCGGGAATTATTTTCTCCGTCTCTGTTTCGTTAGGTGTTAAGATAAATTTTCTTCATATTATCCCTTGATACATTATATGATATGTTTCTCAGGGAGCTGAATTCAAATTTTTGTTCAAAATTTACGATTAAATCAATTCTTGGACCGTTTTGGAACGAAAGTAAAGGGTTGAGTTAATTTTTTTGTATACTATTGAGTGATACATCACACGATATATTTTTCGATCATATAAAATTTTTTAATTAAAACAATTGAAACATTTAAGGCCACAAAAAGGTTGTTAAAATAAGGGAAGAAGGCAAATACTTATAAACAGACACTACGTAAGTGAAGCTCCGGACAACACCTTTATTATAATAAAAAAGAGAAATAATAACGAAATATTTACACTACCTTGGAAAAGGAACAGGAAACCAATCAGCATACATTCTTGGATTGCCAGAGGTCGGCTTGAAAACTAGTATATATTTATCAACCTAAAAAAAAAAAGGAATGATTCCCTGCTTCAATTGCATATTTTTATTAATGTTAATACTAATATATAAAAAAATCAATGTATTTATTCATGCTTTTTTTCTGTTACGAAACTGCTTTCAAACAAAAAACAAAATATGATCATGTTAATAACATTAAAAATTTGCAACAAAAATGAAAAAAATATTATACAAAGATACGGTGGAAAACCATTCGATGTTCAGATTGATGGTATTGACGAGAAATACATAAAAGCAAATATTCATTACAAACTGAACATAATAAAAACGAACAGTAAAGCAAGCTTTGGAGATTTTTTAATGTTTACATTGAGAAAACAAAATCACGAAAATTTTTTTGTCAATAAGACTCCAAGAAAGTCAGACACAAGAAAAAGGAAAAAGAGATGAATATTTTCACTGAATTTCTGAAGAAAAAAAAAAACCTTAAAAAGACGTCGTTGATAAACCATAACTAACTTACTTTGCAAACTGGATGACACCATACAGTTTTCATAAGTGGGGCATGAATGCCCAAATCTATTTTTCTCCAGTACCACGAATTATTTGACATGTCTAATAACCAAGCATCGTCAAGCACGAGTAAAGGTTCATTATTTACCCCACCTGCAAGAAAGCCATAATGTCAAATTGTCAAGTGAATTTTATAATTAAAAAATCAAAAATGGGCAAAATAAAAAAGTTACCAACCTAAAATCAATAAATGATCACTATCCACGAGCACTTGTGAATGTCCGTATCGGGGGACGGGTTTTTCTCCAGAAATTTTTTCTTCAATCCAACTCATATCAGATAAATTCAAAGAATAAACGTCATTTACGCTAAATTCAAAAACAAGAATTTATACTGCGAATGGAAACGAAGAATAAAAATTAAAATAAATATTAAAAATCATCAACTACCTAACCCGCTTTTCAAGTCCACCAAAAATTATCATTTTATTTTTATGTATTGTCGCCGAGTGTCCAGCTAAGCCAGGAACCATCACATGATCTGAAATCTCAATTTCATTCCATCGGTTGGTAGGAATATCATAAACATGAATATGATTTGATAAACGTCGATTCTAAACGCAAAAATTTAATTTCATCTCCGTAGAAGTAGTGTTACACGAATGCACCCTCGTACAAGATAAAAAAAGAAGTCAAACCTGATACGAAACTCCATGCATTGGGGGCAATAATCCACCAAATAGTACTAATTTATCTTCATAAGTAACCATGGTAGCTCCGGCTTTCGGTACAGGACATCTTCCTTCCACACTAATGCGAGACCAAGTTTTACTTGACAAATTCAGTTTCCATAAATCATTAAATGAACTAAATGATGAGGTAAAACCACCAAAAACATACATATAATCATCTGCAAGAAGAAATGTACGTTGATATTCCACAGTTTAATAGAAGTAGGTACATGATTATTCTAATTAACTTTTCAATAAATTCTTACGGTAACGACAAGCAGAATGAGCGTATCGTTTGGTAATGCTATTCTGTACAGTGCACGAAGTTTCCCAGGTAACGTTCTGAATACTAAGAGCTTCATTGAAGCTATGCTTAATGCGAGGAATCACATCTAAATAGAGAATGTTTTTCTTTAAAATCTTAAAATACAAAGAAAAAAATGAACAGTTTAGTTTCAGCAAGAATTTCGTAACTTACGCTTAGCTATTTCATGCCATTTTTTATTAACAATCATACAACAACGAACATCCTCATAAGGTGGTAACAAAAGAAATATATATTCGAGAATTTCGTCCGGCAGATCATCAATTGTTGAGGCAGACATTATCATGTATAATTTCCGCAATTTCGGACCAAAAGAAAGGCCATGGGCGAATGTTCAGCAAAATTAGTTGACTGCTTTCAACACAGAGTATTCGGCAGTCTTTTAGAAAACAGAAGTTACAAAATAAGATTAAAAATAAATTTTACAGGTCAACGAAAATTATCGAAAACAAAATAAATCGAAATGAAAAAGCTCATGACTGAACTGAAAGTGAACGAGAACGTAAAAATGGCCCATTTAAAATTGCTATCCGATCTTCCTATCAACAAGAATGGGCAGGATTCGCCAAAAAAAAGGATGAGAATCCTTTTTTGGGGCTGAAAACGAAGGTTTTTGCTCTTTTTCGCGACAGTACCTTTGACTATATAGCTTATGGACTGCTAGAACTGATAAAATCTTGAAGCCGAACACTGCAGGCGTTACTTTTCGAAAAAGGTACTTTGTGTGAAAACTGAATTTGTATTAGGTAGAATATCATGAATTTTATATTTAGACCTAATTATTTCGTTCCATAATTCTTACTTTTTTTTTATACAGAACGTTTTATGCAAATGGGATTAAATGTTATTACTGTCGATGGAAAACTAATCAAAGAATTATGTACTTATATACAGGTAGAATAAGGAAAATATTAATAATTTCCTTATTCTTATCTTAATACTATACTATATAGTTAACTATATAATAGTTTATGAGGATGCACCAATTACACCTACAAAATCCAATTTATTACAAGCTTCTTCAAAATCATTAAGAGATTGCAAATTGCCATTAGATGCTTCTAGACCATTAGATAGTGGATGTATACTCATCTCTCTGTTAAGTCAAGTTTTGATGCACTTAAAGTATCAGTGGAATGAAGTTCTAGTAAAGTATTACATATTTATGTCATTAATTATTCTATAAACTTACAAATAATGCCATTTTATCATGTGTCAATGGCAAAGTAGAATAATAATAAAATTAATTATTTTCAAATATAATTTTAATTACTAAATTAACGAAATATAAAAATTAATTTTTTTCTAGCCAGAATTGGAAATTTGGAATCACTATCACTTATCACCAAAGGTCGTTTTTCGTAAAAAGAACGCCTGTTAACAGTGGCTTCAGCGGTCTTCCATTTAACCCCATGTATTTCTTATCAGTTCTAGCAGTCCATAAGCTATATAGTCAAAGGACAGTACCGTGCTCCATAGCGTGAGGACTACCGTGATGATGACCGTGAGAATGACGGTTTACTCACAGTTTTTGAAATTTCAAAATAAGTGGTACCATTTTCAGGGAGTTGGAAGAGTCCAAATTTTGTTGAGGTGAGTTTCGATCGTTTCATCCAAGAAAAACTAAGTACGGACATTCATCATTAAAAAGGTTTATTGATAACGTTAGTGCAACGACTGACGAGCTGAGAACACTCTCCATCGAGCAGTGGCGAGAAGAATATTATGTTGGCGATCAGTGTCGCCACATGTAGAAAGAATAAATTTAATAATGTGTTACATGCAGTGTTGATTAATGTACAGTTACGTGTTCGTGAGGTAGTGAGGGAATCGTATCCCAACAAATTTCTCTTTTTTTTCTACGATTATCATAATGGATAAAATACGTTTTTTACGTTTTGTGTCAGTTTTCTACTTTTCGGTCTGAATAAATATTTGACTATATATACTGGACTGCTAATAATAATCAGTGTTTGAAACCAGCAGGCGTATCACTGTTAAAAATTCTAGTTCATTATCATTTATTATGGTATATTTTTTGGTTTGTAAACCATTCCTTCTTTTTTCCGTCGTCTAGTTCATTATTATTATTTTCGTAATCAGGTTAAAAGTTTTAAATTTAATTGGTCTACTCGAAAATAAATGTGTTGCCCCTAATCTACATTTTGAAAGACAACTACCTACGGTAAGTATTCAACGAGGCAATCGCGATAGTACATTTGGCTGAGAATTCGTAGATGAATTCTCTTCTATTCGGCGCTGAATTCTACTTAATTTATCAGCGACGAATCGAAGAGAATTCATAGATGAATTTTCTTCCATTCGGCGCTGAATCCTACTTGATTTATCGGCGACGAATCTAAGAGAATTCATAGTTGAATTCTCTTCAATTTGTCGCTGAATCCTAATTAATTTATCAGCGACGAATCGAAGAGAATTCGTAGATGAATTCTCTTCCATTTGGCGCTGAATCCTACTTAGTTTATCGGCGACGAATGGAAGAGAATTCGTAGATGAATTCTCTTCCATTCGGCGCTGAATCCTACTTAATTTATCAGCGACGAATCGAAGAGAATTCGTAGTTGAATTCTCTTCGATTCGTCGCTGAATCCTAATTAATTTAACGGCGACGAATCGAAGAGAATTAGTAGATGAATTCTCTTCCATTCGGCGCTGAATCCTACTTAATTTATCGGCGACGAATGGAAGAGAATTTGTAGATGAATTCTCTTCCATTCGGCGCTGAATCCTAATTAATTTAACGGCGATGAATCGAAGAAAATTAGTAGATGAATTTTTTGGAGCCAAATGTACTGTTGCGATTTTCTCGTATAATTCAGGCATTTTTAAAGGCTCAATTATGTCCCAAACAATTTGAAGGTAACGCTTCTGCTTTATTAACAGATTACTTACAAATTCGGCTGTGAGACTAGCATCGGAGAAAGATAAAGCTTCGAAACTAGACAAAGGTCCGAAAGTATCGCAATCTTTGTAGGTAATAATTAATTTATTCGAACGATTGTTTCAGTCTTTTCAGGTGTTTCCTTATCCCGAAGTTCACAGAGAATTTGACAGCTTTGTTGGATCCATTGGTCAAGTTTTTCATCGTTAGTATTACGTATAAATATCGGAGTAGAAAGTGAATGTCACGTTTTTATCAATTTAGTGTGAAAGTGTACCAGTAATCCAAAATTTCCTAGATTATAATCGTTTTAAAATGTAAAATTCATGACTCATACACAAATGCTCATTCTGTGGCGATTAACTGGTTTTGTTATAACTTTTCTTAGTAACGATAAATAAATAAACTAAACTAATTTTTTATTTTTTTTTTATAGGAAGTAAATAATCTAGCCACAAATTAAGAACTTGGAGCTGTGAAACCAACGATGTTGGAACAGCTGTGAGCAATGGCTTCATTTGCATTACACGTGCCAACAGAACTCGGTGCCCTTGATTTGAATAACACACAATATGCAAGACTCGCTATACTTGTCAGATCAGATCTTGGCATTGCAATTACTCTTGGAGCACACTGGTCAATCGGATTCAAGATGATATGTTTGTAGTCAGACTACAACACTTTTTTACTTTTGTCAATAATTGCATACACAAGGTTTAAGAGTTCCTCCTCTCTATCCCCATATTATTTTAATTGATTGTTGGTTGATACAATTTTTCCCTACCGAAAATCTAACTGTATTATCTACATTCGTGTTTGTTTCACTGCTTTCTTTTTAAGTAGATTTTCTTTACAAAATCTATTTATTATGCTTGATGCTGTATTTGCCCCATGGTTGGGGGTGAGTAAGTTTTTTGTTTCACAACCTCAAGAAAGTTTTGGCACCATTAACTCAAATTCATATATATTCCATTTTCTTATTCCCTCGGTACATGTCCCAAGTTTTGTCCAGTAATCATGAAGTTTTGTGGGAACATTTGTACAGAGGCAAGGACTAGACCTATTGATTTTGGTGTGGATCTGCCAGATGGTACTTCTCATACCTCCATTTTTGTTTCTATTTTGGCTATAAAATGATTATTTTGCATTGGTAGTTGCAAAATTAAAAATAAATATTTATTCAAATTTATCGTAGATGATGTTTTACTGCAGAAGCAAGAACTTTCCAGAGAGGGCAACAATAAAATATGAGGCAGCATATTTTTAAATAATGAACATAAATTAATTTTTTAGACTGAACTGCCTCTTTACTAGGGTTAGAACATCCTGTCAGAAGTAATCAATATAATACTTGACTGTTTTTTCTATATTTTGTTAGTTGCAAAATGAATGGTTATTTTTTTGTTGCTGATAGATAGATAAGGCTTCACTCTTTGATACAATTCTTACAACTTAACAATTTTTTCTTGGCTAGTCATAAAATTGATTTCTTATTTCAAGTTGAACCCCATATATATGAAAATTGATGTGAGGTAGAGTAGGCGAGGACTGAAAAAGAACATGAGACTTTAATTCACGATTAATTTTATTTGCAGACTAAAAACATATTCGAGAGTTAAATATAATTCAGTATGAAATGGTGAAGCGCAGCGTTATTGGTGATCAAAAGTAGGGGAAGCGATTCATGAGAGAAGTAAAAGGTGTGACACACATATATATATATGGTGATGATTATGATGATGATGAAGAAAGATGAGGTGGGATTTTTGTTACAACAAAAATTTCATTAATGGTTGAACTCTTTCCATTAAAAACAAGGTAGGTATGGTTGTTTATCATACCGATATCCTTACCAGTTCTATATTCTTGCAATGATGTTTTTGATTTCAGGATGGTAATGATGTAGTCATGTAGAGAATTTCGATGATCTAATTTTCACCGTGAGAGATGGCAATAAAGGATGCTGAGTAGTCATTGAATGTCTTTGCAAAGATGAATTCAGTGACCACTTATAGAATTGTGGAAAGAGGCTATAGCAGGATCTGATTTTTAAAATGTATGTCTATATGTAAAATTTGTAGCTTAATTTATAGATGGTATTCCTTCTCATTGATTTCCTTTACAGACTGGTGCAAGTGAGGCTGTTGTCATTTTGCTAAGTCTGAAACAATAATCAGAACTGACTATGTTGCCAAAAGTGCTCCAAATTACTGTTGATGTGCATTGCAAATACTTCAAGTGTATTATTGGTGTGTATAAAAATCTATTGTTGGGATTTATTCATTTCACTTTTTGGCTTTAGCTCCTATGTCAGACATCAAATGGATTAAGAAATACAGTTGTTATGTTATATTTTTTCTGATGTATTCGGTTTACCTGTTACCTGTAAAATAAAGAAGGCATTTTATTTTTTGGAAATTATGACTTGAAAATGTTTTAAATGCAAAATTGTTGTTTTGGCAGTCAACAGAGAAATCATTTTCTCCCATGAATCAGTAAATATTTGTTGATGCGCGCAAAAATCTGAGATATCTTGTTATAGCCTTGTGCAGAATTCTATGTTAGTCATTTATAAATAATTTGTTCAATTTTGTTGCAGAAAGTTGAATATTTGAAACAACCCGATGATCCCTACCCAACAGTAAAAAGAAGGTTGAGAATAACATGAACCCATTTTTCTTAGAAAGTGGTTATTTGTCCATTGTTCAAAGCAATGGAATCTACGGTCCTAAATTTTCAATTACGAGGTCGTTTAGAAAACGTATAATTATTAATATTTAGTTCATATCGTATTAATCTCTTTTTTTTTTTTTTTTTTTTTTTTTTCAGTTAAAATAATCTTTATTTTGGAATCATTCATTTAATTGGAATTTGATATAAGACATATTCTTCATACATTCTGCTTGCTACGATTTTTCTCATTTCCACAACAGTATCGTGTTCCATTAGTATGAGGATTATTGTGATAATAATGGTTGCTCATGCTTTTAATTTTCTTTTCACACAATTTTTCCTCTTTTCATCATATATTTTTGACCCAGTGAAAACCACGTGTATCTTACTATATTTTCGAAGAATAGCAACGCTCAAGTATTGTCTTATTAAACTTTTTGAATTTCCCTAAGATGCATATTTTTTTTTGCAATGTTTAATTCGAAACTTTTAACTTCGTCCAGTTGAAGGATTTCCAATAATGAAATAGTGGCTAGTATTCTGCATTAAATTTAAAATTTTGAATTAGTTGATTCTGCTTCTCAGTTTTGCGTATCATTTATTATTATTGTTATTATTATTATTTTTATTATTATTATTATTATTATTATTATTATTATTATTATTATATTATATTATTCTTATTGTTCCGTCCCGTTTTTGCAGACAATTCAGTTCGTCTACAAAAACGTGTCGAACAAATTATAGACAACTATTATTCCTAATTCTCGGAATAATAGCTGTCTATATTTCACCTAGCTTCTCACGATCAGACACCACCAGATATGCTGACAATGAAGTGTCATCATATTTGGCGGATGTTCTGTATCACGCCACCTTTTTGGTCGGCCATATTTGATTGAAACAAAGGAAACGAAAGTAATGTCATGTCTTCATTCCGAAGACATGATCATTCCTAAACCTGAAGTCTAGCAGAGACATTAGGGTCCATACTAGTTGTTGTGGACATTAGGTATCACTAGTTTTAAGAAATAGTAATAAGTATAATTCTAAAGTGTTTGTAATAATTGAAGTGAAATATTAATAAAAGATAATATTCAGAAATTATCTTATTTGTTGAGGTAATTTAAAAGTATTGAATTACTCTCGCAACATTATTATTATTATTATTATTGTGGCGGCCGCCGCACTATACGTCGGCACATAAAACTATACTCACTCCCTCGATCACCGTCACCCGGCACCGTGGCCGAGTGAGTACGGTGCTGCCTTTTGTGGCGGTGAGCGAGGGAGGTTTTTAGGTGTTCGGCCGGTATGGGTTCGAATCCCCGTACCGCCTGAACACCTAAAGTGGTGACCCCGACGTGATCCGGGAGATGGAATATTCACGCCATCTCTCGGACACTAGGCGAACTACCGACTGTACTGTGGTGCGTCACACCGCCGGTTCTCTGCGTGACGGCGCTGGTGGATGTATGCCACGGAGCGGTGATGTACGGGCGGGGCATCACCACTTTCCGGTGTACGTCCCTACCTAGGCGCCTCCGTATGGAATTCGTATTACGCTCCGCTATACTGGGGGGGAGTGGTGTGGCGGCCGCCCGCACTATACGTTGGCACATAAAACTATACTCACTCCCTCGATCACCGTCACCCGGCACCGTGGCTGAGTGAGTACGGTGCTGCCTTTTGTGGCGGTGAGCGAGGGAGGTTTTTAGGTGTTCAGCCGGTACGGGTTCGAATCCCCGTACCGCCTGAACTCCTAAAATTATTATTTACTTGTTTTATCAATTATTAATTAAAAACAGTAGAAAAAATAAAATTAGTGTTCAGTTTTTTCACCAAGTTTATTTTGTTGTAACTTAAAATTAATTTTTGAAAATCATCTGTTATTTTGTTAGTGAAATCACCCGTTTGTAATAATAATAATATACTTTTTCATTTTACTTTTTTTTTCACCTTTGTGTTGAAAGAAGTATAATTTTTTTCGTTTCTTTTGGCAATTTTAAATTATGTCGATGTCATAATTAAGAAAAATAATTAAGAATCATTTACTCAGTATGGTTTTATTTACGTTCACAACTTGTATTATTTTTAGTTATATCAGATGTGCATCTATTTTAATAATTTTACGAGTACCTATGGTATTAAAAATGATATCATTGTTTCTAACAATTCCAAAAATAAGTTAATAACTAATTGATCTCTCAACAGTTTTCTTTGGTTCTAACTGTGAAATTTAAATATTTATGAGTGGAAAGTCAGTTCAAAAAGTTTAATTATTTGGTTAGGAAAAAATGAATAAAAGAAGACAGCAAATACTGAAATATCTTTCAACAGCCAAATTTAGAATCAAGTCAGATAGGCACTCTCTAAAGCTACTGCATATGCCAATTCAAGATGGATACAATCTATCAATTCTCTATGAAACTTCAGGTTACTTGAGTTGAGATAACAATGCCTAAATTTTTATTTCAAGAAATGTCCTCAAATTTACTTGAAAAATTACAAACAGGTTCATTTTTTACATTTTTAAAGACATGTTCACAATTATGACTTATGACTGTGTAAGTTGGTTATGGGGATTGGTTTTTCTTCAGACAACACAATTTCTGCTTATCACTGCAATGTCAAAGAATTTGAGTATAATTTGCTCTGTACTACTGTCGCAATGAGGTAGTTTAACAAGTGAACCAAAAAATACTTCTTGGTGACAGCTCAATAAGGAAAATGTTAATAATAAGTTGATGAAAAAATATTGCCAAACTTAATGGGCTGTTAATATCTACTTAATAATAAGCAATAAAATGTCAGCCTATGTGGAAGAGATACTCTACATTTAGTGTACGTATGTATATGAAGTTGCATAGAATTTTCTAGTAAGAGTAATTTTATTTCAAAACATGAAAAGTTGATTGCCAATCTTTATTGGTGGTTAAAAACATACCTACATGTAGAGTACCGATGAGTTTAAAATGTTTCGTAAACATGTGGCATGTATTTCATAATAGAAGCTATGAAAGTTTGAAGTTTCAATAACTTTTTCAAGGAAAAAAAAAACCATTAAATGCCATAGCCTAATAATAAGTAGTACTAAACAACATTTTTTTTAGATTATAGAAAATAACTGGGGAATGAGCAAAAATTGATTTTTTGAGGGTATATGTTTTTTTTAGGCTAAAACTAGAGCTTTTCTCAATCAAATATGAAAAATGTATTTTCAAGGCTCTTATTGAAGAAAAAATGAGAAAGTAACCCTAAATAACTACTACCAACCAAAAAACTTAATTCCTAAATCAATTTAACCATTAAATAATCATTAGTACCATAATTTTCAATTAAATAAACAACAAATAATAACAAAATAATTCTATCAAATCAATTGAAATGAAACCCGGTAGAGATGGGTTTTGTGTTAGAGGTAATGATTATACTAAATTTTGTGGCTAATGGACAATAATATTGTAGCCTTTATTGAGTTAACATCAAAAATTAGCCTCTCCAACAGCCTTAAGGCGTAAACTATGAAGTCAATTGCAACCAAACATGCAAAAATATTTAAATAATTATGAACAAATTTTTATTTCAAACTTCATAACTAATATTTTCCGTTAACCTGCCAGATATACCATGCAGCCAATCCACACTAAAATCTATGTTTCTTCCTTAATGCTCAAATATCAAATTCAAATATAGCAAACATTGTATCAACATTGCGACATATAGGTACATATACAACAATTGATCTAAAATCCGAAACACTGGTTATATCTTTACATTTATATCACTAAATTAACCCTCAGAATTGCCATAAAACATTTATTATAAAACCGATAAAAACTAAATTTGGAAGAGCATTGAAATAGAGAAAAATCTATGTTTACATATACTATACCAAATTTTGGGTTTATTCTTTAAAAATTACGCAGTTTACAGCATTTAAACTCCCAAAAATTCTAATTTTGTCAATCTCTATGTCTCTATGTTCTCTACATATTATAAAATACTATGGACTAAAAACTGTTGAGACACTATCACTCCAAAACATTTCTTGAACAGAATATAGAGGAGTAGAAAAGAGATCTAAAAAAAAACTTCTCCACCTGTTTATTCATTGTTTGAGGACTAGTTGGCTGATGTTGTGTATATGATTCTCTCATCTCACTGTTCCTTTTTGAAGCAAAACTTCTTTAGATGCATGTGCAAAAAAATAATAAAATAATCCCGGGTAAAATGAAAGTAAATGCAACAAAAATGACGACGTAGTGTGTTTCACACCACCACTATCCCACCCTTCCTACGTACTACATACGACACAAGATACAATATAATATGTTTATTTGGTGAGGGATGCAAGATACATGGATGTGTGTTGTGGGGGGGGGGCAGAAATGTGAGTGAATGTTGGCGCATTTTTTCTCTGATCACAATTAATTTCATTTTTCATTTCATCAATCTCTCACACATATACGAATGGATGAGGTGGAGGGGTGCTGAATGAATTCCTTTTTTTATTAATTCTACATAATTATATTCGATTGTTAGAAGAAATTTACTCGTGTATTTGTATTTTCAGGTAAACTGAGTATTGTGCATTGGTGAAAATTGAGATATATTCAGCTTACTTGAAAATACACCGGTGAATTTCTTCCAACAGTAGAAGTAGTAGAACTATAGAACTTATAAAATTATAGATTCTTTTTTTTAGTTGATTTTGGAGCTGTATTGAGTATTTGGTGACGGCCAAGGCCAACAAATTTTTTTGTAATGGCGTGTGAGTGTGTGTCTATATATGAATAAATTAATAATTGGTGATGCTGGGGCTTGTTTTTGTTTTCATATTATTTTCGCCTTTATTATTTATTGTTGAATGTATGAACATTCCTGCTGTACAATTTTTTGGTAGGTTATGGGCTTTGAAGAAAAAAAATTGTTTGAAATGTTTCACAAACAAAAAAAAAAAGTTTAATGAAGAGAAAAAGGGAAACAAAAAAGAAGCAAAATGTAGGCCTTTACACCCTTTCACACTAATATGGGAAGAATGTCTTGACAAGTGAGTGCAAAGGTAGTTTATGTTAACTGTGCTGTAGAAATGGGTGTGGTGTACTGGATTTCCGTCAATTTAATTTCTATTAGTCTCTAAAAATTATTAAGACGAGTCTCACTTCCAGGCAGTGCATATTTTATCTAGTACCAAATTAACCTCAAACAATTTAGAAAAACATTTTTGGGCGTGAATTTTAGAATTTTACGTTGTTGAAAGAACTTGTTTTTTAAGTAAATATTTGCTTACTAATCCAGTCAGATCAATATAAAAATGTCTGACGATGAAATTGTTTTTATGGGTATGAATAAATTGAGCAAAGAGTAGATGAAAAGTTTCAAGTATTTTAATATTTTTGAGGCGCTGAGTTTAAATTTTCAGTTCGTTTTAGGATTGAACCACTCATTAGGCCCCCTGTCACCTAAAACAGATTGGTTTAGAAATTTTTCCATCATTTCATTGTATGAATACCAGAAAACACATTCTTGAGGGTAAAAGATATCACGGGTAAAAGATATTCAGGGTAAATTTGCCTGGTTGTTTTAGTAGGCACACTTTATTGCGAATAGACAAAACATAGGGTAACATTTATCAGGGCAACATTTCTCCATATAATTTATTGTGTGGGTATACAAAATAGAGGGTAACTGTATTTAGGGTAACATTTCTCCAGGTAATTGATTGTACCGGTAGATAGAAGACAGGGTAACATTCATCAGGATAATATTTTGTCTTATAGGTTGAGTAAAAGTTGAACAAAAAAGTATTTTTGTATTCATTACTATCTAATTTTTAGTAAAAGATATTTCCAAATTCCAGAATGATTTACTACAAAAAACTTCTATGGAGTCAGAGTTGGGCATGCTCACAAAATGAAATAATTTCCGAAAAAAAAAAAATATTGTGCTCTATTTCTTCAAAAAATTTTCTTACTTATTTGTAATATTAAAATATTGATTGACAAGTTGCCTTGTTATTATCAACTGCTAACAAAAATTGGGGCGCTGATTTTGAATTTAATATTCACTTTTTCATTGAACCCCTTTCAGTTGTTGAAACATTCCCACTGAAGAACTGACACTAAAATAAATCCCTAAAACTGAACTAAAAACTAAATTTCAAACAGAACAGGTCCAGAACTGAAACTTTTGCTGAAAACTTTGCAACTTATAAAAGCTCTCAGTTTTTAAAGCTTTCCCATTGAAGAATTGACACTAAAATAAATCCCTCAAAGAGAACTGAGAACTAACTTTTAAACAGAACATATTTAAAACTGAAACTGTCATTGAAAACTTTTTAACCCATTAAAGTTCTCAGTTTTTCAAGCTTTCCTATTGAAGAATCGACACTGAAATAAATCCCTTAGACAAAACTGAGGACTAACTTTCAAACAGAACTGGTCCAAAACTGAAAATTTTATTGAAAACTTTGTAACTTATGAAAGCTTTCAGTTGTTTCTACTTTGTAATCGAAAAATTGAAACTGAAGTAAATCCCTTATAATTGAGAACTAACTTTCAACAGACAGGTTCAAATCTGAAACCTTTGTTGATAAATTTTTAACTCATAAAAGTTCTCAGTTGTTAAAGCTTTCCTATTGATGAATTAACACTGAAGTAAATTCTTTAAGTATAACTGAAAACTAACTTTCAAAAAGAACAGGTTCAGATCTGAAACTTTTGTTGAAAAATTGTGTCTTATTAAAGCTCCCAACTGTTCATGTTTTCAAATCTTAGAATTGACACTAAACCAAAACTATAAAGTTGAACTGAGAACCTCTAATGAAGGTACAAATTCCAAACTAACTTTAGAATTGAATTAAAGCTCTCCAAATATCGATTTTTAAATGAAACTTCAATTCTTTTATTGTAAGAAACATTTATAATGGATAGCTTTTCTATTTCAAATACAACCTTTATATGTTGACATGATAATGTTAAAGCTTATTCAACTGTTTTTGATGTAAAATGAGATAAGAAAATATCTAGCAAATCTCCATTTCCCCTTTTATCACCATATTCTTTCATTTTTTATCTATTAATCTATTTAACACTAACAAATTAGTTTAAGTATCATACTCTCCTATAGTCCATGTACTTACATGTTCCCTATAGTGAGGGGTGAAGAGGATACTAAGTATGCGAGATACAAGGAAGCGTGTGTGTGTGTGTGTGTGCATTTGTGTGTGCATGTATGTGTGTGCACACTTGCGTGTGTATGCATAAGTGAGTGTTCGCTTATTCTTTTCAGTTGTATTTGGCGTTCTTGTCAGTGCCATAGCCAGGGGGCAAATAGGGGCCTTGACCCCTGGTCATAGCATTTGCTCCCCACAAATTTAAAAAAAAAATTATTTATATATATGTATAAAAGAGCAAATTGCAGATTATACAAGAGAAGGATAAAAAAATTTTGTAGGTAAATATCTGCATTTAGGCTTACTCCCCAAGAAATCTGTTGGCCTCTCCTAAAATAATGACCTTGCTATTAGCCTGGCTCTTGTGTTGTGTTGAGTATTTGGTGACGATTATTTTAAGAAACAATAAACCAGTACACCTATTGTTTGCAATAAATGAATGAGTAGGTATGTCTGCTGTCTGATTTTACAGTACAGTTTTATCATTTATTTCAAAGGAGAGTTTTGGTTGAAAGAAGGAAAAGAGATTTTCAGGAGAAATGAGAAAATAGTTTTGGAGTATTTATACTGTCAACTTGAATATACTTGTTCAGTGTGATCAATATTAATGTATATAATAATCATAATTAGGGGTAAAAAATTAATTTTTAAGTAAGTTTTTGTAGAAAATTTACTTATTAAAATTTGACCATTAGAATATAATTTATATGTATATTCCTTTTTTTTTATCAAATCCATTTCTCGTCGCAATTTTGATCAGATAGTTACAAAATTTGGAATACAAATTTGGATTGGCATAAGAAAGAACCATATTGTTTTTGCTGCCAATTTATTTTACTGTTTATCTGATAGGGGTGATTGTGTTACACTTTTGGTGGTTTAATGGCTCTAAAATGACAAATATTCAAAACATATATTGACATGTAAAACAGATATTGGTTCAAAGCTATTCTAATATGTTTTTGAGTTTAGTTGCAATTGGTCTCACATTGTGCCTTAGGCTGTTGGAGAAGATAATTTTTGATGTTAACTAAACCAAATTTGCAATTCTTGTCCAATAGTCACAAAACTTTGTACAAACATTTCTTATACCCCCTTCCCCATTTTTAAATAGGCTACAACGTAAGTGGATTTTCATAGACAAACTACTGAAAAACAACTGAAAAATCTTTTCACTCAATCTGCTGACAAAATTGGCAGCTGGCAGAATTGGCTTCTTGAATGTTTTAAAACAAATTTTGGATAAGGCCCTTAACACAGATAAAATTTTCCATTTTTTGGAGGTCCCACACCAATCCAGAATTTTCTCTTTATGGCCCTGCGTTGTATGAACAG
>WOFM01000168.1:749477-986959 GCA_011428145.1 Ericerus pela
CCAAAAAAGAAGAGGGTATATTCTACATATACTATAATGTCGAAAATAATGATATAAAAAATAAAAAAAAAATAGATAAAGAGGATTATATGGATTAAAAAAAAATGTAATATGTGCCCCAGTTACCCAAGATACTAATGACGAATGGGATGATTTCACGGTAGAAATGGAAATTATTGAAGAAAACGAAAATACCCAATCATCTCAGGGGGGTGACGAAATTGAAATAACAACTGAACCCAATGAAAATAATAATACAGATGAACCCAAAATTAATAATAATAATATAAATAAAAAATTAATAATGCACAGGAGATTGGGACATTTAAATGCCAGATATTTACAAAAATTAAAAAATTTAGCAATAGGAATACCCGAAAACATTAATTTTAGAGATGAGGATTTTGTAAACTGTCAAATATGTTGTATAGCCAATAATTCGAAAATAGGTCATACAGGAATAAGAACTAAACCAACCCGAAAATTGGAATTAACATCTTCAGATATTATGGGTCCATTTACGCCCTCTGTGGCCAATCAAAAATATATTTTAACCTTCATAGACCATTTCTCAAAATATACATTTGTCATGCCCATAACCAATAAAAATCAGGTAACAAGCGAATTTAAAAACATCATAATGTCTATGAAAAATAAATTTCCGGAATATACCATAGGGACAATAAGGTGCGATAATGCAAAAGAATACACCGATACAAAAATAATAAATTATTGTAGGGAAATAGGCATATCAATGGATTATGTGGTTCCATATTCTCCCAAATTGAATGGTGTTGCCGAGAGGCAAAATCAAACTTTAATGAGGAGAGTAAGGGCCATGTTAATTGATGCTAATCTCGATATAAAATATTGGTCTTATGCTGTCGTAACAGCAGCCTATTTGATAAATAGATCTCCTACACAAATTAAGATAAATCGAAAACGTTGCCGTATCTCAAAACATATTAGACGCCACTTCAAATACAATACAACGTACGAAAAATAATATACGATGCAACGAATGTTATTCTACAATCTTTTTCCTGTTTATATTTAAGATAAAATACGTAACGTACGCTCAAATTCATTGAACTCACAATCAAAAAACCTTTTGTAATATTTTTTTTCTCTCGTCTTCTTTTATTTTCATTTATTCGTATAATATGTTCGTGAATATTTTTTTGAATTCCTCTTTCTCTCGACTCGAAATTATACGAGCGAAAACTTATATATTACTCGAAATATTTTAATAATTTTGCATGTTACCATTTTTTATATTTTTATTTTTTTTAAAAATTACATATATACCATATACAATTTACGTACACGATAGTGTTCATTATTACATGCATGTTACCATATTTGTATACATATTTATTTATTTATTTGTTTTTACCAATTTTTTATTTTTTGAAGCACAGCGCAATAAATTATTTTAGAAACTTAAGTTACCAAAAATAATAAACAAACAATGTCAATATTTTTTGAAATTTTTTATTATGCATATTTTTTTTTGTACTTTTATTTTTTTTGGATATTTAATATTTTTTTTTATTTTTCAAATAATAATGATTAATTTGTTTTCAGGGAACATGATGAAGAAATTATTCGGTAAAATTTCAGGGGGGTGTTGATACGAAATCCCACCTCATCTCATTCTTCATCATCATCATCATATCATTCTATATATATATGTCATATGTACAGTCTAGTCACGAAGTGTTTCCCCTACTACTTTCGATCGCATATCGCTGTTGCTTCGCCATTTACTTTTTCATTTGTCAAATATATTTTAGTCGCGAAATAAATGTCTTAAAAGAAGAAAGTCTCAAGTTCTTTCGATCCTCGTTCTGCATACCTCACATCAAATGTTAGACTTTGTTGTTTGATGAACCAAGTATTTAAATGAAACGAAATCAGAATAAAAATGGTAACTTTGTTTAATGTAGCAAGATTCGAGAACAACTAAATGAATAATCAGAATACAAAATATGAATTTCACAGCAGAGTATAAAACGTGATAATGTGATTACTTATCAAACGTGAGTGTAACAGAAGGTAGTTAACAAAATAAACTGTAGTTTCGCTAGTGAAGACATGGTTATTGAATTTGGCTCACTATTCGAACAAAATTTGTATTAAAAAACGAAGTTTTAGTTTCACCACTTTATTATATACCGCCATATTAGGCGTTCAGTTGAGGACAAATTTCAAATTCACAAGTGTATATACAACTAAATAATTGATGTGAGGTGTACAGAACGAGGATCGAAAGAATTTGAGACTTTTTAATTCAACGACATTTTATTGCGGACTAAAATATATTTCACAAATGAAATACGAAATGGCGAAGCAACAGCGTTATCAGTTCGAGAATAGTAGGGGAAGCACTTCGTGATGAGAGTGTACGTGTGACATATATATATAATGTGGTAGTGATGATGATGAAGAAAGAGAGAAGGTGGGATTTCCGTTACAACACCCCCCTGAAATTTTACCATTCGAATTCTTCATCATATTGTACGCTGAAAGTAAACGAGTTATTATTATTTAAAAAAAATTTTAAGTACAAAAATAATATATGCATAATAAAAAAAATAAAAAAAAATATTGACATCGTATTGTTCGAACATTATTGTGGTAACTTTGGTTCCTAAAATAATTTTGTTGTACTGTGCTTCGAGAGTAAAAAAAATCGAATAAAATAAATAAATAAATAAATAAATAAATATGGTAACATGCATGGAATATTCAATATTAATATATGATATAAAAATGGTATTATGCAAAAAAAAAAAAAATATTATTAAAGTGTAAAAATTGGTAACTTGCAAAAATATTCAAATATTATGTATATGAGATGATTCATTCATCGCATATTTCAAATGGAGAGAAAAAAATAAAAGGGAAAAAAAAATTCACGAACATATATTACATTGAATGGAAAAAAAAAGAAAAAGAAATTGACAAAGGTATTTGCGATTACGAGTTTGTTGAATTTGAAAGAACGTTACGTTTTGTATCTTATCTGAATAGTATGACCTGTAGAAGATTGTAGAATAATATACGTTGCATCGCTTATTATCTTTCCTGTATTGCTATTGTATTTGAACTGGCGTCTAATATGTTTTATAAGGCAACCTTTCCGATTTATCTTAATTGTGGTCATGTAATGGGTTTTAATCTTTATTGTGTTTACTGTTAGTGGATTTTCTTTCATCATTCGTGTGGGAATATTTCGTGTATTTCTCTCACGCTTGTTTGAAAAAGTATAGGGTTTTTATTATACGAATTGTAGGGTTTATTCTTGCTCGATTTTAATGCTGTTTTCTTTGTTGCAATTTTCGAGAAATCGAGTATCTATTTCTTGCAAGAATTTTCTGGTAAAAGGTATTTTTAAGTACTATTTTTGTAATAATTGAAGGTTAATTTTTCAGCAACTATTTTCATGTTACGACTTATATTTTAGACTTGGGACGACTTGTATTTTGAAGGGAAAATTTCCAACATATTATTAATTTGAAATAAACGAATTTTTATTATATTATGTGTATATATTAGTGTCATTCAATATTTTAACAATAATATTTTCAAATTTTGAACGATCTAAAGATTTGGTCAAAATATCGGCCAATTGATTTTCAGAACTCACAGTTCTAAAAAATATTATTTTTTCTTCTAATGCTTCTAATATCGAGTAGCATTTAATCATTAGAGCTCTAGATTTTTTCTGACTACCCCCTGAACATATTTTTTGTGTTGAAATATTGTCTTCCATTATATCTACGATCAATTTTTCCCCAAAAATTTCATAATTCATGTGTTGTATAACCTTTACTGTATCCAAGGTGTCAAAAACTGCAATTATTTCTGCTGCAGTACTTGATGAGGCGTGAATAGTCTGCTTAGAGCAATTCCACTCCACCAAGTCTCCATTAGCAAATAACATAAATCCAGTTATTGACTTACCCTTTTTGAGATTATTTAATTCTATATTCGTTTCATCAACTTGGGGTGCATATGAGGCATCAATTTAAGCCTGTATGCCATCCCCTTCCGATTTATATATTATATTATAATTTTTTGTTGTATTGACATATCTAAAAATTCTTTTTATGTAATTCTTGAGTATGTCATTAGAATTATTTTGAAAATGGGAGAAAAAATTGACTGGGAACAATATGTCCGGCCTTGTGAGTCTTGCCAAATATAATAGCCCTCCTATCATTGACCTATATTCAGTATCGTCTCTACCATTTTCTATTTTGTCTATTTTCAAGCCAGTTTCCATAGGGGTATTAGTGTTTTTTAATTCTGAAATTCCAAATTTCTTTAGCATTTTGTCTATATGTTTATATTGTGAAAGTATTATTGTATTATTTTCGATATTTCTTACTATTTCTAGACCTACAAAGAATCTAGGATTATTTATTATAGTAATTGTAAAGTCTTTTTGCAACTCCTCATTTATTTTTGTAATGGATAGCTGCGAGTTTGACGCAATTAAAATGTCGTCCACATATGTTAAAAAATATATTTTTTCATCATTATTTATTATTGTATAAAGACATCTATCACTCCTAGTTCTAGTAAAGCCCATATCCTTCACTTTCATGTCCAGTAAGTCATACCACGATTTGCTGGATGTTTTTAATCCATAAATTGATTTTTTTAATTCGAGTACCTGGTTTGTATTTATATTTATCCCTTCAGGTCTCCTTACAAAAATAGGTTTTATTATTAGTGAGTTTAAATATGCGGTTTTCACGTCATATTGTACTATTATTAGTTTTTCTTTATTAACTATAGATAATAACAATCTTATAGTTCCAATTGATGCTACCGGGCCATGGGTTTCGGCAATACCATATTCGGTTCGATCTTTAAAACCTCTCGCCACAAGTCTCGCTTTTGATTTTGGATTTCCAAATTCATCAAATTTTATTGTGAAAATCCAACGTGTATCTATGAGTTTCTGGCGATTGTAATCTACTATTTCCCATACCTTCATGCCATCGAGAGAATTGAATTCGTCATTTATGACCTTAATCCAATCCTCCCTAAATGGGTTTGTATTTATTTCAGAAAAGGTTTTTGGAATATTATCCTCTATATATATTTTATTATATTTAATATTGATATTCATAATAATCGGGTTAACTATCCCTAAATCATATTTGTAATCCGCTGGTTTAATTGTGAGTGGTTTATTATGTATTTGTAAAGATTTTATATTCTGTGTTTCATCCATTTTCACATCACATGAAATGTAGGATTTCGTGTTATAGGGGTCCCTAAGACAGTATCCCGTATTTGTATAGCCCATCATTATATTTTTTTCTGCCCTATGTGCTAGTTTCGGGTCAATTTTATTTTTTGATTTTGATTTTATTAAATTTTCCTCTTTTTTATTCGTTTTTTCTAGTTCCTTTTTTCTATTCTCTTTTTTACTTATTTCATTACTATCCAGTTTTTATTATTTAATTAATTGAAGAATCTGTTCATAAATTTATCCTTTGATTTTTCAGAACTGTAAATTCTGTTTGAAAAATAATTTACTGATGATTCTAAAATTTTAATATATTTTAAACTGCTAATATCTTCGATTCTTCCTGATATGTCTACTACAAACGATTCCAATATTATCTCTCCCGTAAAATATTTAACATATGGTAAATTATAAGTTTCATTTTTTATATCAATCACTTTTTCACCTTCAAACTTTTTTATTAATTCCTTTAAATCCTCCTTTTCAATATTATTCGCTCCAATTTTTCCTTCAAACAAGTTTATTGTAGGGGCATAAACAATTATTAGATTTTTTACTCTTCTTGCCTCAGTTCAAATACAATAATTGCACAAACACGAAAAATTATTAACTTCAACAAATATTACCTTTACAAAAAAAAATTTTACCTTATTATTTCTGTTGTGTCGACGAATGATTTCTGTTTTCAATGCTCTGCTGGCTACCGCTGTACTTCCTGCTTGAATTTTGTTTGGAGTTGGCCGAAAAATTTGGGTCTTCGATGTATGGATCTACAGTGAGTCCTCGATGATGGGAGCAGGTTTCTTTTGGCTGTTCTCACAATCTCTTTGGCGGTCCTTACTGGATTTAGCATTCGATGACTTCCAGGATTGGCCGTTATTAAGTCTGGAACTTCAGCTTCAAATTTTCGATTTAATTTTTAATTTTTCAAAAATTGAAAATAAATTAAAATTCGAGTTTAAACTTCTTGAAAAAACACAGTAAATACTTCGTGTATCATTCAACAGAAAACATGAAAAAATTTTCGCACAACAGTAAATTAATTCAAAAATTGTTATTTCATTAATTCAAAAAAAATTTTAAGTCTCTCCTCAAAGTTCTACCGCAGCGATGGCTACCATGAAGTGAGGCGTACAGAACGAGGATCGAAAGAACTTGAGACTTTTTAATTCAACGACATTTTATTGGGGACTAAAATATATTTCACAAACGAAATACGAAATGGCGAAGCAACAGCGTTATCAGATTGAGAATAGTAGGGGAAGCACTTTGTGATGAAAGTGTAGGTGTGACATATATATATATAATGTGGTAGTGATGTTGATGAAGAAAGAGAGAAGGTAGGATTTCCGTTACAACAATAATGAGCTGCACATCATGTAATAATAATCAAACTTAAGTAAATCTAGAGGTACAGGTGGTGACAATGATTAGGTACAACTAGTAAGACGGGTATAATCGACGGACATTTAATCTTCATAAAATTAACAGTTGGTAATAATGAAATGCCAAATGGAAGTGTATATCAACACCTCCCCCCAAACCTGAGATATTATCAAACATCAATGAACATAAACAGACGTGTACAAATATATATGTGTGTGAGAATGATAGCAAATTATATTATACGTTAGCTTATTATTCTCACATATCATATGTTGTGGTAACACTGTTTTTAGTCTTATTTGTAATCTGTGATTTTATGTTTGAAACCCAACTGTGATACTATATTTTGTGTGCCTCTTGTCGTTCATCAAACGTTGATGATTTAACATCTTCACCATCTTGTGTGAAAATAAAAGTTCGTGAAAAGTGAATATTTGGTGTTTTATTTATGTGTTTGTAATATGTGTGTCTGCTCTTCTTTCAATGTCATCGTGTAGTTAAAGTCTTTCGTCGTCATTTTTGTCTGGCTGGACCAGTTGATAATTCCTATTTCTTCACAGGTTATGGGCCCAGTTACCTGGATGTCAACGTGGTCGCCATTGTTGTAATTCGTCAATGTTGTGCTGTCAAATCCTGATCGCTTCTCCCAAGTAGTAACCATGTTTGCTAATTTATTTTTTGTCTTTTAATATGTTCGCTTCTCGCTGTTCCTGTAATCTCGTTCGAGTTGATTCGTTGGTCGGCACATCTGATAGTTGCTGAAATTGTTGTTTGCGGTGCAACTGATCGTCATTACCTGTTTTCGAGATGGAAGTTAGAAAGCTGAATAATATTGTACCGTTTAATGGGCAAAATGGCAGAACCTGGAAGTTCCGGATGGAGCTGTTGTTGGTGAAGGAATGTTTGGGTAATATAATAACTGATTCTTTACCGACTGTTCGTAATAGGGGAGATACTTGGTCGAAGGAAAATGCGAAGGCGATGTTCCTGATCGCAAATAATGTGACTGACAAATACCTGGAGATGATACAAACATACTCGATGGCAAAAGAGATGTTTCATGTGCTGACTACTTTAATTGACAACAGAAATAACCAGACGCTGATGGACTTAGGAGTAGAATTGTATGCTAAACGGTATGTTTTTGGTGCTGATTTGCAGAAGTATCTTCTTGATTTTCGTGCTCGATGTCGTCGCTTGACCGAACTGAGAGATCTGACAACCATGAAGCAGTTTATCCTGGTGTTGCTGAGATCGCTGCCTGCCAAATTTCGTCCGATCAAGGTTGTTCTGGAGGATGCAGAAGTTGTCACCTGGGATGGAGTGTTCATGAGGCTGAAAAATTTCCAGCGTGAACTATCTTTGGATAGCAAGTCGACTGTTAGAGGTAATTCTCTGAATCCTGTGTCACTAAAACCTTCATCAGTACCTGTTGCTGCTGAAGAGAATCTGTTCTTTGGTAACCATAACAATGTCGTTCGTAATTCTGGTAATTTTAATAATCGCTTCAATCGTGGCCAGTCGCAAAATTGAAACAATAATTGTGGTTTTAGTCGAGGAAGATTTCACAATAATAATAGTAATAATTTTCACAATTCGTCTTCTGATGTTGAAGGTCGAAATTTTAATAATAATAATCACAATTTAGGTTCACAGAATAATAATTTTAATAATAATGGTGGTAATTGTAGTAATGATAATGGTCAGTCTAAGAACAAATGTCATTTCTGCAACAAAATTGGGCATATAGCTCGAAACTGTTTTGTTAAGAATAGGAGTAATAATAATCAAGAAAATCACAATCACAATAATAATAATAATTTTAGTAGATCTGATGATCGCAATGGTAATTCTAATAGGAATTCTGCACAAATGTGTAATGAGAATAATAATATTAATGACGGATGCTCTGAAATGGGCTTTAGTTTCACGATTAATAGTAGTAATAATAATAAAATTGATGATTTTGAAATTAATAAAGATGATAATTTAGTCCCTCGAACCACATTTGGTGTCGATAGTGGATGCACAATTCACATTATAAATGATATTAACCTGTTCAGTGAGTATATTGAGTTAATTCACCCTCATAATATTTGTGTTGCGAAAAAGGGAGTCTCGCTTTCCGTCACCTCTGTGGGTACGGTGAAATTAAAATTGTCAAATGGAATTATAATCGAATTAAAGAATGTAAGGTATGCTAAGGAGCTGCCACAAAATCTGCTGTCTGTGAAACGAATGAGCAAGTCGGGTTTTGATACTCTGTTCAGAGAGGAATCAGTTGAGGTCATCCAACGCTGCAGTGGGAAAATAGTAACCACTGGGGTTAGTGTGGACTCAGATTTGTACACCATTGATTTTTTTAAAATGTCAAGTCAATCGTATAATTTGACGTTGGTGGATGAATCGAGCCCACTGACTGTGTGGCATAGGCGCCTTGCTCATTTGAACGTTAATGATGTTAAGTTGTTGTCAAACAGAGGTTTAATAACGAACGTTGACTCCAACCGCAGATTGTTGTGTGAACCCTGTGTTATGGGGAAACAGAGACGCAAACATTTCCTGAGGCATGAACGAAAAACTAAAAAGCCTCTGGAATTGGTACATACTGATCTCTGTGGTCTGATAAATCCTCCTTCATATAAAGGAGTGAAATATTTTATGACGTTTATAGATGATTATTAAAATTTTTGTTGTGTGTACCTACTGACGAGTAAAACGGAAGCGTTCACAAAATTTAGGGAATATCATGAAATGGTTTCAAATAAATTTGGATATAATGTTAAAAGACTCCGCTGTGATTGTTGCACGGAATACACAAATACAACCTTCCAGTCATATTGTACTGAGAAAGGAATAATTTTTGAACCTACAGTTGGTGGCTGTCCCCAGCAGAATGGGAAGGCTGAGAGGATGAACAGGACACTTTGTGAGAGGGCAAGAACAATGTTATTTGAGAGTTGTCTTGACAAGATCTATTGGTCAGAAGCCATATTGTGCTCTGCCTATATAGTAAATAGATGTCCCATAAATAAAGATTTTGTTCCCTTTGAGAGGTGGTTTGATGAAAAATATGACTATACAAAATTAAAGACGTTTGGATGCGACGCATATATGTTGTCATTCAAACATGATTCCAATAAATTTAAAAACAAAAGTGAGAAATTAGTTATGGTAGGGTATTCACCCTGTGGATGTAGATTATTAGATACAAATACAAAAGAAATACGTTTGTCACGGGATGTTGAGTTCTTTGAAAATAAAATAGGGAATAATAATAGTAATAAGTACACAAAAGATGATAATATTTTTAATGAAATTACAGAGTCTAACTTGGAAAATATAGAAGTAGACGGGGATCTAAATTTGGATTGTTTACCACAGGAGGCGACTGATCGTGATGGCATTGCAAATTGTATATATGTTGCTGAGGATGGCATCCCTTTGACGTTTGAGGAGGCAATAGTTGCACCTGACAGTATGATGTGGGAAGAAGCTATTTCAGATGAAATTAAAGCTCTGGATTCCAATCAGACTTGGCAGGTGACCAAATGTCCAAAGGGTGCCCCCACCATCACATGTCGCTGGTTATTTAATAAAAAATATGATAATAATAATAAAGTCCTTTTTAAGGCCAGACTTGTTGCCAGAGGGTGTCAACAGAAGAAAGGATATAACTTTGATGAAGTTTATGCGCCGGTGGCGAAACTTTCGACTGTTAGAACACTGTTGGCAGTCAGTAGTAGATTAAAATTTTATATTGAACAGATAGACATATGTAGTTCCTTTCTGAATGGTATTCTGTCGGAAGATGTATATCTTGAGATACCAGAAGGGATAGAAACACAAATAAATAAACACAATAATGTACTAAAATTGAATAGGTCAATTTATGGTCTGAAGCAGTCGCCTAAGGTGTGGAACAAATTGTTCAACAAATTCCTTTGTCTCTCTTGGCTTCGTGCAGAGTAAGGCTGATGACTGCTTGTACACATTCACAAATAAAAATAATAACTCTATAACATATTTACTCACATACGTTGATGATGTCATAATAAGTTCTAATAATGAAACACTAATCACATTTTTAAAAAAGGAAATTAATAAAAGATTTAAATGTAAAGACCTGGGAAAAATTAATAAATACCTAGGATTAAACATTAATCACAATCGTGATGAAAGCAATTTGGAAATTGAGCAGAGAGGTCTCATTGAGACTGTTGCGAAGCGTTTCGGTGTTGAAAATTGTGCACCTACCTATACACCTATTGACCCCAAACTCCAATTGGACAGGGATCTCAATGCGTGTGATAGTGTGTTGAATAACGACTACCAGCAGCTCTTGGGATGTCTAATGTACCTAATGCTAGGGTCACGGCCTGATATTTGCTTTACAATATCGTATTTTAGCCAATTTTCCAGTCATGCTACTGATGAACATTTTAGGTATTTACTACAGGTTCTTAAATATTTAGTAACCACAAAGGATAAGAAACTAACATTTACAAACGAACATAATAATAATAACAATATTATAGAAACATATTCTGATGCCGATTGGGGTAATTGTGTGGCTACAAGACGGTCAATCTCTGGATATTGTGTCTTTGTCTATGGCTCGCTGGTGTCCTGGTGCAGCAAAAAGCAGCCAACTGTAGCGTTGTCTAGCACTGAGAGTGAGCTCATCGCCATATGCGACGCCACTACTGAATCAATTTGGTTTAAATATTTGTTAACTGATTTTTGCATTCAAGTTAAAACAAGGCCACAATTTATGAGGATAATCAGAGTTGCTTGGCGCTCCTGCATTCGGGTAAATGGAATACTCGCAGGTCTAAGCACGTAAAGTACCATTTTGTATGCGATCATGTAAATGTAGACTTTAAATATTCGTACGTACCAACTTTGCGACAGTTGGGTGACGTTTTCACAAAGGGCTGCCCGAGGCCTAAATTTGTTATGTTTTGTGAGATGTTAAAATTGTTGTAACTTTTTGTATACTTTTACCATATATGTTAATATTTTTTCACGTAATTTTTGTTGTTGACTTTTGTCATTTTTGTGTAATGACCAATTTATAGTTTTAAGTCGTTAATTTAGTAATTTGTTTTATATTGACATTTTGTATAATTATAATTTGAGGAGGCGTGTGAGAATGATAGCAAATTATATTATAAGTTAGCTTATTATTCTCACATATCATATGTTGTGGTAACACTGCTTGTAGTCTTATTTGTAATCTGTGATTTTATGTTTGAAACCCAACTGTGATACTATATTTTGTGTGCCTCTTGTCGCTCATCAAACGTTGATGAATTAACATCTTCACCATCTTGTGTAAAAATAAAAGTTCGTGAAAGTGAATATTTGGTGTATTATTTATGTGTTCGTAATATGTGTGTCTGATCTTCTTTCAATGATATCGTTCAGTTAAAGTCTTTCGTCGTCATTTTTGTCTGGCTGGACCAGTTGATAATTCCTATTTCTTCACAACTCTCATCACGAATCGCTTCCCCTACTTTCTGTTACTGATAATGCTGTTGCTTCGCCATTGCGTATTTTACTTGAAATTATATTTTTAGTCTGCTAATAAATTCTGTCGTGAATACTTCTCTCTTACTCATTTTTGTTCCTCGTACTTACCGCCTCACATCACATGTTTCAAAAAATAGGAAAAATTCAATAGGAACATTAACAAAAAAAAATACACAAGTTACATTAAATTCAGACAATCAACAAACAATTTAAACTTAATTCGGTTTAAACATTTAGTAAAAATATCGCCAATTTACATGTCAGTAAAAATACCTATACCTAATCATAAAACCGTTATTCAGACTTTTCAGTAATAAATTTGTACTGTGTGTTGATATGCTTTGATCTTCAACCTGTCCAATTTGAATTTTTTATAAGTATCAGACAACTCTGGTTGTCCTTGTATGTAATACAATTATGATTAACATTTACATTCAAATCTTTAATTAGTCTTTTTAACCACATGGCTTCCTTCAAACCGTCACATAATGAAACAAGTTTGCTCTCTGAACTCGAAAGAGTTACACTAGCCTGTTTTTGGCTAAACCACAAAACTGGATTTCCAAATACCAAGGCATAACAGCCTGAAATTGATTTTCTTGTTTCTATACAATTAGCCCAATCGGCATCGCAGTATAGTCCAATAGCAGTATCACTATTAGATCAAAGAAGGTTAAATTTAAATTTTTAGTATTATTCAGATATTTCAGAAGATGTAAAATGTAAGCAAAATGCTCGTCAGTGGCTGCATCTTGAGACTAAATAAGTGATAACAAAGCAAATGTCTGGCCTAGAGCCAAACATGATATACATTAGGTAGCCAACTAATTCTCTAGAAGGTTGTGAAGTTAATTAATTTTTATCTGTGTTCAAACAATGAGTTAATTGTAATTTTTCTTCAATAGATGTGTAAATTGGATGACTGTCATACACGTTAAACTTTTTGGCTATTTTTGTAATTAAACATGTTTGGTTAATCTTTAAAACACCATCATCCTTGTCATATTTTACGGTCAGACCAAGATAATTATTTATGGATTTAAGATCCCTAAATTTAAATTTATTATTAATAAGACTTTAAAATTTTTCTACTGTTTCCTCTTTTTCAGCACAGATCAATAGATTTTCGACGTATTATTTTGATTGTAAATGTATAAACATTCATCAGATTGGTTCTGAACAAACCCAATCAACGACATAAGTTTATTAAATTTGACATTCCAAGCATTTGGCAACTGTTTTAATTCGTAAAGAGATTTTGTTAATTTCAAAACATGAGAACTACGATCCATCTCTGATACATTCCATCGGGAATTTCTAGAAACACAGGCTCATCTAAGATGCCATTTAGAAAAGCAATATAAACATCCACTTGATACATAAAAATTACGTTTATTACTGATCGCAAGCAGTGATTGAACAGTGGATAATTTAGCAACAGGAGCACAAATTTCCTTATGTAAAAAATTACGTTCTTGTTGAAAACCCCATGCTACAACCCTAGCTTTATAAATTTCATTATTATTTGAATCTGTCTGAGTCGTGAAAATCCATCTCCATGAGATTACAGATTTGTTAATAGGGCAACAAATTAATTCCCAAGTTTTATTGGAAATTAGAGTCTCCTGCTCTTTACAAACAGCCCCCACTAGTTTGAAGCATTGACAGTTTTCAAACCCTCTAAAATTTTTAGGGTTTTTATTAATGAAATTGTTTAGTAAAAAGCAAAAATTAGTTAAATTGTCATTAATTTCATTATTATTATCATTTGTGTTAAACATTACGTTATGTTCATCATTATTATTTTCAAAGACAGAATCATTTTGTGTTTGTATTGGTGTGTCCAATAACAGTAAATTCCGATGAAACTCATTGATAAACCCTATTGTGCTCTGATTGGTGGATAACATAATAGTCTTCTAATCACCAATACAAAGCAGTTTGTCCTGCATTGAAGATTATGTCCACGTCTTAACAAACAAACCAGTAGCTTAGTCTTTCGTGACTAAGCCTACTGAAGTAGTGTTTCTGAAATAAAGTAAATGATACCTAATGAAATATTACTTGTTTATAAATAATTATGTATTGTGAAAATTATTCACTCCCAATTATGAAATACCTGTCCTCATACAAGGTAAAGTAAAAATTAACAATATTTCAATATACTAGTCAGTAATAAATTTACCAAACATTACAGTTTGGAAAGAGTAATTTGAAATTTAATTTAAAAATAGGAGTCTAAGTACTGAATTACTTAATTAACAGGGAGAAATATGAAGTTTGAGAAATTATAAATAGATTCATTTTGTCTGATTGCTTTTATAATGAATTCTCATTATTATGAGCAAATCCTAAATTCAAAGGACATATTAAGGTGTGAATATTTTCTCATTTGTGGGTAATTAAGTCCTTCAGTGCAATTAATGTATTTACCAATGTATAAAGTCCTAGCCAGGCATAAAGTATCCTAGACCTACATATCTGTGAGAGTAAGCAAATTTATGAAAATTTGTCCTATTAGTATGCACGTTAAAATGTAAGGTATCATAATAAATCATATAAATAAAGAAAGTAGATGGGTTTGATAATGAAAGTATTTATAAAAAGTTAGGTTTTCTGTACCATGTAAGATTAGGACATATGTCTGTCACTTACTTAAAAAAAAGCTAAAAGCACTTTTAAATTCCTTGAAAATATTAATTTCACTGAAGAAATTAAAGATTGTGAAGCATGCAATCTAGCTAAAATTACAAAAAGGCTTCATAAAACTGTGCGAGGTGTTGCTAATAAACCATTGGTAAGAATACACTCTGATTTGATGGGTCCAATTAAACCTGTAGGAGTTTGGCAGAAAAGCTCTTACATCGTAACTTTTACTGATGACTTTTCATGGTATACTGTAACATTCAGTATAAACGATAAAACCTTTGTGGCGGAAGCGTTTAGTGAATACTTGAAAGTTATGAGAGCAAATCTAGGTGATAGTTCAGTGAAAATAAATTTATTATGTATCGACGGTGGTTGTGAATTTATGAGTGTGTTTATGAAGAAAATTATTTCAGGCAAATGTATCATTGTTGAAACCTGTTCTCCTGACACAACTAAATGCTGTCACAGATAGAGTAAATTGAACATTATTTATGAAAGTTCGAGCTCTCTTCATTGATAGTAGTTTACCTATTGTATTTTGGGAACTTGCGTTAAACCAAGTAGTTCACATTCAAGATAGATTACCAAATAAAAAGTTAGGATTTAAAACTCCTTATGAACTGTTACGGAATAAAGTTACAACCATTAAATATATTCACCGTTTTGGCTGTATCTTGTAGGAAAATTCCTTACGCAAAACAAAATGTAAAGAAATTAGAAAGGCAGGGAGAATTGTGTATTCTTGTCAGATGTAATGCTGAGTCATGGCCACTACTAAGTCCAAAAACTGGAAAACTACATAGATGTAGTGATGTTGAATTTTCTGAATTTATTATGTTCAAAGATAAATTTCCTTTAGATTATTTTAAAACAAATGGTTTTCCAACTCTCAATACTAATGCTTGGAATGAAAATGAACAAGTCCCTGAAGTTGACTTTGTAAGATATATTTTGGATAATTATTTGAAAAATAAAAATGATTCTATTAAACGTAATTTAGAAGAAGAAATTATCTATTTGTCCAAAAATAAGAAAGTCAAATTCAGTGACACAATTTTCAGTAAGTTTAAAATTGAAAATGATCTACAAGAAATTAATCCCAAAGATGAACCCAAAATAAGAGAAAAGAAGTATTTTTCTATGATATGTAAATGAAATGAAGTACCGGAAAACTTAAATGATGTGTTAAAAAGTAAAAATATGTCTAACTGGTTAACAGCTATCGACAAAGAATTAAAATCACTAAAAGACAGTGATACTTGGGACTATGTAAAAAGACCTAAGTATACTAAAACAATTGATTCTAGATAGATATTTGTTAAAAAGACTGAAGGTAATGGTAACATACTTTATAAAGAGCGAGATAAAATTGTGTATGATTATTCTGAAATATATGTTCCAACCTTAGGTATCATGGAAGTTTGAGCTATATATTTGCTATTGAAAATAAATTAAGTTGGGATATTATTCAAACCGATGTCGATGTAGCATTCCTTAATGGTCAACTTGAGAAAGACATATTCATAGAAATTCCTGATGGTGTCAAGAAGAGAGATGAGTTCAAATGTACACATATGTGTAAACTAAAGAAATCATTATATGGTCTCCAGGTTAGTCCTAAAAGATGGCATGTAAGATTTAAGAAAGCTATGTCTGACATGAAATTTATAGTCTATGAAGGTCAAGAAAATATCTATTATTGGGAAAGGAATTCTACCTTTGTGATAATTGTAGCTTATGTAGGAAATAATAAAGATAAAATCGTAGAAACTCAACGACATTTGAATGAAGAGTTCAAACTCAAAATTATGTGTGAACCTAAGAAATACTTGGGAATAGAAATTAATCGTATTAAGAAACAATATAAAATGTGTTTGTCACAAAAGCAATTTATTGATTCAATTCTTTCAAAATACAGTATGAAAGAATGCAAAGAGTGCGATACTCCTATGGTTACAAACTAAGCAGATCAAAAAGCTAAATATGAACCCAGAATTGAAACAACGTTGAATTTAAAACATCATATCCCATATCGAGAAGTAGTTGGTGCTCTTCTTTATTTAACTATGTGTACAAGACCTGATATTTCTTACTGTGTAAATTCTTTAACTCGTAAATGTAATTAAAATATTTATGATTGGATCAAAGTAGAATGTGTTCTAAAATACTTAAAACATATGAAAGATCTTGGAATATACTTTGAAAGCTATGATCATGATTTTATCAGTTATAGTGATGCTTCATTGGGAATGATAGATCCAGATGGATTGTTCACTTCTGGCTATGCAATACAAATCTTTGGTGATTCTATAGCTTGGGGTACTAAAAGACAAAAGTGTGTCGCTTCCTCATCTATGGAAGCAGAATACTAGCCTACAAATTACCTCATTCCGGAGAATCTGATCATTCTGATTGGTTGACGTCGATTGATGTTGGGTAATTTGTACGCCATTGTACATGTGCTCCATGCAGATGTTAAGGACAGTCGCTCCTATTGGTAAAACAGCAGCATGTTGTCTTCATTATATATATATATATATATATATATCCTCTAAGGGAAAAGGTAATGATTCTCACTGTTAAACAAAGGTTGCATCCAAAACTGGTGTTTACAAATATATTTTTGCCCTTTGTATCAATGTAAATTATAATGTGAACATCTCTATGATGTGTCGTTATTCTTATTTGTGATCAAATGTACGAGTTTTGACATCCATTCCTCCAACACCTTGTATATGTTTATATTGTTGAACCCGTGATAAAGAACTCTGCTCCTTATTAGATTGAAAATTGTTTGGGATAGATCAATTGTATGTTTGTTGGACTTAACAATTTGCTTTATGCATTCTTTCAATGGAAACTTGAAAAAACATGAACATATTGATGTATTTGACGAGCAATGGTGATTTTAATTAGGAAAATTGAAATGATGAGGAGGAAATTGATGAAAACTCACCCTCAAGTTAGGAGCTGATTGAAGTTTTCTATAAAATATTATGGCCTATATGTGCATATTCTGTTGGGGCTGTGGCCTACACGTATTTAATTGTAACCTATACATATTTGCAGTAGGGCGTAATAACTTTTCATGTCAAATTAGGTCTAAAATTTTTATTTTTATTATTTTTGTGTAATAGTATCATTTGATTATTAGACTCGCTTTGTCTTGATCCCAAAGTGAGTTTAATAAGCGGGTTCTACTTTGTATATGTATATATTTATAAGTAGGTACATTAAAAAAAATAAATAAAAGAAGCTGCAAATGGGAGAATGGTATCAATATTTTTTTTCTTATCGACTGCGTACATAGGTGGTTATATGTTTGGTACCTATGCCTATCGCTGGAATTAACGGAATTTTGTTCGCTTAGAACAAGTGTCTTACTTTTTTGATTTTAACGAAAGTAGGCTCAAAATTTTTCTGACCATCCGGAGAATGTCCTAGGCTATTCATATTTGAAAATTAAGAAATTAGAAGGCTGTAACTGAAGAAGTGAGAAACTAAAGATTGAAAAAATTATTGTCATAAATTTGGGCATATTCACCAATAAGAGCTACTCATTCAGATTAACGCAGTCGGTTTTTTTTTTTAGTATAATTTATTCATGAAACGAATAATTTTCATCATGCCCACTCCTAAACCTTTTTCAATGTCAATTTTGATTCCTGGTTTGCAAGGGTACTGGATAAAAAATAAATAGGAGTAATTCTCAAACGAATAATATATTTATAACCAGTGCTTTGAATAAACCTTCATTATACATACCTACTTATTGTTTCTGAAATTTGTCTTTTGACGAAATACTTACGTCTGAAAATTAATTTGTTAAACCTAAATTTCGAAACTGTCCCTATTCATGAATTCGTGGTTGATGCCTATCGATGGAAAAATCATATAGCCTCAATAATCGTCGGACAATAAGCAGTAAAATTTCTAAAATTCCATTGTTCGTATATTAAATTCGACTTTTCATGATTCATACAAGTGAGGAAAAAACGAAACTTGAAATTTATTATTTGTATAACAACAAGATACTGAAACAATTTCTTGTTAAATTTAAACAATTTTATTAAAAATTAAAAAAACAGATTCGTAAAAAGTAAATGCTGATTATAGGAATACTTCATTAACCGAATATTTTTAGTTTAATTTTACAAGCATGCCCATGAACTTTTATTCTCATTCATAACATGATGACAACATTTCTATATTTTCTCACAAATGTTTTTAATTACACTTAAAGCCATATTTAAATGTACCGATATTTCAAATTTATCGGTATAAAAAAAAAGAACCAACTTTAAAAATAGAAATGAAAGTATGTACCTACGCCAAGGGCAGATCCAGAGCTCATTTTGGGAGGGGAAATACTTTGATCATTTAGTACTGGTTACCTAGTAGTTCTACCTCACATATTTTAGGTAAGGCTGCCATCATTGTAAAACCTTAAATGGACAAAAGTTTTCTGAGCCTGACTATTGGGTCTTTTTTCGTCTGTTTTTAGTCTCTTGGTCTTGTGAATTTAAAAAAACTATGCAAGTACTGCGTTGAATTCAGTTAAATCGAGTGAAACTTGTGTTCATTTTAGGGATTTAGGTGTTATTGTTGGCACAGATTTATGTGTTCACTTGGGTATCCAGTACTAAATAATAGAAGGGGAAATGCATATAATGAGGTCATAAATACATTTTCTTTTATTATTCGATAAAATCAGCTCGGTCCAACTAAAATAACGCCGTTTGATTTTTTTTCCTATCGTTATTGGGAAGTCCAGAACAAAAGAATTTCGCTCTGGTGGTAGAAATTACAAGTGCTGAAAAGTGATCGTGTATGTTTGATAACTGTTTTTAAGTACAAAACAGGCATTTTTGAAAGGAAATATTTAATCTCAGAAATGAAATTTTTGATGACTAAAACATGATTTTGTTTTATTATTGTTACTAGTATATGATAGAACTGACAGTTATATAAAAAATAACTCTGAAAAGAAAATTTGGATTTTTCTTCCTTATGGGAAATAGCATGTAAAAAAATGTAAACAGTCTCCATGAATACTCATTCAGAAGTGATAGGAGATGATGAGCACTAGCGCACCACCACCACTGGATATCTCAATAAGCTTCACAATGAATTGTCAAAATTTGTGAAAATAAGCCACACCTCTATTTTTTCTCGCATACCAGGCAATAGCTACTGATTCATTAAGCAAAAAAAGTTCAGTTTCACTCACCCATACACTTTAATTGAAGCTCGAGTGATTTTATTCGATACAGCTTTTGTTTTTAAGTAGGTTTTTTTTTTATTAAAATCTACTTATTAATATTGGTGTTATGGAACAACCAAGGTTTGGTGGTAGGTACATTTTACACTTCATAACTGGAGGAAAATTTTGGCACCAAAAACTCAAATTCATATAATTATATAGGTAAGCTAATTTCTTGATATCATGGTACAGATTGTATTTTTCATCAGATAATGACAAAATTTTGGAATGAACATTAGCACTAAGCCAAAGCCCTGACATATTGATTCTATTGCAGATCAGCTGTATGGTACTTCCGGTATCACCATTTTAGGTTTCATTTTAGCTATAAAATTCTTAATTTTGGACCAATAACTGCAAAATTTGAAATAAATATTCATCATAATCTATTATAAGTTATAACTGGCTATCAATTTTAGTGTGGATTGGTCAGACAGTACTACCGGTAATACTATTTTTGTTTTTATTTTGGTTAAAAAATGCCTAATTTTGAACCAATAAGAATGTGATTTAGAACAAATATTTATTATGATCTACGTTAATATGAATTATTAAAATCTATTTTTAAAATCTATTTTTAAGCTTTTATTCTACTCACTACTGTGATTTTGTAGCTAAGCTTCTGCAAACAAAATAATGTTTATTTCGCATGAAGATGAAACCAAAAAAAAAAAAAAGTTTATCTTTTAAAAATTTGTTTTTAACCTAAACTTATTGTTTCAGTTTTAAAAGACGTATTTGTTTTAACTGCGTAGGTACTTTTACAATAGTATATTGTGTGACAAGTGTATAATGTGAGCTTGCAAACTTGACACGAGTTAAAATAGCCCACAAGCACTTGTCGCATACCATATTTTTTGCAATTAATGTACAAAAAAAAGTATAGCAACAATTCCCACTCCCAATAAAAAAAATTCATAAAGAAAATTAATTTTGGAAATTATAGCTGAAAAAACACAAAAACTGCTAGTTTTCCATTATTTCGAGTTTTTCTTGTTCGTTTATTTTTAAACAGCTAAGAACAATTAACAAATTATAAGTAAAGTGGTTTCAAGTAAATTTTTTTCTCTTTCTAACAGTACTAATCCCAGATTTCTAGCGTAAACAGTGACTAAGGAATCATTGAGTAAAAGAAAAGAGATTTCTGGATCTAAAAAAAAAATTTTTTTTCATCAATTTGCGTTTTTTTTATTTTTTTATTTTAAAATTGTTAAAGATGATTAAAAAATTAAACAATAACTAAATTCAAGTAAATTTTCTCCTCTTTTCAGAGATACCATTTTTAGCTCTCTACCTTAAATAGCGACTGAGGATTCATTGAGGGAAAGAGGAGAAGTTTCTATATTCCAAAATACACAAACCTCCCATTAATTTACATTTTTTTCGTTTATTTATTGTCAAATAGCTAAAAATAATTAGAAAATTATATGAAAATTTTAAAAATTTTATCCGCTTTTGATCATTTTAAACCCCAGCTCTCTAACTTAATTAGAAGCTGAGGAATCATTTGAGACATTTTTTTGAAAATTGAAATGTGTTTGATTGGATTGGCAAATTGACGAATAGTTTTTCGCGAAATAACTAAATAATAATATTAAAATGATTATATTATGTTCGAATATTTTACACCCTGTCACGCAGGATTGGGATATGCAAGAGTGTGTAAAGTACTTTACACACTCTTGGGCGGGATTTAGATGCGCGAGAGATTGTATAATTATCGTCTACTTCACAGGCCAAAAATTTATTTGTTTAAATTTGCTGCACATGCATGTAAAACTCCTTGTTTTGTGCATGTGTTTCAAAGAACATTTTGCAATTTAGTTGGGATATAATAATACAATTTGGTGAAATTAGGTACAGTAAATAAATAAAAATTATTTGGTAGAATAATGGGTATATACGTATATATTACGTTTAAAATGTTGTGTCAAGGAAATTCATAATAAAGTGAAATAATGAAGTGTATTGCAAAGTTAAAACACAAATGCAAGTTATTAAATGATTGCTTGGGAAATTAAATAAAAGTATACCTGCTTATGACCACCAGCTTCATTAGTTCATCTGGACTTCATATTTTTTTCTTAGCAATAGTTGAAGATTTTTTCAAATCACCTCTACACATGAACCATTAAGCTGTTTGAACCAAATTATTGCAGAATGATAGAATATAATATATACAATGTCTGTACCAAATTTTGTGGCTATTGGCTAAAAATTACGCATTTTAGAACCATTAAGGGCCCCAAAATGAAAAATAATAAGATGTAATAAACAAACTATGGGGCCAATCTGGATCAAAAACAATAGGGTTAGTATTCTTGGGTAGATTCAAATATGTGTACCAAATTTCAAGACTATCGGTTAAAAATTTCTATTTTTACAGAGCTAAAAAAGAAGTTTGTAGGGTAAATAAATAAATTTTGTTGATAAAATTTTTGGATCCTTTGAACAAAAAAGGTTGAAAGAGGTTAAGGAAGGTCTGAGATGAGGTTAGAGACACAAATAGCGTAAAAGGTACGGTGGATGTAAGCAGTCCCCTACTCCAGGCAGATGTTGTAGTGATGTTATCTTTTTTTGATATTAATGATAATTATCGATAATCTTCGAATATTGGAAATATCAATACTGCATTACAATTATCGATTATTACCGATATTTTTGTAATCACTATAATTTGTTGTGACAAAAAAAAGCTGAAAAAAATTTTCTGGAGACACCTGATCTATTTTAAACAACAGTTTGAAATTTTTGTCACCAGATATGTGGTGTTTAATTTTTTTCATTATAAGGGCTGAATGCAAGAACGATACTCAAGTAATTCTTACATTTTTTCAATAATCAGTTATATCTTAACATAATTTCATAGATACTGTTGATACTAATTGGGTATCATTTTTGAATTTAGGTCTCAAACTTGGAATTAGAAGTGAATATGTCTTCTATGATTTTACATTTATTGGAGGCGTATCAAAAGACTTTTTTGGGGGTAGAAAAACAAAAATTTTTGAAACTGTTGAAGATTTCCATATGTCCAATCGATGAATAGAAAAATCCAACTTATTAACCTTCCAGAGGGCAAACTACCCCTTATAACTCCCAACTTCATCCTTGATGGGCATTTTTCTCTTTCAGAATTTTTACGCTTTTGTTTCTCTCACTGGTAATTCAAAACTTCAAACTCCAACAACTTGTAGAAAAATATCGATAATTTTTTGAAACATAATGGATAGTTATCGATTTAAAAAAATTTCAAAATAACATCACTCTAATATTGTCAGGTGAACAGAGCAATGTGAATATTCAAAGTGGTAGGTATATCTCAGTGAATATTATACTTGAATTCAAATGAATTAAAATCCATTGTGTTTTTCTCAATAATTTCTTACAGAAAACGAATGAAAATTATTGTTTTTACTTTATTTTTATTATCTTACTGTTTTTTTTTGTTTTTTTTTTTTTTTTTTTACAAATTTTGGACGGTTTTTATCTGTATTCTGTGCCATACCTTTATTTTTACTCTTACACATTTGTATTTTTTGGAATTTTGGGAAGGGAGGGAAATTTCCCTTACTCTCCGAGGATCCGCCCCTAATCTGCCACGCAAAAAAAAAAAAATTATAATTTCTTTAGAGATATTTAGAACTTGAAATTATTGAAGTCGGGGCTCTTTTGATGTTTCTTTTATCATGTATTATATGTACATCCAGTTAAGATGGCAATTGGAAAATGAGCTTCAACAAAAATACTTAGCGAATATAGTGGTCACAAAATGTTGACAATTTTAAAAATTCTTTCAGGTTAAATTAAGTGCGTTCTAATAAACTGACTGACTATTCTTCCGATTTTTAGAGAACAAATCTGAACTTCTTAGCAAATTGAGATAGAGTGCTAAAACAAATTTGTATATTTTTCTTGGAAAGCAAAGAATTTTATTACTTAGTGAAAAATCTTGTAACCGAATATTCCTCCAAAAAAAAAAGAAGCCATGTACTTGCGAATTCCCATTCAATGAATATGGAATATTTTGGGAAAAACTTGCTACTGCTAACGAAATACTGATTTTGATATTTCGCTGGGCATATAATAGATAAACCTTTAGGCTAGTACTTCCTTCGGATTTTATAAAAAAAAAAAAAAAAACTTTTTAATTAGCGCCGACTTCAATAATTTTAGTCCCTATAGATCTTTCTCGAGAAATTTTAAACTGTTATTATTCTCCTTTTCGTGGATTTTTGGAAGTTTTTATTGTTTTTTTTTTTTTTTTTTTAAGTTGATTCTATTTTTTGAAAAAAATTTTTAATTTAACATAATGTTTTTTCTTTTTATTATAATTCCAGGAGATGTTGCAGAAGAAATTTTAAAATGGTTATTTTTCTCTTTTCAGCACATTTTAACTCTTGTTTTTGATTGGTTCCATTTATTGATAAAAAAATTTTTCCAATGGTTTTTTATTTTCTCTTACATTAGCGTATGGGCAATTTTCGAATTTATCTTTGAAATAAATAGTTTTTTAAAGATGACTCAGAAACTATCTTAAAAAAAATATCAGACCACCATGGAATCACCGTCTATCATTTAAAAAAAAGTTCACGAAAATCTATTCCGTGGACAACGTGTAGGTACATACATACATACATACATACATACATACAAACATACATACATACATGCGGTATACAGTATATACGTACATATACGCACGCACATGTAGGTCAAATTGAGAATAAACTTTTTTTTTGAAATTGGCTGAAAAATATCAGAATATACAAAGTCAGTTTGAGTAATTAAATAAATATATGTTTTAGCAAAACCCAAAACAAGTTAAAAGTCAACCGAGTAAAAGGCATTCAGAAAATAATGTTAAAAATGATAAAGGAAGAATGTATAAACGCGGTAACGATATTGATGACTTTCGGAATGTACAGTAAAGTTTTTTTACGTCTTTTGTCAATTTTCATTATGTTTTATATTTCCAAATTGCTTGAAAAGAATGACGATATTACGTATCTATAAGTATAGTTTATAAAAAATGGTACACTAAAACACAAACCTATGCTTATCCTAAACGAGAAACAACTGAAAATAATTATTTCATAAACATTTTTGTACTCGTATTTTTTACAGCGTAATGACAGTATTCAACCTTTTTTGAAGAGAGGCCAATATGGGTTTCCATTAACACCAAAATGAATGAATCGCGGTTATGTTTACCGGATAAATTCAGAGACGGATTTAAGAAGGCCCAAAGGGGCCATTGGCCTCGGATTCCCATAAATTGATGGTTTCAACAAAAAGTGTACCGAAAAGAGAGATAGACAGACAGACAGACAGAAAGACAGAGATAAAGAGAAAGAGAGAGAGAGAAAGAGAAAGAGAGAGAGAGCGAAAGAGAGAGAGTGTGTGAGAGAAAGAGAGAGAAAACATTATAGGCTAGCTCTGTTGTAATGTAGTTGCAGTTTTTGTTTCGGTAATTGGAAAACTTAAAACAATTTGTTATCTAACTCAAATTGAACAATTTTTTTGGCAAAAGGTAGATAAATTTGATACAAATGTGGTCATATCTATAGAAGATGACAAACTTCTTACGAAAACCTATTGAGTTTTGTCAAGAAAAGCCATTTAGCCATTTAAGCATGTGAAATCGGCATTTTAACCAAACTGGCTGATTTTTTTTATTTTTCGGAATAAGGATTTTTATTTTTTCAAAAATCTGCTTCCAAATGCTCGATTTTGTTGATGAAAACAAAGTTTTTGGATTTTAAAGAAAATTATTATTTTCTCTCAAAAACTTTAGTTGAAAATTTCATAGGCTTAAAACAAATATATTAGAGAGATAAATAACTAAATATACCAATTTTATCTTAAGTTTGTAACAAGTGTGGAAAAATCCATCGAAAATTAATTTAAAAAATTAAAAAGATAGTCTTATAATTGGAGGGTAATCACCGCATTTTTCTGTCAAAATACTCCTCATATCGACCCATATAGAACATATTAATATCAAATTTGTCCAATAAGTGCTGGTAAATAATTATTGAAAATTTTTATTGACGCTCAAGTTTTAACCTCCAAAAAGTTTTGAGCAGCAATTTCCGCCTGAAAAGCCAGTTTTCAAAAATCATGACATTTCAAAATTTTAAAATTGGTAGAGCAGGTACAGGTTACCAAATAACATTAAAATTCCTCATTTTTGTTGTCACTTGTCATGTTAACTCAATTGACGATATTGTAAGTGATTTTCCGCAAAAAAAACCTCACGTTACACGTCTAATTGTACTTAAGCTATTTTGTTTGCTTGTTTTTCTCACATTTGTCTTCTTTTTTCTGCTAATTGTTTTTTCTACTTTTGCCATTCAAAAAAATAAAATAAATTAGAGACTTCAAGCACAATTAGAAGTAGGTAGTCATACCTACTTATTCTACCATGTAAATTCGAAATATTTATTTTCCACCACTATCTACCACCCCATCTCCTAGGTATTGAAAATTGTTTGTTGGGGCCCCAACAGAAAGCCCATATATTTAAATCCGCCCCTGATCAAATTCGTAGGAACATAAAAGTTTTCGATAAAAAAAACTCGAAGTGTATTTCATCTTGCACTCAGTTTATTCTCATTATTGATTTGGTATGAAAAAGAAAATGCAATTCATCTCGGAAAAAAATTGGAATCTTCTGCTGAGCTACACGAGGAGAGTGTCATAGATGCTTTGTAATTTAATCGCTTTTTTATTACACGCTTTTATTTAACTCAGTCCAGTTGTTCCTTATTTCGTTTTGTGAACATTAAGTGAATATTGTGAAGATCTTTGACTGCATCTATGTATAGGACTGGACCAGTAAAGACCAGTGATTTCTGTTTAGACATGCCAGCGCTAAATTGGCAACAACAGTGTACCTACTAGATAACGTAGGTACTTCAAACTAGGGCTTGTAACCAACCATAACTAGAACAATAACCACTTGAAACATTAATAAACTGACAACATTGATTTGGGACCGATATCCAAAACAAAAATATTAGCCAGTCAAACAAACTATAGAGTGCACTGCAACTCAGATACTGTACTGATAACAATGAAAAAGGTGAAGTGACTGAGAAAATACACTGGCTTTCATGGGAATTTGATCTATTTGGGGTCTTAATATTCAAAAATTATGAATTCGTTTGTCCCAATTCCCTTCATTTTCGGCTTATAGGAAATAGGTGTTCCTTGAAGTCATTTCAGAGTTTCATAATGAATATAATAGTTTGGAATTTCTGGAAAATTGGATATTTGTGGACAATGCATGTTAAAATCGTATTCTCTGAAATTAGTGAAAATAGTGTTTCAACAAAAATTATGGAAAAAACGTAGAAAACTTCTAAAAAAAAGGTCAAGAAAGAAGTTAACAGAGCCTTATCTAGATTCACTTTCTTAAGAGAACTATACAGATTCCAAGTATATCAACAGTTTTACTATAAAAACAAAACTTTCTGAATTAATTGGATTTTCACTTGAAAAAATAATTTCCCCAGCAAGTTTAAATGGGAGAAATAAAAACCTTTTTCTATGCTTACAAATTTATCCACCAGATGCTAGCTACTTTAGTTTGACTGTCAAATTTCAGATAAACCAATAACCAATTTCCACAAAAGTCTAAAACCAATAACCATTACCTAACTAGAACTACAATTGGAATAAATAGGTTTTTATTGTTTTTTTGAAATATCGATATTATCGATTATTTTTTCAAAACTTGCCTATTATTTTTTGGATAATTATCTATTATTGATAATCTGATCTGAGAAAAATTTTTTTTAATCTTTGTTACCACAAGTTTTGCCATAGCCAATAACTAATGACTACAATCAATAACCAAAAAAGCTGTATCAGTTAGCCAGAAAAATAACCAGTAACCAGACATTCTTAATCAATAACCAGCAACCAGTAACCAATACCTAACTTGAAAAATATTTCGGTTACAACTTTACAAGCCCTACTTCAAACTACTTTTATGTATGCTATCTTTGTGGATTTAGAGGATGACCCTGATCAAATGTATTCTAAATTAATGAACTCAAGAAAAACATCAAAAGTACGTACAAAGTACCCACTGGTTGCCTACTTTTTTGCCACCAGATTTTATTCTAGTACTACACACTTAGTCGGAGCCTCTAAGACAAGTACGAGCATAATCCATAAATCCATTTCATGATTTGGGAAGTACATATGTAGGTAATTTTGTTTTTTTGTCACATTCATTGAATTAAATAAATTTAATATTCCACTGAGAAATTCTTATCAAATATTTAGATAATTTATCTCATGTAATTACAAAAATCCATAATTGGCAAAAATGATTTTGTATTTAGCCACCTCCTTTTGAAATAACATATACCTACATGTAAAATAAAAATAAAAATTGGATGGAAAATGCTGCATAGATCTACTTGTCTTAATGCCGGTTTTTCCAATTTTTGGTTTAACTGGACAATGGAACTGAGAGTTATGTAAGATTTTAGCCTGCCAGACTTAAATTTCTTACTTGGCGATTGACAAACCATCGATTGAGAGGTTCTTTAGTAAAAGGTGAAGATCTTTGACTATATAGTATGGCTTGTAACCATAACCATAACCAGAATAATAACCCTTAAAACCCTAAATAAATTGACAACATTAATTTGGGAACCCATAACCAAAACAAAAAAATTTCAGATAACCAGTTCCGACAAAATGCTGAAACCATTAACCAGAAGAATCAATTTTTATTAGTTTTTCTGAAATATCAGTATTAATGATTATTTTTCTCAAATATTAGGTACCAATTATTTCCCATAAAATTATCAATTATCGATAATTTGATTTGAAGAAAATTTTTTTCTTTTATTTTACCACAAATTTTGTCTCAATCAATAGCCAGTAACCGCAACCAATAACCGGGAAAGTTGTTTTAGTTAACCAGAATAGCAGTAACTAGAAAAGTATATTTTTAACCAATAACACCAATGTATTTTTTAATGTCAAGACATGCTGGTAAAAAAGTAGGCAACCCTAGCATAACTTCGGCGTATTTTTGACTTTTTGCTTGAGTTCATCACTTTAGAATACATTTGATAAAGACATTTCTTAAATTCACAAGGATAGCGTAGGTATACATATGAACACGAAGCAAAGTAGGTCTAAAGGCAAACTCTGGTTGCCTATTTAACGCCTGCATGTCTAACCAGACATCATCTTTCTTTACTGATCCAGTACTTTATGGTCAAAGGTGAAGATAGAATTTAGACATTATATAATAACTGGATAGTGTACTCACTTGAGAACAAAAATGTAGTACGGCAGACAAGGATATAAGTGTACTAGGTCACACAAAAAATATTTTACACTATCTTAATAAAATCTTATCATTAAAAATTATTTTTTAATTTTCTAATCTGCCCTCTTTTTTGAAAACGTTTTTATTCCCAACAGTGTCGAGAAGCAGAATTATATTGTAAAGGTTCGGTATAATGTATATGGTAACCAGGATAATTGTTTCACGAGGAAATTGTCCTCAATCATGAAAGTCAAAAATACACCAATCCTTTTCACCCATACAGAACTGATATTAGATGTTGGTATAAGGGACTATACTTTATAGGTTATTTTACGCCAAGGGCCTGAGCTGGTGCATGTATCAACACTTTTCCACCATTTGTTCAAGTTTGGGTATGACCTGGCCGTGATTGGCTCATGCAACATCGCACATAATCTGCAGAAAAAATGAGTGTTAATAAATTCTCCAGTTTCTTTCCAGCGAAAATACGAATTGTATAGGTCGTCATCGGCATCCAGTTTGAGCAAATACTTGGCTAGTTCTTCGGGGGAGGCAAAATCGTCGACGTGTATGTAGGAGCCGCGTGGAGCTGCTGCAGCGTAGTCTTTTGGTCGAGCACCCATGACAATTGGCAATATGTCATGCCTGAAAAACGAAAGACAAAATAATATTCCCCTTTACTATTATTCGATATTTTATTGAAGTTTTATTTTTCTTTTTCATTTTGTTCGTCACACAGATACATTTCTGTAGTCATTTACCCAGCTTAAATGAATATTTTTGGTACCTAACTACTGAGGCGTCCAAAATCAATTCCTGCCACAGTCGCCAATATTTTATGAGGCATACAAAATCGATTCCTGTTACGTGTCATAAAGTCAACCTTTAATGTATAGTGGTGTTTAAATGCTAATGATGTCACAATGTCCTAAAGTTCGGGCATCATGCAGCCGAAACACTGAATCGAGGGGTCTTGAAATGTGTCTTCAAGACATTTTATTTTTTTGACTTTGACTATGTCCTACGGCTGAATTCTTCTTGACTTGAATTAAACTTCTTCGGACCCGGCAAAACGCAGCTTACATTTGTCTTCATACCTCAGCAAATTAATATGACGAATCAGCAATAAGCCAAGTTGTGCAGATACGAAAGCCTAACAAAGTTTCGATCCATACAAGGTTCGAAACTTACAAAAACGAACAGCAGAATTATTTTGTCAAAGACTATAATTACAAAAGAACTATAGTGTCGACAAAGTGGAACCAAGCAAAGTATATAGCGGAAAAATAAAAAGTTAAAAAAAAAGCTATGGCAGACAACAAGTAGGGGAAACCATCAGAAAGCTGTTGTGTCTTCACCTAATTGTGTGTCTTCATGAGTGATGGTTTTGTTGTTTTAAAAGACTCCTAATATGAAACTTTAGGTCTCAGAGCTTTTGGAAAGAGTGAAAGTGAGGTGAGAAAGTTTACTGACATAGATGGAGTCAAATCCACTACGCGAAAAAGACTTTAAACGACAGAGCAAGGCAGTCATCTCGAACCAAGCTTGTCTGAAAATTGTCTTCAACACACCAAATTTCCCTCCTAGCAGGTGCCAGGAACTCCATCTGATCGTATTGTCGACTGATATCTTCACCTCGCAGGTGTTTTTAAAAGATCGCCTTGAAGTGCGATGTGCAACTGGCGAAATTAGAAATGTCTTGTGTGTCGTTACTACTGATCCTTCATGACGAAAGAACATTCCTAATTTGCCTTTGTCTTCAACTGAACCTATCTGGAATACCAACTACCATCCTAGTTGTCTTCAAGGTAGATCAGGTTGAATCTTATTCTGCATCACGAAGATGGTACACTTATTAAATTGCCTAACGTGAGGACTTAGACCTACGACTTGTGACTTGGACCTGCTACTATCCGCCTACACAAGAAGGACTCATTTGCAAAGACGAACCTAGCATCGGGTGTCGTCAGTGCAAAGCAGAGAGCGAAAGAGTGTTTTAAAATTTGGAATTTGTCTTCACAAATCAGTTCTTCTTGTCAAGGAAATTTCCTCACTTATTGTATGCTAATTGCCTTCAAACATGCGATGTCGATAACAAAAAGCGAGAGGAATTACCAAATGTCTACAGCCAATAAAATTACAGATATTAGAAATTAATATACGTCGACATACAATAGGCAAAAAGCGCATGTGGATGACTGATAAAACAAAATATAATAAAATATATTAGATGACTGCAAACCGCAAGCAAAGCGTGGAAGGAACGGAAATAAAACAGGTTGGCTGCATTCATGTCCGTCGATGGGTTTTTATTTCTATTCAATTCGTCTTCATTTAATATATGTCTCATGGCGTCAGTCTGTCGGATCGAACCAAATTATTGTCTGAATTTGTCTGAATTCGGAAAAGTCGTTGCTGAAATAAAATACATTATAATTGCCTGAAAGAGAATCAGATTTTATTTCTGTCTTCACGTCTTCATCTGAATACGAGTTCGAATTCGGATAATGTAATGTCCAAATTCGAATTTTGTCTCTCGAAAATTTGTCGGAACTTGTGACGTCATTATTCTGTCTTATATTTGTCGAAAATAATTTTTATTTTGAGGTCCAGATCTCGGACTTCTCACTACCTACATTATAGCTAATAATAAGATCAATATACCTACTTTTTAATGTCAAGATATGCAGGTGGACAAGTAGGTAACCCTAGCATACCTTCTGCGTATTTTTGACGTTTTGATTGACTTCATCAATTTAGAATACATGTAATAAATACATCCCTTAAATTCACAAGGATAGCGTACGTAAAGACAAAACAAAGTACGTCAAAAGGTACGCTGCATCAGCATGTTTAACTAGAAATCATCGTTCTTTACTGGTCCAGGAGATATGCAATATACAAAAAACCATGAGCTACATCTGTTCGACCATTTGCTGCTAAAAGTTGTGACAACTTCATAACAGAAAAGAGCTGTAAACTCTCACCGATTTTCCAAAAGTTACGGCTGTGAATATGTCAAAAGTTTTAACAGAAAATGGTTTGAAAAAAATTTATAGCTATGGCTAAATTGAAGAAACTACTTCTCATTATATAATTTTTCATTAATAGGTAATTAAATATTTAACGATAACAGATTCATCTTTACTCATTAATTTACTATTTTCCTTAATTAGAGAATCTTCTATAAAGTGGACAAAATGCTCGGTCTCATCCATGTCTGGTATTTAAATGTTTCACTGCAGTTCCATTATATACATATATAGTCATCACATGATTTCTCAGATGGTTCATTTCTGTTACTGGGTACACCACTTCTGCACAGGAATGAAATATGATGTACCTACAGATTACGCACTAATACAGGGCCTGAGAGAGGGAGAAATCGAGGATTTGCCCTGATCAGAATTTCTAAGGCCCTCTCACAAAGATAACAAAAAGGAATATTTTTTAAATCGATTATTTGTTAAAATACATTAAGTTACATTCAGGGGTGTTCTGAACCCAGGCGCTGATCTCAAGAAATTCCCAAAAATTTGAAGGTGTACACGGTGTAGTCTCAAGGGATGTTGAAGAAAAAAAAAGAACTGTTATAATAATTTATTATATTGAAAAAATTAACGGCTTTCTTCTTGTTACATCATCACAGTGTCTATCTTGCATGAATCAGCATTGCATTTTGAATATAGACTTACACGATTACTTAGAGTAACCTTAGCTAAAAAAAATTTGTGAAATTTCAAACATTTGGCCGTGATTGAGCTTTAAACTTTCAACGACGTCACTAAATGTTTTACACAACTTGATGAACGTTTACGTAGGGGTAACAGGTTGGGAAATAGGGAGAAGTCCTACCTTCAAATCCGATCTGATACTTCATTCTTGAAATTTTTTTTTTCAAACAATAAAGGCACCAGTTAATGTCTCTATGTAAGGAGCCAGTGGTGAATTTTTTGTTTTGACCAGTTGTGATGAAAATTAGTTCCCAGTTTTGTTTTGTGATTGTAGTGTGAGTTATGAAAAATAAAAACTCAAAAAACCAGGGATTAAGAAATGGAAATGGAGACGAAATTTTTTGGAAATAGAAACTATATTTTTTGCACTGGAAGCCAAAAGATACGGAAACACGAAAATTCTGAAATGGAAACCCAATCAGAAACAATTAACTCATTAGTTTCAAGACCAATAAAGGAAACATAATGGAAATCAAATGATGAATCATTTATGTTTCTATTTCTCACCAGATTAATTTTTGATGTGGGAGAAAAAATTTGAAAAAATCAATATTTTTAGGGAAATATCTAAAATATGACGATATTATTTAGGAAATATTGAAAAATTATCGATAATTTTTGGGAAATATTGAAAAAATATCTATATATTGATATTTGAACAAGATTTGGAAAATTTTAAATCAGGGAAAATTTTTTTTTAATTGGAAAAAGAAATGGAATTTTAAATAGAAACTGAATGAAAAATTTTGGTAAAATCAGGAAATGTAACAGAAACAAAAACCAAAATGATGGAAATGGAAACCAAAAATGACCAACATTATGACAAATTTCAGAAACTCAACTAAGGAAACCAAAAAAAAAAATGCGGTGTTTCTCAATTCCTGCAAAAAACTGGAAGTTGTAAGCTAGTTGCTAGTTCGAAAGTTTTTACTAATAGCTATAATTTGTTTTTTAATATTCATTGATTTTTGTTTTTTATTTTTCAAATGAAGGAATCTTGGCTTGGATTCATCCGAAGGATGAGTAATATAATTTTGCTAATAATATTATAATATTATTATATTATATATAAAAGTCATTTCTGGTCTTCTGAAACTCTGTCAAGTGAAGCTGCATTTACACCAAACAAACATTCTCTGTTTTTTCAATCTTTTCCTAAATTCACAAGGTTACAGGATGCTCGTTTCAATTTGCTCGGGTAAAAAATTTACGAGCATCTTTTAGAAGGAAGTTTTTCCAGCAGGTTTACATGTTATGATGTCATGTTTGAAGTTTGTCTACTTTTTTGTTGAACACATGAAGTTATAACAATAATTTTCAAACCAGTTTTGGGCACTATGGATGAAGATGTGTGCTAGCATACTGTGAGTTGTGGGTTTAAATTCTATGTATTCTTTTGAATTTTTTTAACTTATTTATTTTTGTTTTTTTCTATTGATTTGCAGCCATGTGGTAAAGCTGGTGTGTGCAAAATGCGCCCGGTTTTTTTTTTTTTTTAAAATGCAAAACAAAGTGATAGAAAAAAACATAAGTAAATAAAATAAAAAAATTCAAAAGAATACATAGGATTCAAACCCACAACCAACAGCATGCTAGCACACATCGCTATCCACTGTACCACAAAATGATTTGAAAAGTAATGTTATAATTTCATGTGTTCAACAAAAAAATAGACAAATCTTTGACACTCTCATTCCAACTGAACTTCAAACATGACGTCATAATATGTAAACCTGATGGGAAAACTTCCTTTTGTGAGACACTTGCACGAATTTTGTTTGTTCTTATTGGTTTATGTGATGAGGATTATTACAGATATATTTGGCTATGCATTTATTTTAGTCAAATTCTAAAATCATTTTTTTCTTTCTGGTTAATTGATAATTTCAAGTTCTGACACATTATTATGCAGGTTTATTGGAATAAATTATTGCTGGGTAGCAGCATTTGGTAGGTACACTCTATGGTAATACAATAATTATGAATGTTCCAGAACACAAAAACCCCACAAAAATATTTCTGACTCCCTTCGCTCGTCCATGGCGATATTATTTCATCAGTAAGTAGGTGGAGTAGGTACTTTTAAACAGAGTCAAATTTGTAGCGGACTTTGCGGTTAAACACCTCTACAAATTCTTCATCAAAAATTTTCTCAGAACACTGTTGCTTTCAGGCTTACGATTTTCTCTTTCCGGCCCTGTATTGGTGGGAAATCTCAGTAGGCTAATTTCTTTGACCATCTTTCTTTCTATGTTCATTTTTAGCTCTCCAATAATGCTTCAGAAAATAACGCAGATTATTAAGATTTTGAAAAAGTAACCTCATTTACTTCCTATGCTGTACGCTGATATCTCAGCCCCTATGATAATTATCAAAAAACATGTAGAGAGATTTTCCTGTGCCAGATTTTATGCACATAATTTTTATACTGAAATATCATTTTTTATTGCGCTTTTATGGAACTGCCTACATAATGTATCTACGGTAGTATAATTACGATTTTTACATATTTTGTTAAAATACCGTCTACCTGTAGCCTATACGTATAGTCACTGAATATTTAAATACGTACTGAAGGCCATTGAAGAATAGTTTTTCCGTAATGTAATCAACGCAATTGGAATTTTCAAAGGCCAAATAAAATTTGTACTTGGTGTCGAGCAACCGATAGCATTCTTTGGTTCTTGGACATCGTAATGGTCCGCAGGAGCCGTAAATGTCGACGGAGATATGTTTCTGCAGTTCGTGCGCATAGTGAAGCCTATTATTTCTGGCATTGCAATTCGAAACAAACCATGCTACTTGATGAGTCTTATTTGCGGCGTAATTTCGTTTCAGAACCGTACTTTCTTTCACATTTTCGTCGTAGTAAACCCATTTTTCGTACGGAGTCACTATATCGCTGTCTCTTCTGTATGTAGCTGTCCAATTGATGAGGTCATTGTATTGCAGTCGTTCGGTATGGTGTGGACATTCAAGTAAATACATGATCCATACCTGCGAAAGAAAAATACGTGGAAAATTAATGGCGTAAAAGAATTAAAGTAGGTACTTATATTCGATCTGATTACTCCAGTTTTGCGTATTTTTCAGCGTAAATTTCCCCCCTCCCATCTTCTTTAATATTATCTGTTATCGGTTAATCTTTATTAAGTACATAGGTATACTTTTGATGTTAAGTTGACTGATTGACTGGTTTTAGTATAGGCGAAGCTGAGATGGAACTTCAAGAAGAGGGGCTTCAACATCCGGTGCTTTTGGGAACTTAGGTCCCCATACACCTCTATTTGCCTCAAGTAAAGAAAATATTTTAAGTAGGTATAATTTTAATATATGGTTATGAATTCTTAATTTTTGTTTCTAAAGCTTTATTGTAGGTTTGCACTCGTCTATAAGTACCGTACTGTATATTGTTTCATTATACAGAATGTGTGGTGACAGATTGCGGATACCTGAGATTTGGATCGAACCGATTTCGAGAAGCGTAAGGCTACACCTACGTAACAAACAGCAAGCAACAAGAGCAACTACAAACTAATGTAAGTTTGCTGTCAACATCAAACAGCGCAAACAAAATATTTTATTTCTGCTACTTGCTGTTAGCTGTATGTAGGCACAGCCTTAAGCAAGGGTGTAGCCAGTATGAGCAGGGGGTAATTTTCCTCCCTTAATTTTCCAAAAAAAAAAAAAAGGCGTCAGCTAAAAAATAAAAAAGGTGTAACCCGAATTAGGATGTAGAAATGAAGAAATAATGAAGAAAAGTTAAGCCACCCAGCTTGATTTTTAAGTAGATTTTCAAAGAACATCTGCTTAATTTTGGTTAAGCAACCCAAAATTTTTATTAAATATAGGCTAACTATAGGTAATTGTTTCTTCTTGAGAATATTATATATTTCTTTATGTTAATTTAATTAAAAAATTATCAATGACTGCATTTTGCACAGCCAGTAAAATCGTTTGTTACTGGACTTTCGAGTTTGCTTGTTACCAGTAGCGCACCGAGGGGGCAAGGGGATACTCGTTTTTTGGTGGTTGAGTTTTGGGAGCGAAAAAATTACAAATTAAAATTAATTTTCAAACAATTTATACAATAATTACACAGTGGGCCAAGGCCTCATGTATCCACTGGGGTCATTAGAATCTTCCCCACCTAACTAAAAAACAAAAACCACCCTTCATTCATGAATGTTCCAGAAGCCAGAAAAAACAAAATAATTTTTGTCGCTTGCGAAATAATTATTTTGTCACCCTATAAAACCCTCTCCAAAGACATATCCTGAGTACAGCCCTGTTGCCGTTAAGGGCGGCATATTGACTACTATTAATTTTGTTTTATTATTATCAGTCATCCATCATCACTTGATATGAACTTAACATCTAGGTTAAAATTTAAAAACTTCATCTGAACATGCTCACTTTTGGTCCTTAGGAGAGGCCTAAAATGTTCTAATAGCAGTTCTCTAGAGGACTTCACACCCTAACAATATCGTATTAGGTTTTAAATTCAGACAGTTTCCTAATATACTTTTGTAATAAATGTTTACATACATCAGTACTTCATGAAACATTGGCCCCCTGGCAATGCATTAAAACTTTTTTACACGAAACTTGAACATACACATAAACATATTACTGTAATGGCCAAAAGAGGTCGTATTGTATCTAGATAGGACCATTTTCAGTGTCACACCATACGAAGGAATACCGTAGGAATATTCCTTTCTAATTTAGTATATTGAATTTTACTTGTCTACTAACTATCGTAGACCTTAACTTTTGTTTGAGACTCAGATATAAAACACAATTAATATTTCAACACTTTACTATACGTTTAAACATTTAACACATAAAATTGGGATTAATAAATTCACATAATATTTTAGAACATTGAGTTAACTTAACATTAACTGATTTGAGCTGAGCTGAACTAAAACTGAATTGCTCATTGATTTTTAGAGTTTATATACCAGTTCAGGGTACATGGTGTACGTGACTGGATATGGTGAATAGACTATGTGAGGTGGAAGTTTGGTGTATTAGGGATTTGTTAATTAATCATAATATTTAGGGACAGGTATATTTGGTCTCTGTTTATGGAGACAGTGTTTCTATGTTTATCACATTTTAGATGGAAATAATTTAGGAAATAATTTAGGTTGTTTACGAAAATAAGAGTGAGATTTTTTGATAAAATTTGAATACCTGCATTTCTGGTGTTGAGACAATGTGAACGAAAATTGTTCGTATTATTTACAAAATATACGAAAATATACGTTACAATTACTTCCATTTATATTCAGTTCTAAAACTTTTCATGCACTGATACACAATTTCTGTCTGAAATCATTCAGTTTAATCATTTATCTACATAAAATTCTAAATTTCTCATATTGATAACTTGAATTATATTAATTTCAGTTTTTTTTTTTATAACTTTGTAAAATATTATTTTTAACAAATAATAATCTAATGATGTGAATATTCGCAAATATGATACTTCTATGGTGTATATATATAATGGCCAAAATTTTCCTGAAGTTATGAGACAAAAAACGAACCCACCCTCACAAGTAGGTCTCAATACAAGATCAATATTAATGCATAGATTTTCTTTGAAAATTTACATAAAAAAGTTGTCTTCTAAATACAATCCAGTACCTACCTTGCATTTTTTGCAGGATTACAAACCAAAACAAAATACCTACTATCATACATCAGTTGCCACTTGTAAATCTCCCACTATTCACACCAGGTATTGCGAATTGGATTTAATTATTTTTTTCCTCATTGATTTTCGCTTTACCTACCTGTTTCGATGGTTTTCTAAACCCAGGTAACACAAAATGATCCTTGAAAAGGATCGCATCAGCAGTGGCTGCTTGTTGGTGATCATCAGTCACCGTGCAGCGACTGACAGGACATTTGGCTTCGAGAAATGACTGCTGACCGTGTTTCACCCAGCGATCTAATCCGTGCCACAATACGATGGTCTTCAGCGGAGACGTTTTTTCGTTGTAATACTTCGGCACGTGCATCAACTGTTGGGTAATGCGGTCATTTCCGGGTACTTCCTGCGGCCAAATAACAGATTTTTGGCCGGCTTTTTGAGGTTTTGGTTTACGTATTCCGGCCTTAAAAAACCACGGTAACTGTTCGTCGCCATTAGTTGTTGGTTCGATGGTGTGCGACACTTTTTCAGTGATTTGAAATTGCTGAGAAAAGAAGTTAAAGATTGTTATAATAACTATTATAGGTATATTTTGTAATACGAAAGCATTATATTTTACACCATTTGGAATTGTGAGGTGTTTTTGTCAATTTTATTTTCCTTATGTGGGACTACCCACCAGTGGCAGAGCTACGGTGAGCCTATGGTGGCCATGGATTCTTTAAAAAAAATTTGCCCTCTTACTTTCTATATCCCTAGAAAATTGGAGAAAAAAATTCAAACTTCCGAAGATACTGATCAATGATACGTTACCAGCGTAGGAAAAAAAAAAAAAAAATCAGTATGCGTAACATAAATTTGCTGATTTTTTATAAATTTTGAAATTTAAAAATTCGAGGAGCATAAGTTTTCGATTTAGGGAAAGAATTGCGACTTGCGACATCCACTAATCCCTGAATAATACTATTTTTCTCCAACTATACTGCCTTCAGCAATGACCCTCAATAGTTAGATAACACTGATGCTTTCAAAAAATATTTTGTTGATAATACTGGTAACTTATTCTAAATTCTCGTTACCAGCCGGAAAAAAGGGAGGAAGCGAAAAAAGTTTTACGGGAATTTTAATCAACCTATAATGATCCGTAAAAAATGTAATTTTTAGGGGAAAAATCGTAGAAAAATGGAATTTTTCGTGTTATATTTGGAAAATGTACTCTGTACGATTTGTATCTGTATCACCAGAATGTTATTAGAAAAAAAATGAAAACCTAAATCTGTCTCATCACTCGTCAGTAATTAACTTGGAAATTTTTTCAGTTAAACGACGAGAATTGTGATAATGGATGTTAATGTAAATTTATATTTGAATACCGAAAAAAAAAAATTGGCAGATTACTCAGCTCGGGTACTTCTTCATACAGGATGTAGGTACTTTTGATGTTAAATAATCCTGTAACTTCCAAAGTGGGGAGGAAGTAGACCTTTTTAAGCTCTCCGCCGAGTGCACGTATTAGGGTGCGTATACATTTGCGAGCAAAATGCTTGCGAACCGTTTGCGAACCGTTCGTTAGATGCTCGAGAACCGCTCGATAAAATATTATTTCAGTGAACAGTTCGCGAGCATCTAGCGAACCAGGGAAAAGAGACGAACTAACTGCGAACCATCCGCAGTTATCGCGAACCTATAGAATGGAAACATGATGACTTCTCGTGAAGAAAATTTCAAAATTGCTACTACAGAAGCTCGCAAACACAAAAATGAATAAACTGCACACAAACGCCGTCCCAACTGAACTGCGAACATCCTTTGTGTTCGTTGAAAAAACCGACTTCCGGCGGTTCACAACGAGCGACGAACGAACGGTTCGCAAGCAGTTCGTGCGACGCAAAAACGTCGTATCAATTACGCAAACATGGTGCTTGCGAGCGGTTTGCGAATGGTTCGCAAGCATTTTACTCGCAAATGTGTACGCACCCTTATGTTTACTCTTGAACAATTTTTTCCTAATTTTTAATTTTCAAACTTCTTGATTAAGTCATCGAATCATAACTCAAATTTTATTTTTATTTTTCTTCAATTTATTTAAAAATAGTTAGTATTCATTCATTTCGCCTCTGTACTTTATTAGTGATGAGAAGTAATTATTTTTATTATCATTGATAATTTGTGTCATAATGATTACGGCTACAATTTCTATTAGCCTATCTATTCGTAACTCTCCTAACAGAAATCGACCATTCAGGCTGCGACTTGCAAAATACTCATCAAAATAAATGAATAGCCTAAATTATTCGCTACCATCGAGTAAATGCTCACGAAATTCTTTAACGAAGTGTGTCAGTAATTTTACAATTTGGCGAATGAAAAAAACTGATTTTTTGGTTAAGTATAGGTTTAATTTAAGACGAGCAGCAGCCGCACCTTGTGATTTTATTTGCTAGCTGTATCCAAGCCATTTTAACTGAAGAATACCAACTTTCGGTGCAAAATTCACAAGTTTTCTCGAAACGTAAGAAATTTTTTACTTGGAAATTGGTCAGTTGTCCGGTACCTTATTTCGAAGTGATTATTTAGGATACTTTTTAAAACTCTCCCCTGGACTGATCGTCAATATTCTCCATGTTCACGTTTTCTAGATCTCCAAAGTGATTTGAAATTCCAATTTCAGTGTTATGATTTTCGAGTGAAACAGTGCCTTTGTTATTAAAGCGAAAAAATTGTTCAAATTTTGGAATTTTTCAAAATCAGCATTTACTATTTTGAGAATTGGGGTTAGCATGAAACGTCTTGTTTTTTGCAATAATGATAGTGGCGGATCCAGAAAAAGGGCAGATGCCATGATTTTACTGGTCTCAACAGAAAAAATTCACATATCTATACGTTGGTAGATTTTCGCTTAAACTGGTGATATGAGTATGGATGATTAGAAAGGCAAAAAAAAATAAAATTAAGATTTCAACCGAGCTCTGTCTTTGAAAAACTTGCGATCAGCCACCGGGGCTACGTATAACAAACTGTTATAAAATGAACGTAACATTATTAAGTATAATCCATTATTAGTTTGCAAAACATTTTATTTACGTTTGGTTTTCGCCGAAATGGAGGAGTTTTATTTATTTTTTTACGATAATTTCTGGTTCAGATAATTATAAGCTACGTACCATAGGTACATAATATTAATTTTTTTTTTTTTTTTTTTAATATATAACTATTTACCCCAAAATCTAATACAAGAAACTCCACTTTAGTTCGTACAGCTGGTTTTTTTTAAAAACGAACAAAAAAGTTTAAAATTTCATTTCGTACGAACCTGCTCTTCCGATTGACTAATATTTTTTTTATTCGTTCTTCCATTTGTTTGCTTTTCGATAATATCTGGCAGACGTTTAATGCTGATTAAAAAATGAAGGCTGGCGAGTATTGAAAAAAGAAAAAGTGTGTACAGTAAACGTTTTAACGAGAATTTGGCCACCATTACACATTGCTGGATCTATTAATAACTTTTACCAATATTCGGCATTATTGGTTTTACATTTACTATTCGTCCAGCAGAGGGTGGTAACTGGGAACTGAAAAAAACAAAAAACAAAAAAAAGATACAAAAAAAATTAGGTACAAAAAATAAAAGAAAGCAAATTATCTTTTAACTTGAGAAAATAGGAAAACGTGACTGTGGTTTCATTTGTTTTTGGTGTATTTCATTTATATCTATTTCACCATTCTCCTCAATTTTGTGAATTTTGGTTGAAAAAAAAAAAAAAAAAAAAAAAAGAAAAGAAAAGAAAGAAAAAAACTCGAAGCAGCAGTAGCTCCACTAAAAAAAGAAGGTTTTCAAAAAGCTGTTGTATTAAGTTTTGTAGATGTTGACCTAAAATTACACAGCTATGTGCCGGGTTCTCCCCCCCCCCCCGATGCACCTATAATAGGGTAACGTGGAGATACTGCGGTGCTGAAGCACAGTCAGTTGTGACGAATATGGTACCAGGTACAGGTGTGTGATTCCAACCACCATATTGTTCACCTGAACTTTAAACCACAAGTGTATAAGCTTCTACCAACTACACCATTACCCTTTACAAAATTGAAACAAAAACATATGTTGCGTAAGTACCATCTGGCTTATGCATACAAAAATTCGTAGAATGTTACAATAAATTATAATGCATGTTTGTTCCAAATTTTGTAGTTATTGGTTCAAAATTTAGAATTTTATATCCAAAATAAAAACAAAAAGTGTTCTCCTAGAAGTATTCTCTGGTTGATCCCCACCAAAAATTGGAAAGTCTGCTCCTTGGCTTAGTATTAATGAACGTATCAAATTTTGTGACTATCGAACAAAAATTTCAATCTGTATCACGGTAATAAGAAAATGGGATATATCTTAATATATAACTATCTGCATCAACGGAAGAAGTCCGCTCATTCATGTTTTTGAAGATCAATATTAAATACATCAAGAAACAGGAAGAAATATACCATAATTATGTTGACATATTATATCAAAATTTCTTTATATACAATACTGACATTTTTCTTCAACTATTCCAACAATTTTGAATTTAAATTTGATTCCTCTGGAAGAAGGAAGATACGATGTATTGTTATTCAAAAATTAAATATTCTTCAGAAAAGGTCAACTATTGGCACTATCAAATACTGAGTCTACACTGTACATTCCATTTAAAAAGAGTAAGTAGGTTAAAATCAGTCTTGAAGCGGAGTTCAGAAAATGTGGGATTTGAACTTAGTCCTCAGAAAAGATGACAGTTCAAATTCCATATGTGCAATCTTCCGACAAACAAAAGCAAAAGTATATCTTTGCCTTAAAAGTTGAAACTGGTATCGTTATTACACCCTAAAATGAAATGCAAATTTTTCATTAAATATGAATGGATGTGGGTAGAATAGTAAGGTTATTCAAGAAGTTTTTAATCTGTTTCAAGTTTACATTGATTGGCAGCAGTTTAGAACAAAGACATAAGTTGTGAATCTAATTTGTTGGTCACTTACCCTGCAATATTAATTAGGTATGTCAAAAACTAACTGTTGGTGAGGTACCTTACGCAGTAACTTCAAAATATTTTAGAAAAAAATTCTACACCTACTCACTCAGTTTCGTGTTTTTTCTTGGATTTTTAATTGGATAAAAAAATTTAAAAAAAACAAAAACTGCAACGCCATCAACCATTGAAAAAAAAAAGAGAATTCTAGAAATAATGCAGGAAAAATAGCATGTATAATCAGTTTTATTCTATTTTTACTGGTAAAATGCAGTTTTCTGCAGGTATGTTAGCTTTTAACACTGTGTATACAAAAAGTTGTATTTTTCAGGCTCACTTTTTAGAGGCGGAGAGCGTCATACACAAAAAATGATAAGAAACTTTTTTATTGTAAATATAATGTTCAATATTTTTTTACTGAACTATTTTTCCAATATGGTTCATATATTCTGAGAAAAAGTCAAAAAATTGTTTTGGGGACATATTTTTCAATATTTCTACTGAAGCAAGATGGGTGGGGCTCAGGGTTGGCCGCACGGGGAGGTTTTAGGAGTTCAACCTCCCACGACTCCCCAAAAAAAAAGCAAAATTAGTACCAAGTAATCTTACATATTATTTTGAATTACCTATGAATAATGCAACCATACCAGGTCTGCCGCTGCGATTCAACCATCATGCGTTCATTTTCTAAAAAACCTCGTCATTTATTATATTTAAAAAAATGTATATTTAAAACTTTTAATTTCAAATTAACTTGTTCAATTTTCATTTTAAAACTTTTTTAAATAATTTGTCAGACGAGGAAATTTCCTCTTGATCTGTTGAGCGGTTCTGAAGTTATGGATGAACAAACATAAAGTTACTTTGATTTTTATTATACAAATAGATATCGGTAGATTGATAGATAGGTATAGATTGTCAGATAGATAGATAATAGATAGATAAGTATTAATTTGAGTTTTTGGTGCCAAAAATTTCCTGGTATGATGAAACAAAAACGTACCATCCTCAACTCCCGGGTTATTTCATGAAATCGAAGTTCATCAGCGGGTTTTCATAGAAAACCCACTTAAAAAAGTGTTTTCTGCCTCATTTTCATCGAGTACAATAACGCATTCGTTATACCTACATCGTCACAATGACAATATGTACCTACGAATGAAGGATTTTGTTAACCTCTCTGAAGAAGAGCAAATGTTTGAATACCGTATTAATGAACTAACAAGTGCGTCAGGTGAAACCTAATACATAGAAGAAATTAAAAATGGTACCTACCAAACGTTTTCCTCGGTTGCGAAAATGAATCTTTTTATAATCGACAAAGTAGGTCACACATAAATCTTTTAAATGAACGCAAATTATGGTTACTTGTTCATCGTTTATTTTTTCGTTGTGACTTTTGTTTTCTATAAGGCTCGCCTTATATGCTAAAAAGAAGAAAGGGGAAAAATTGTTTGAGCGAAAAAGAATTTTTTTTTTGAGAAAATATTATGAAAATTTTATGTTTTTTGGTCATTTTCAATGTAAAATTTATTAATGATAGCGTATTCCAATACGCACTCTTAAATTAGTAAACTGTTAAGTCTACAAGATCACTCTGGAACAGGGATTTCCAACGTGTAAGGTGCCACCCATATGGAGGGTCTATCAATTCGGAAGGGGGTAAGCGAATTTCTGAAAAACATTACGTGCATAAAGGTATTAAAATCGTTATTGTTGAAGGAAATTCTGATATCAAGGGGCCAGAAATCGGGAATCGGTGGGGTAATGAAAGGCTTGGGGGGGGCGCGAAGAGGCAAACGGTGGGCAGGGAAGTTGCCATCCAAACGTGGTTGAGATAACACTGCTCTAAAATCTGTCCAACACATTAAATGAATCGAAACTGATTAAGTTTAGTGTCTCCTTCTTGTTCCTGAGTTTAAAAAAATATATATATATAAAAGAATTTAATGAGAAAATTCAAACTAAATGTTTGCATGTTTTTTGTAGAGTAAAATTCATAAAAAAAGGTACACATCATGTGCACGATTGTGGAGAAGAAATATTCGAAACTGAGCTCAATCAATGCAACCGCTCATTCAGAGAAATTTTTTTTTGTAATTTTGTAAAACCAATTTTTTACTTAAAAAGTAGCCAATGAAACGTGCTTAAATTCATAAAAACTTTTTTCTTTACTAATGGTCCAATCTTCTCTGCAAATTCAAAAAAAAAAAAAAAAAAAAAAAAACAGCTGAGAGAGCATTTTTCCCTGTATTTCGAACCACATTTATGAATAATTATGTTTTTCAATTTTTGATTTTATTGTATTGACTTTCTTGAACGTCGCGTTCCTTACGTAAGCTGAAATTTCGAGTTCAAGAATTACTTACACCGAAGAAGATTTTTCCCAAACCATTTTCATTAATTAATTAATAGATTTTTTTTTAGTGTATTTTCCAAAATACAACTATTGCATTCAGTTCAGTAGCAGGACCTGGGGGCGGAACATGTGGAAAAGCGCCGATCCTGAGTCGTAGATCCCAAATATATAGGTTGAGGCGTCCTAAAAGGAGAAAAGTAAAATGAAAATTGTCATGTAATTTCTTTCTAATTTGAACCATATCTTACTTGTTTTTCCGCCAAAGTATAAATTATATTTAGCCGTTTCTCTCGGTTTTATCGTCACCTTATTACTCTGCACATAACTCGCCATCTAACTTACGTTCATATCTCTTATGTTCCCCACTTCATCTTATTAATATATGATTCTCTATGACGATTAAACTAAGTTACAGCAATCCAATCCAGATAAGGTTTTTCCCAATTCCTTTATTCTCGATTTTCTCTTTCTTTTTGGTTTCTGAAAGACGAATCAATTTGTCAAAGAGCATAAAATGAATAATGTGGCGATGGGTGATCGTCCTATTTTTCCTATTTGCCGTGGGTAATTATATTATGATTGATTTGTGTAATGTGGAGTAAGGACCTCATTCAGTGCTTCACAATGAACCTGTTATAGGGTATACTTCAGCGGATAACGTATTTCATTCATTAGGGAGTCTGTGGGATTGTATCATAACCATATACATTTATCCTCCTTACATGTGAGATGTTCTTCGTTTTTATTAGGGAGAATTTTTAACCATTTTTGTTCTTTTTTCAACTGTCCTGTGTTTTTTCTTGGTCCTTTAGCCCCATTTGTAATATTGACTTTCCCGGATGTCACAAGGTCACTCAAATTCTTCTGCACACAATATAAATATATATATATATATATATATATATTTATATATTTCTACCTTTTTTTCATTTTTGCACTTTTTGTGAGTCTGTAGAGCCTTCACTGTTTGACCTACAGCAATGAAACTTAGGGTGGTATTAGAAGTTTTTATGGGCTATCCCTTTAAAATTTTTGAAATTCATCTTCTAGTTTGGAAGGAAGAGGTTCTCAAAGTGTTCCAAACCCATCATGTTGTAATCACGATAACTAAGTAATTGACAATAACATTCAGACGCTGTATTATTTAAAACGAGTTACGTCGGGTATTTGTTCAGTATTGGTTTAGATGGGGTTGAAAATGCAAATTAAATACGATTTGACCATCATTTTGGGAACTGCTCAATTATTAAACGAAAGTAATACGGATTACCTACAACATGGACTTAAAGATCGAGTGTTTCATGATCGTGAAATTATGAAATGTGCCAAAAAATGAGTTTGGCCCATGATTTTCGAATACCAAATTCTCTTCTTTTGACTATAAGCCTATAAATCTAATGCCTCTGTTGTAGATGGACCTGTTACCCATTGTTGTTTTAAATGACATTTTATCATAATATTATATATCGTTTTCCGAACGTGTAATGAAAATAGAAGATGACTCGGAGAATTTTAATTTGTATAATTGAGACATCGGGCAAAAAATTAATTAAGTTGAAAGGGGGTATATTTAAACAGGCTTTTAGTGGAAACGTCAATCATATTATGTTTAATCAAAAAAAAAAAAAATTCTCGATTTAAGTTTTTTTTTTTTAGCTTTCGGATAAGAGTAGATAAGTACCTTATGAGCAATTTCAGTTCATACAAATGCTAATAATTTTTGAAAAATTTTATGAAATTATTTTCGATTTTCGAATTATTGCTTCCGTAGAATGACTCATAATATATTCTGAAATTCTGTCTTAATCTGTATTACACTAACAAAACCTTCGGATTGGTGCAAACTTAAGTGATAAAGATAACAATAAGTACCTACTTATACTTAGATATATATATAGGTGGTGAACATGCTGACACTTTTTGAAAAATTTCGTAGAATTATTTTTCACTTTATTTTATCGAATTATTATCACTGGTTTAGATGTCTCATACCACCTACGTTAACTTCCCTACAGATTTTATAACACTCATTTGAAACGAAATTTTCGTAACTGCAGAAACTCACGATAGGTAATAACAAAATTATACAGCTATCTTGAAATGCATAGGTATAGGTCCAGTTGAATGGGCCATTGGGAGAAGGAAGTATAAATACCAAAAATAATAAAATCTTGTTTTTGATAAAAAAATAAATTTTTGATAGCTAGACTCATTTTTAGGATTTGTGGAAAAAACAAAAGTTTAAAAATTGAGAAAAACTGGAGTTACAATGTTTCGTATCTAAGCTGCATAAAAAGAAGACTTATTGTTAGATATAATTTCTGCTTTCAACCGTCGATTAGGCTCACCGTAATTATCGAATGGCAAAGAATTTATTACGCATATACCCATAATATAGTTTTGAATCTATGTGATTCTTTTCTTTTTCGGAGTAAGATGAAGAGAGGAGCAATAGAACCGAATCCATTTCTACTGTAGGAAGGTAGGAAGGATGCAGTTGAAAAATTGGTCCTATAATTCAGGAATTTAAAATACCGAAATTCGTTACGAGTGAAATTGGTTTTAGACTTCTGTGCCAAACGAAAGTTCAAGACCGAACACAACAAAGTTTGAAAAACATGAACAAACGATAAAGTTTTTCTAATGTTACCTGCTTGAATAATTTGCAGTTCGATATTAGGTATGTTCAGTTTTTTTCTTTCATATTTTCGACGGACATGAAACGTAAATTTAATGTAGTCACCAATGAGAGCAAAAAATCATAAAAGCAAAGTCGACACGAAGACCAAGAGCTAACAGTGCGAGATGAGACCAAGTCTTGGTTATGTTTTGGCTCATCACGAGGTGGAATCGTACCTAGTTGAAAGAGGTCTCACGGGAATGTTTAATCACTTTTATACATGACATTTTATTCTTAATTGATACCAACGGATCAAGATTTACTGTACCTAACTATTAGTGAACAAATAATATATAAATGCGGCGTTAACCTGGTCGTAGAATTCTTCTACGGATGCTGTAAAAGATACATCCTAATTTATTTGTGTAGGTATCACATCTCCACATCACGATGAGGCAAGAAGAAAACTTGAAAATTGGAGTCATAAAATTTGCAAAAACAGTTGTAATTAATGTTTAAATAAGTCGGCTATAAGCTGTATTCGAATCGGTTCGTGGACAGTATTTTTAGCCAGGTTTTCTTCGAAAATATACTTTTTTCTTTTTCAAATGAACAATCATTTTCGATAGAATTGGACATAGTACCTATATATACACGCTTTGTTATCTCTGTCTCTAGTAAAATAAAATAAAATAAATTAATCTCTGTTTATCGTCAACGATTTGTTGTTGGAATTTAAAAAAATTGAATTAAATAGAATATAGGTAGAATTTTATGAATAAAACGTAGAATTGTCTGTTTGTCTATCTATCATTCGATTATACCTAATATCGCAATCTCATTTATAGGACTTTTATGACAATAAATATCGTGTCTACTTCGTTCATAATTAATTCACCAGCTTCTACGTCATATTCATGCCCATGCCGTGCCTTTTTTTTTTTTTTATCAACGCCTATGTATATCTGTATATCTATATTTTTATTTTGTTTACCTGATACAATGTCAACCGTGGTTTTTGTTGACTTTAGGTGGTAAAAATAGGTGAGTATATTTTTTAACCCGACTAAAAAAGAGGAAAGTTATAGGTATATCAACGCGTATAGAAACGGATAAAATAAAGTATAACTTTAAAATTTACCTCCAGAAACTATATATAATTAATATTTCGTATTATATACACTAGGCTATAATTCGTTTCTGTTTCGTTTCACATTCATATACAGATAGAGGTACGTACCGTGAAAGATATTCAAAAACTGTCACAATATGTATTTTGCAACTTCTTACAACTAACTTACTCGCCACTAATATAGTTGCAGGTACTTGAAAAAATTTTTACCACAATTCATGACTTTCGACGAACGAATTCATAGAACGACGATTCACTTTATCCATAAATATAGCCACCAAAAATTTACTTTAATCGCTCGAAGTTTGAATGAGTAGGTATTATTTATTACCTGTTATTGTTTTGTTTTCTTTTGTGATAACGAATTAAATTTAATACGAAACCTTCATATTTTCAAAATTACTTACTGCTGAATTTCGGCATATCCGATGTTTAGCCGATATCGCTCGAAGGAGTTCTGGGTTTTGACGATTTCACAGTATCAGGTAGGTTTACGTTTCAAACAGTACGAATTTGTTGCTGTTGTTGTTGTTGTTATTATTATTATTATTATTGTTGTTGTTTTTTTTGTTTTTTTTGGTGAGGGGGGGGGGGAGGAGGAATTTAAAATTCCGTCAACTTATATTCGCGGTGAAAATATGAAAAAATATTGAAAATTTCTCAAATTAAAATGGTTACGAAAATTTTTTGGGGTAGGAAAAAAAAACAAATGCGTCGTTTCGACGCCCAAACTATAGCGAAACGATTGAACAACTACGACAAAAAGAAAGAAAGAAAGAAAGAAAGAAAGAAAGAAAGAAAAGAAAAAAAAAAGGAGAAAGGAAAAGCGCATTTCGTGCCGGCTCTAAAAGTAGCCAAGCATTGCTGGAAATGTGGACTCGAGTTTACGCAGGCGTCGATCAATGCCCCCCAAACCTTTTCACATTTCCCATTTCACACTTGCGTGTATTTTTGTGGGTCTTGTTATTTTATTATATTTTATTTTTCGTCTATTATAACGAAAGACCGCGACAGGAAGGGGGAAGGGATAACTTGTATATATGCAGTATACATACATACATACATACATACATACATACATACATACATATATATAATGTATATTGTGATTTTGGTTACGATATTTTCAAAATATATATTCTCAGAGTATACTTACCTACCTTCTTAACATTAAGAGTGCATGCATACACTCTTACCTTTCTTTCACTTCTGTGTAGTACCCTCTTACGCTGTCGTCGAACAGGGCGTTGGTTTTGAACTTACGAACTTTCAACGCGTCGTTCGACGAAAGTGTTCGTCAAAGTTTCAGACTTGAAAAGGGTGAGGAAAAAGACTGGAAACGAACACGAATGAAGTCTAGCCTTTCGACGGCGGTTGCTAGGTACGAATAGGAGAATTATAATCGACGTAGATTTTTCTCGGGGTTGGGGACTGTGGTACGTGCGAGAAAAGTGCCGAACTTAAGTTCTAGGTTCTTGAAAAATTCTGTTAGAAGTTATTATATTTTGCTCTATAGGTACTGTATACCTATGCTCGTGAAAAAGTACGAAACTTAGCGCTGTTTTGATGACGTACCTACTGTTCTAATTACAAATGTGTGGAACTGGTTGCCGCAAGACGTGAAGAGGCTGTACCAAATAGAACTTTAGGGTCGAACATAGCACTCGTTCGATCTTGACGAAAATTATTATAGAGGTTCGGCGATACAGAGTGCGGTGTAGTGTGGAAAAAACCGACGACGTAATGATGTACCAATTCGAAGAAGCAGGTGCACTTGATGACTGAAAACGTAAGTTTAATTCAAATAATGTACAGAGTATGAAAAGTTTAACGTTACATGGGGTGACGTCATTCGCGGAGTAATTGGAATGAGAATGCAACGAACATAATCGTGCAGTGAAACCGTGAACGATGATAAATATTGTAGAGTGTAAATTGAAAGTGAAAATTTTAAGTAAGCTTGCCGAGTTGTTGTGAGGTGCTATGTGAGAAGGATTAGGAGCAGGTACCCAACACACACACACACCCCACAATCCTTTGAACTGAACAGTTATAAAATTTAATAAATATTACAATAATTACTATTAATGAGCATTGATTGTTTAAAAAAATGTGACATTGGTGTGAAAACAAAAGTGGAAAGCGATATTAAAATTCAATGTTTAAAAATAAAATAATAGGTAGCCTACATAATTACAAAAATGGTAAACTTATGAAAAATAAAAGTCCGAAAAAATGGTAACTTTTAACAAAATACGTTGGTATTAAATCTGAAAAATATTACAATGGTACCCAAGTTATACGCATATTACATTACATTTACATTATAGGTAGGTAGTGTAGTTTTAATAATTGTACACTCAAGTGTTACGGATGATAAAATCAACGACGACGAATCAGCAAGCATCAATAATTAATTGCATGTATGCTGAAACATTAGGTAGGCAGATAAATAATATAAAATTTATTATGTAATCGTGTTGTGCGAATATAATTAAGTGTTATAATTTACATAAAATTTGATATATTTGTTTTCATGACGTTGAATTAAGATTTGGAGGAAGATTTCAAATGGATCAAACTGTGTTGCATTAAAGATTAATGGTTGATGTTTCAAAAAGTTATTTGTTCATCGAGATTTTTAAGCAAATAGACGGCGCTACTATCGATTATTAAAACAAAAGAAATGAGAGTGAAAAACAACCAAAAAGTTTTTCAAACCACGTGCAAATTCAATGAGCAGTCAGTCAGCTATAGAAATGATAAGAATTGATCCCTCTTATTTGAACTTTACTAAAAATCCGCATGATTTCAGCCATTTTGCTTGAAAATCCCAATAGGATGTGTTGTTTATGTTTGCTATAATGCTTTGGTAAGTAGATCAGCATGCTTATCTTTTGTGTCTGTTTGTTTGATTGACCACCTTATATAAATGTTTTGGCTAAACCACAACATTTAATCATTAATGTCCCACGTCTTTTCTGGCCTCCTCCAGATATGACATGAATGACTGATATGTTAATGTTATCTATGAAAACTTTAATGAGCTAATGTTTACATCCAAGAAGCTAAGCACTAAAAATTAAGAAGTTATGCTACCATGGCTGGCCAAACTGCCAGTACACGCAAGCGCAAGCATCACCTCAAAAATTGCACCACTTTGGAAATTATAATTTATCATTAGGGTAAGGGTCTGTAAGATCACGCAGTTTCTAAGATCGCGCATAGTCCATTTCTCCAAACAAACATCTGATATGTCAATACGCACATATGGCAACACTGCCCTAGCAAAATAATGGATTTTGATACCAAAACTGTGATTATACTGCTTCCCATTCGAGAGATATTTCAATTTCAAGTTTTAAATGAATGAAATTATAATTTTTTCAAATTACTTCGGAGTGTTTAGCATTTTTTGTGTGACTTCAATGATAAGTAACATTATATCATTGGAAATTGTATTCTATAAGCTTTTGGATAGTATAATGAAGTTTAATGTTACATGCATTTATGATGGAAAAAATTGCTTTGAAGAATTTTAGTCATAAGTCTGTAAGATCACGCATGGATCAAATATTATTGTTGCATTCCATTTTATCTTAATTTTTCTTTTCAGTAGTGAGAATGTCAGACAATTATCGGAGCAAATATAATGCTTCAAGAAAAACATGTTGTGAACTTAGGTTTACTGTTGAAATATTGAATTTGGCTGTCGATAGAATTTTCAAAGGAGAAAGCTTAGGAGTGTTGCTAAGAGTTTGAACATGCCTGAATCCACATTGAGAACACGTCTGAAAAGAGTCAGACATTTAAGAATTCACTACATTCATATCTCTATAAGCTTACATTTACCCAAAAATGTTGATAATCCACTCCCTATTAAACACAAAAGGAAACAAAAAAAAAATCCATCCTCCATGTAAAGTATCAGGTACAAGTTCAACCCATTCAAATTAAGTTTTTATTTTCGATGGAGTAGATACATAATTTAATTTTGATAATTTGTTCCAAGGCAGAAAACCAAATTACAGTGATGGGGATGTTGGTGACAGTGTCAGTTCTGAAGATGAAACCAATCCCCCATGTATTTTCTGTAATTAACTATATCCATGGTTACGCACAAGAGAAAAATGGATCAAATGCCAAGGATCAGGCTGTGGTAAATGGGCCCATATGGCCTGTGCTGGTGTTGATCGTAAAGTAAAACAATATACTTGCGATATTTGTAACAATTTATTAATGTAAAAATAGATTTTCATTTTCACTTTCTCATAAACTGATATTTTTTAGAGGTGCGCAATCTTACAGACACATTTTTTGAGGTCTCATTTTTGAATGGTCCAACAAAAAATGTTGTATCTCTTGTTGTAGTTGTTATCAAAGGTTGTGTTTTGAGTATGTTATAGCCAAGGGTTTGGACTATAACATATCCAAAAATTGTAAAATTGTAACTGTATTTAATGATGATATTGTAAATTAACCACTAGGTGTGCGATCTTACAGACACTTACCCTATAGTAAAATAGAGCTAGTGCTATACCTATTGAGCGTTGTTTTTATTAGAACAGTAAGGCCCAATACTTCAAAATTTTTTGCACCACCTGGGAAAATAAAAGTTTGCCGGCCATGCATGCTACTTCGTAATATCCTTAAACAACTGGTGTAAAGCAGGGATTTTCATCTTTTTTGAAGTGTAAACATCTTAGCACTTGGTCTAGTACTCTAGTGAGGGCTAAAATAAGAATTACGATTGTAACTTGTACAATTGTAACTCGTATCTTACAAAATTGCAACTGTTGGTATGTAGGTGTATAGTTGCGTGCATGCACAATGCACAGTCTCACAACCACACTATTATGTATGCGCATTAATCATTTGTGAGTCCCCTTTGGAACTCGCTCCTTTTTTTTGGACATACTACTTATTTTTGTTATAAAACTTTTCTTGAATTATGGTTCATAATATCTGTGTGTTTATTTCACATAACTGACACTATATTACATTGGCACAGTTTCTTTAACAAGTGGTTCAATTTTTATTGTTTTTAATTTTTCAGCAAAGTCTATAATCATAAGGTTTTTGTCTCATCTACAGAAATCATAACTGATCATTCTGATGGGATGAAGAAGTGAATAGGTTCCTGTGGGAACCACCATACCCTGTCTAATATAAAATACATTCGCCAGTTATAGTCGGCAGTGAGATGGCCGTGCGGTTAAGTTCACCGCTTTTAGCTGGCGAATATGTAGGTCCCAGGTTCGATTCCCCAAGCCGACAAAACCTACATCTGGTGACCCTTGACGTGTGCTGGACACACACGCACCCTAGTGGTGCATGGTGGAACTCACAACTCTCCTTCCTAACTTGAGTCGCCGATAGATGGCGCCCTATATAGTGGAAATAGAACCCATATAGGTAGTATAAGCCTGTGTGTATAGGTATAAGAGGCGTTTCTGATTCAGCCCAACCTCCCATAGCATCTAATGTCATTCAACTCGTGTTGAGTCTCTTTAGGGGGGAGTGTGTGGGAACCACCATACCCTGTCTAATATAAAATACATTTGCCAGTTATAGTCGGTGGTGAGATGGCCGTGCAGTTAAGTTCACCGCTTTTAGCTGGCAAATATGTAGGTCCCAGGTTCGATTCCCCGAGCCGACAAAACCTACAGTTCCTATGCTACATTAGTAAAGCTAATTAATATTGTTTTTGAAATCTGGGAAATAATTTCATGTCTAAATGCTCCGTGTGTTTCTTCTTAGCCTTGGTTGTAGCCTGTTGGTGCTGCTCTATCAGTATATACTTAAAGACAAAGCCTCCATGGACTCAGTGATGGAAACATTGGGTTTTATCCCGTATAATTTCTTATATCGGGTCACATTCCCCTTGTTGACGCAAGTTTGGGACTAAGTTTGAATGTTATTAGTGTCATTTACTAAGCTTTGAGGTTTCAAAACACTATTATCATTTTTATTAATGTTGTTTGTGCTTTACATTGATCTTTTATCAGGACATATCTCAAGACCAATAATGGAAACATAATAGAAACCAAATGAAGAATTGTTTCCATTTCTCACCAAATTAATTTTGATGTGAGAAAAAAATTTGAAAAAATATATATATTCTTAGAGAAATATCGAAAAAATATCGATAATTTTAGGGAAATATTGAAAAAATATCAACATATAAATATTTCAACAAGATTTGGAAAATTGTAAATCAAGAAAAATTTTTTTTTAAATGGAAACAGAAACAGAATCTGAAATAGAAACTGAATGAAAAATTTTTAATGAAATCAGGAAATGTAACAGAAATGGAAGCCAAAATAATGGAAATGGGAACAAAAAATAACTAATATTATGGTAAATTTCAGAAACTCTGGCAACCAAATGAAAAAATGTGGAGTTTCTCAATCCCTCCTTTTCGGGCATAAAATAATGGTAAAATTTGGGTGGCAGACACTTTTTCACAAACTAATTCTAGAAGAAAATTTTTTTTTCTAGTTTTGCCTCAGGAAATTAAATAGCTTCTTCAAAGAATCATTGCCACACTTTCCAATTTCAAGGTCCAGTTTATAAAAATTGCTGAAAGTTACCCACAACAGATCATATGGAATGTACCTAATTATCAATTATACCATAATTTTTGTCTCGTTTTAAATTTTTCCTCATGAGACATTAAAAAAATTGTATTCTGATTTTTTCAGTTAAATTGGGAGTTTTTCTATTTCCCGTACATTAAGTTTTCTTGCATAATAGATTTTTTAGATGTGGTCCCTTGAAAAACATATTAACGGGGTTATACTGTAGGAATAATTATATATTCGGTGTTTTACTTTGTACGTATATGTAAATATACAATCCTTGAAGCGCCATTTCGTGGTACTTTGTTTTGTGCTGATCTAATAATAACCACAGAGTATTAAATAGCTATAATAGAAGACGCATGTGAAACAAAAACCACCACTTTTACTATCAAAATATCCACCAATGCTAAGGTACTGACAATTTTTAACCTCACTTTTATCTATGAAATTCGTGTGGATCATATGATTTCTAAATGAATAATTATATTTATTCATTTATTTAATTAAGTTATTTGAAAGAAAAAATTCTGATTACTGTCCATAGGCCCAAATAAGGGGCAAGGAAATTCGAATTCGTTACTAAAGGAGTGGGGACAAATAGCTTCAAAAGCGGTGCCATTTTTCGTTGTGGCATTTAAATGAAGGTGCGTCCTCTATTCTATTATTTAATACTCTGTGGGTGGAAAAACGAAATATTTGGCGTATGAGTAGTAATTTTTTAATATTTTTGTACTTACTATATAGTTTAAATTGAAAAAACGGAATTGTACGTTTATTACATAAAAAAAATAAATATACAATTACATACAATCCAATTTCTTGTTACCATATGGTAACGGTTCCAAATTTGGTCGGATAGTCACGAAATTTGGAAAGAACATTATAGTATTAAGCCAAGGACCTAACCTATTGATTTTGGTGTGGATCGGTTGGATAGTACTCTATATTTTCTTTTTTATTTTGGCTGTAGAATTCCTAATTTTGGACCAATAGGAACGTCATTCAAAATAAATATATATAACAATTTATGCAAAAATGTCATTAATTTTGGCGTGGATCGGCCGGAAGATACTTTAAAAAAATCTATTATTGTACAATTTTGAAAATTTAATCGTTTTTATCTGTGTAATGCGATCATGATCTGTTAATAATTTTGTAGTAATTATTTTTTAATTTTCGAAAACCTACTTTTTCTAAAGGAGCAGCTGCTGTGGAGTATTTTTCCTAAATAGAACAGCTATTCAGCCTCTATTTTGTTGGCTAAACTTAATTTCTCCTAATTTCTTCATATTATCTAGATTCTTTCTTTTAGATGTACTTCCATTTCGTGTTATTTCATAGAACTTCAGTCGAAGATTTGGAAGATACACCTGTCTGATAATAACAGTTTTGCAATGAGATTAAAAAACATATGAACTACGTAAGAAGGCCGAAAGTGATTCTTTGTACCAAATTTAGGTGACATTATTTTTGCTATACTTAAATTTTTAGGTCCCTCTTATGGTAAGAGAGTACTAGATATTGGTATAGTAGGTAGTAAGTCAGTAGGTACCCTTAAACAAACCAACAAATGAGATAAACTTTTTCTTTTGAAAAGCCACATACATTCATTTTTTACCACAAACTCTGAAATAGAATTAGGTACCAAAGAAGAAGAAAAATTGTCGAAAAAATTTATTGCTGTAAAAAAAAAAACAATATTTTGATCACACAAAAATTAGAAAACACCAATAACATGGAACAAAAAGTATACTACAGTAACAAAAGAAAGAAAATGAAAATGATAACAAAAATACCAGTCATATTTTTCAACATCGAGGTAATTATAAAATCGACGAACCCGGATAATTAAAATGAGTTTAGGTATCACAATCGATTTCTAAATGTAAAATTGGTCGATGGAGCAGGAGCCAATAAAAATTCGAATTCCAATTTCAGTTCGCCGACAAAACCAATTTCGTAACTCTGAATTAACTGGAACATAAATTTAATTTAAAAAAATAATTTTCACTAAATAGTATAATAATTATAATAACACTATTGTTGCCAGTGTAATTCAATACTTTTAAATTACCTCAACAAATACGATAATTTCTGAATATTATCTTTTATTAATATTTCACTTTAATTATTACAAACACTTTAGAATTATACTTATTACTATTTCTTAATACTAATGAAACCTAATGTCCATAACAGCTAGTATGGACCCTAACGTCTCTACTCGACTGTAGGTTTAGGAATGAATATGTCTTCGAAATGAAGATATGACATTACTTTTGTTTCCTTTGTTTCAATCAAATATGGCCAACCAAAAAGGTGACGTGATACAGAACATCCGCCAAATATGATGACACATTATTGTCAGCATATCTGGTGGTGTCTGATCGTGAGAAGCTAGGTGAAATATAGACAGCTATTATTACGAGAATTAGGAATAATAGTTGCCTATAATTTGTTCGACACGTTTTTGTAGATGAACTGAATCGTCTGCAAAAATGGGACGGAACAAAGGTCCCCGGGTGAAAGAAAGCCCAAAGCTCCTGCTTCGTTAAATTTTGTGTTCCTGAAAGTTTATCATTGTAATCTATTATATCTTTTAATTCTAATCATATAACAATATTATCTTTTCACAAATATCTCTTAATTTTTACGTTGCGGAATTAATCATCGCTTAAAAATATATTTTTCATTTGAGCATAGAAATTTATTTTTGCAAATTAATTTTATGTGTAAAATTTGGCATAATCAAATTTATTATGCTTTTTTAATGTTAATTTATTATATTTTATTACAAGAATAGACTTAAAATTATGGACCATTAACGTTGTATTGCTCCCAATGCCAAATCGTTTATTTGATTGTGCGCATTGATAGCAACACAATTTATTTTTAGGTTCACGTAGACCAATATGGCTACTACGAGTGTTAATAAACTACACCAGCCGATTAGCAGTAGGTGTACAGTGTTTATAGTATCCTGGTATCCTAAATCAGGAATTTTCAGTTCTGCTGATTTCAGTCTTTCTTCAAACTTATGAATCGGAGTTATTGGTGAAATATACGGTATGTTGTCATGCCATTTATTATTATAAGCAATCGACATATTTGGGAATTTGAACGATTGATGTAGGCCAAAATCAAGTTCCATAAATTGGTATTTTGTCCAAACTAACGGTAGGTGATGTTCAATGAGGATTTCTTTTTTTGGATTATTTATACAGGGGAATCCTGCTGGGATGATTGTTTCTGCGTTGTTTTCTCCTTGTAACTGTTGGATTTCTTCTATACATGGAACTGTTAGTAGAGTTGCTCCAGGCCATGAGTCGTTGATAGTTATACTGGTGCTCGTTTTTGTTACCGTATTGACTGATATTAATGGATTTCTAGCATTTGTAATTGCAAATTGGTTCATTTCGATTTGTTTGACTATGATCTCATCATGATTTGTCTCGCATTTAAATGTGCATTTCTTTATTATTTCCTCATATTTCATTCCTTGAAATAATGCTCTTGCACAATTGCCTTTATTATTAGTTGTGCGGTCTTGTGGAAGAAAACATAACAAGCTATGTTTGCCACAAAGGTCGATGTCTGTTCCCATTATAATTCTTATTGACCCATCGAATTTGTTGTGGGATAAGATCGATGGTTCTTGATCCCAGGAGCAAATTTTGTTATCATGCGTTCGAAATGCCAGTGGAATAAAGTTGTAAAGGTCGTATTTAGCGTGAAGATTTTGAAGTGGAATTTTCATTTCTATATCTATTTCATTTCCTGTTACATAACAATTTACTAATTTTGTTCGGTAATAGGACTGGATTGCTTTTTCATCTAGAACTACTGCGAAATTTGATTTTTCTGCTATTTTCTTGATTTTCAGTAAGTCTTCTTTTAGAGTTGTTTAGTTAACAATTGCCGCTGGTAGATGGTCGTTTTTACAGGAGAGGAACAAATGGCTAAGTTTAGCATTTTTGGTGATTAAACTAGCATGAAGAGTTCTAGCTGTGTCGAAGATGAGTTCTCTTCTGGCTTCAATGATTATTTCGTTATTTTGATTTTGGATTGCGTCTTTTAATGCCTGAACGTTTTCTTTTAAAATTTTGGAGTTGTCAAATTCTACTTTTTCGAAATTTTTGATATCTTTTGTGATATTTAATAATTCTGCATGGTTTTCTATTACGGATTCTCGTAGTTTTTCATATTGAGATTTTAAATTTTTCTCATTTTCTATGAAATCGTTGCCTTGCGAGAGTGTCATGACATTGCAACACCATGTGTCAAAGTCACCAAGAATTTGTAGTCCACGTTTAACTCGTTTTGAAGGTTCTCTGTCAAATTCTTTGATTATAGCTTCGTTAATTCGCTGAATTTCCGTAATTAAGTCCAGGATTTGCAGTATATTTTTCGATCTCTGTATGCACCATGTATTTTCTCTGGATGTGCAACTTTGCAGTTTATTAATTTCTTCTAGCCATTCTGGTGTTTCTATGTTCTGTCTTCTTGGAATTTTCAGACTATACAATATGGGAATTGTTTTCTCATAGGCCTTGCTGAATTTGTTTAGCTCGAAATAAGCTCCTGACGATGCACTAATTTTTGTTTTTAAGCTTGTGTTCTTCATTTTGATTGCAAGTGTGGTAATTATGATAAAAACGATAACAGCGTGATTTTTCATCTTATGGTCTGAAATCATTACAAATCACATGAAATTTTGCTGTTAGACGCAATATTACATTTGTCGGTACATTATTTAGTTGTTATCATTTGACACAAGGGAAAAAAGGTAAAGTGCGAAAAATGTATATCGATGCACAATATTTTCTCAATTTTTATTTCTTTCTCATAAAAATATACATATGTGCGGAAATTACTACATCTGTGTTAGTGTGGGACTCTGGAATTCGGTTTGTACTACTACCATCAAGGGTAGGTCTTGGGAGATGGCGGAATCCAGTATATTTTGATTGTTCACCAAGAATTCATCTTGCTTTACAACTCGGATATATATGGAGGTATCGCAATCTTCTTGGTGTATTCGAACTTTTGGTTTGTCTTGATTTTCTCCGTCCTCGTCCGTTTTTAGATTTATAAATTTGAGTTCTTATTATTCGTAATTTTTTTTGTTTAAGTTTTAAAATTATTTTCTTCATTTTTTTTTTTTTTTTTTTAATGAAACTTAATAAAGAATTATTCTACGAATTCAACAAAATCATGAGTTTGGGTACGGATCGCACCAGTGAGGACGTTCTTCAAGATGTCCCAATGTATCCAACTCCATCTGAGTTGTGTGCGCTGCCTAAATTCATGGTTCCAGATAATGGAATGGTTGAGACTTCTGAAAGTTTCATGCTTACGCAAGTGTCTCTGCCTTATTTACGTTGCTGGTCTCTGCGCTGTCCATGTCTTTTCACTGGAGTGGTTGGTCTTTGAAAAATTTTCAAAGCCTTACACTCGTTTTTGTTGGCTGATTATGGTCCAACTGGAGTAGATGCGTATCGGAAGAATTTCCCTGGCAACTCTCTGAATACTTCGTTTGGGTCATGGAGGCACGTGATGCCTCAGAGTCTGTGTGAGTGCTGTTTGCAATCAATGATCCAGCTTGCTTCACAGTTCAGCTTCCTCTTCCCAGAGGCAAGCCTATGGAGGTGGGAAGGTACTGTGGTTTGCTTTTCCACGCTCGACGTGAATCCGTCCGACATTACTGGGTATGCTGTCGGCTTGAATCTTCTAGCTGCTGTTATAATGGCGATGCAGCCTCTCAATTTTGGCGCAAAAGTTCGGTTCGCGATTACTAACACAGCTTATGCCAACACAATCATGGATAGGTCTCAGTTTCAATATTTAGTCGACTATCTTGTTCGTTTTTACCGCCGAAAGATCGTAATCAACAACACGCCTCATTTCATTGAGGTTATTCGCGTGTTGGAACCATCAGAGAAACTAACCATCTCTCACGATCGTCGTGTCCTGTGAGGAGCTGATCTGAGGAGTGAACCGAGTGCTGGACCATGTAAAATGATCGTTTCCAATCGGCGCATGTTTTTAGTTCCCCGACACCAACGATTCAGATGTCGTTCAGCTTCTCCAGAAGTCGAACCAACCGATCATCCTGAGGCAACGGAGCAAGGCAAGGTCAAGCCAGAGGCCGGAGAGGCCTTCACTCAAGATGCGCAGGAGGATTGGTAGTTGGTGAGTTTAAAAAAAAATTTTTTATACTTTTTGATGGGAGAGAATATATACGTAAATGGTCCTTACAACATATCTTATTTATAGTTATTACGAATTAAATCACAAGTGTTATAATACAACGGTTCGGGTGGTGGTTCTGAGTATCTCTTTACATATTCCTCTAAAATTAACTCACTCGGTTTCCTAATATCTTGGGGAAAAGGTTGAGTAGGTAGAGACAAAGGTTGTGTTATACTTTTTCCCTCATCACACCTATTGAACAATTTGATTTTTTCCAAACGTTTTTTTTGGGTAATCGATTGAATCTTTTGTAAGGTTAACCTTCTCTTTTCTGGGTCCTTTAATTCAAATTTCTTTCTCCATTCTGAACAATCCTTTCCTTTTAATAAAGCTTCGTCAGTAAATGTCACTTTTTTACTGTTTTTATTTTTATTACCAAATTTCTTTAATATTCCTTTTTGTGGTCTTCCTCTTGGACGTTTGACAATGATTTTAATTTCGTCCTCTGATTCATTTTCTTCAGAGCTCTTTTCCTTCTTTGGTCTACTTCTCTTTCTTTTTGGATTAGAAATCTTTCTTCAGATTCTGAATTATCCGATATAGTGTCTTCAATATTTGATGGTAATTTAGCATCACAACGGGCATTATAAGGTGTAAGTCTTCTTATATGCACTGTGTCGTCTGTACTATTTCCATCGTCAGAGGTTATGCGAACAATATAATTTAGATCTGAAACTTTTCTTACTATTCTATATGGTCCTAGAAATTTTGGTTTGCCTTTTCCGTAATTTATCGGTGCTTTCAAGAGAACTAAATCATTAGTTTCATAAGAGATTTCTTTTCTTCCTTTATAATAGTGTTCTGAATATTTAATTGCATTCTCTTTATCAAAGCTCGGGATTGTTTTTCAAATTTTATTTGCTTCACTTATCTGTTCTTCTCTGGTTTTGCTGATAAGTGGTGATGGAATAATTAAATTTATAGGTGGTTCTTCTTTATAACCGTGCATTAGATAAAATGGATCGTGATTATTTAATCCTTCTATAGGTGTCGTATTATAGGTCAAGGCTACGTTATGCATGTGGTCTGGCCATTCTTCGCTATCGGTTCTCTCGTATTTCGCTAACATTTTTTTTATCATTCCGTTCATTTTCTCTACTTGTCCTTGAGTTTGCGGTGAATATGATGTAGAGTAGAATATTTTAATATTGTTATTTTTACAATAATTTTGTACGTGTTCGTTTGAAAAATGAGTTCCATTATCACACGTGATCTTCGTTGGTTTTCCATAATGACGTACGATTTCTTTCAAAAATTTAATTACTGAATGCGCGTTTGGTTGAGTTACTGCTATAGTTCAACAGTATTTTGTTGCTTTGTCTATTCCCACTATGACAAATTTCTTTTCGTTATTTGTGTTAAATTTTCCGATGAAATCAATTTGGATATGTGCAAGTGGTATGCATTCTTCAGGATTAATTGGTTTTAAGTATCCATATTTTTCGTTAATGTTCTTATTAATTTGGCACTGATGGCACGAACGTACATGCTTCGAGACTATTTTAGGCATTTGCGTAAAGTAGTATCGAGCACGTGTTTTGGCAAGAGTTTTACAAATTCCAAAATGTCCTCCCCCACTTTGACTCTCATGACATATATTCAGTACTTGAGGTATGAGGGAGTCAGGAATTACTGGTACAGCATAGTGATATACAGCGTGATCATTACTTTTCCATAAAATTCCATTTTCATCAAGGAAAAATGGATTTAGGTTGCGTGATCTTCTGATTTTTAAATTTTTTCTTAACTCTTTTTCGTTGCCACCTTCTAAAATTTTTATTATAATACCCCAATATTCATCTTCACGTTGTGAATCCCATAAATTGTGGATTTCTTGATCTGTTATATTAATTGGGTTTTCTGTTTCAGAATTTTCTGAAAGTTTGGAAAGTTGAGAATTTGTAGACGTATCGGAGTTTCCAGATCTTTCCGAAATATCGGATAGGATGGAACTTCGATCGTCTTCCGAATTGTCACTTTCCATATCTGCTTCTATTTCTTTCTTTTTCATACTACGCATTATTGCTTTGATTTTTTTCTCTTGTTTGACAATATTTGGAGGATCAGGTGTTCCTTCTCGTATTATGAATTGACCGTTTTGGAATTCTGCATAATTGTCCTCTTCTTCTTCTTCTAGATGGGATAGATAGTCAGCAATTTTATTATTTTCGCCTTTAATGTGTCTGATTTTAAATGTGAATTCTCCTAATTTCAAAATTAACCTATTTAGTCTTGCGTTGGGTTTTTTCATTCGACTTTGGTATGTTAAAGGTTCATGATCCGTAAAAATATTAAATTCTTTGTAGACTAAAAATTCTCTGAAATATTTGCAAGTTTCAGTGATAGCCAACATCTCTAAATCAAAAGAACATAAATGTTGTTGATTCTTAGGAATTTTCTTCGAGAAGTATCCTATAGGGTGTGGTTCTTTTGTTTTTCTGTCTATTTGCATTATTACTGCTCCTATGGCTGTTTTTGATGTGTCGACTTCGACGTATGTTTCAGCATCAGGATCGTAGATTGTAAGAATTGGATCTGACGTAATCAATTCTTTTATTTTGTCAAAGGCTTTTTGTGCTTCGTCATTCCATGCTATTTTATTATTCGCTTTAACATTTTCTTTCCTTGTTAAGTTTGTTAATGATGCTGTAATTTGCGAAAAGTTCTTTATCATTTTCCAATAATAATTCGCTAAACCAATAAATCTTCGTATTGACGTAACGTTTTCGGTGGTTCAGCTTCACGAATCGGTTTGATGTTTTTGTCTAACGGTTCTAATTTATTATATGAAATTTTGTGTCCTAAATATTTGATACTTTTATTGAAGAAGCTACTTTCACTAGTTTTAATTAGTAAACCCGCTTCGACTAGTACTTTAAGGACTTCTTCTAAATTTTCTAGTGTTTCTTCAAATGTTTCGCCAAAAACACAAATATCATCTAGATAGACCAAAACTTTGTCTTCTAGGATATGGTTAAATAAGTCAGTCATGGTTTGTTGAAAAATGCTGGGGCTCACGCTGAATCCCATTGGAATGGAGTTAAATACATAGCTTACTCCTCCAACATTTATTCCTGTTACCGCTTTTGATTCTTCATCAAGGGGAATTTGGTAATATCCCTGATTAAGGTCGATTGTTACAAAGTATTTTTTATCTCGTAACGCATCCCAAATTTCAGGGAGACAAGGTACTCTGCTCGCATCCTTTTTTACTATTTCATTTACACCTCTATAATCTACTAATAATCTATAAATTCCATTTGATTTCTTCTTAATAAATACTGGGCTCTCATATCTAGAGCCTGCTCTCTTAATAATACCACATTCTTCAAATTCTTTAATTTTCTTTCTAATTTCTCTTTTTTCAAAAATTCCCATATGGTAATTTCTACGTTGAATTGGCTCGTCTGTTTTCAAATAGACATGTGCCGGTTTCAATTTCGTAGGTTTTACCTTGGCAGGTTCTTCCGTAAATATATGGATATATTTTTTTAGAACGCTTACTACTGCCTGTTTTTCTTCCTTCATTAAATTCTTATTAATATTCACTTTTGTTCCTTCATTGTCGTGGATAACGCTGTCATCAGATCGGGTTATACGGACAAGTTTTAGCATATCAACCTCCTCACCTTGGTTACCCGCAGTATCCCCGATGTAATGCATTGGATGCTGGGTTAGCCACGGCGGACGAAATTGGTCTGACAGTCCCGCATAGTCGGCTGTCGAAGCCTATTTGGTGGGGTGATTGATTTCACTGGCTTTTTTTTCTCTGGAGCTTTGCCCTTCATCATCTCCTACATTTGTTTTGTTAATTTGGCGATAGTTTCTGTAGCTTTATTCAACATCTCTTCCGTTTTCTGAACATCAGTTAAATCTAAAGCTTTTTCTTTAAATTCTTTCCAATCCGTATATGTTTTTGAACTTTCACTGTGTTTGGAGATTTTTGGATGCAAAAAATTTCCTCATTTCTCCTGTTAGTCTGGGGAGTAAGAGATCACAGATTTTCTTCTCACTTATTGTAGCATCGAGTTGTTTGTAGAGTCGGAAGAATTTCGGTACATTCGTACTGGAATATGTATCGTCAAATTTCAATGATTTTATACGTTTTTTGACCGTATCTTTATCTTTTTTAAAGAAACGTGTTAAAATTTTCTTTACTTCTGACCATGAGGTTTCTGGGGTTATTTTGTTTTCAGCTGCGAATAGTTCGAGAGCTATACTACGGAGGGCTATATTCAGATTTCTTATCATTTCATATTCGGTTGCTTCGAAAGTTTTTGCCTGAGTTTTGTATTCGAAGAGGAATTCAAGAATATCTTCGTTGGGGCCATTTGAAAAATGGCTCGGAGTCCATCTTTCTGATCTTTTCCAAAAATTATTCATCGCTAGATTATGTTGCGTGTAAGCGTCATTTGCTGCCGCGTATCTTGCTTGTTGTTGTTGCTGCAAAAGCAAGCGTGCGTTACTTTCAGCGATGTCTTCTGGGGTCATATTATTAATTTCTGATTTTAGAAAGGGGTTGTTTTTATTTTCAATATTTATTATATTTACGTACGCGGGTTCTTTTTGATTGAGAAATTCCACACGTATTTCTGGGGGTAATAAATTGATAGGGTCGAAAAAATTTTCTGCAGATGAATCTGGAATTTTATTTTTAGTTTTTTCTATATTCTCTGGGCTTTGTACGTGAATTTGGACTGAATGCTGAATTTTGGTTTGTGAGGACTTTACCTGTCCTTGAGGGACTAGTGGCGACAAATCAGCACTAGACTGTGAGGGTCTGTCGACAAAAGTTTGGTTTAATATTGATTGCTCTCCGAGAAGATTTTGTCTTCGTCGTTAGGAGAGAGAAATCAGATGTAACCGAAATTAATAGACAGGAATTTTTCAAAACTGGAGCTAAGACTTCGTCTCGCTAACCTTCTTTCTGTCTCTTCTTTTTTCTTTTTCTCTATTTCCAACTTTTTTCCTTTAGTTTCTAGATCTTCTTCTTCTGTATCAGAGAAGATTTCTTCTGCTTCGTTGGGGTCTTTATTTTTTATGCTTCTTGTTACTCTACGATAACTTTTACTTTCCTCGATTAATTTATCAAAATTACTTGTTCTCTCGAATTTCTCGGTGTTGGGGTTTGAGTATAATATATTTAACAACCAATGTTTAGAATGTCTACCTTTTTATAATTTTTTCTGAAGTTCGATACGTGTTCTACCTTCTATCCTTTTTACTTTAGCTGCTTTTAGCACACGATAGAGGAACGAAGTAGACACTCGACTTCCCCAATGATTATCAAGGAGTGGGTAATTTTCTTCTTCAGACAAATTCTCATATAAATTTTTAGGATGGTTTTCAGATTCTAAAATATTGTCTTCGCCTTTCGAATCTAAAATATCCGGGAGTGATGCACTCGTACTTTCACTTTTCTCAGACATTCGCGAGGGTTGGGAGATTTTACATTTTACAATATTATTTACGATATCGATAACAGTTTCGAATTTTTCCGAATTAATAGAAGATAAATTTATAATTTGCTTACAGTTTGATGACGGATAATTTTCTATAGTATTCTCTAATTTATTGGAAAGTTCGTTCTGATTGACACTGTTGGTGAGTGACTTCTCGTTCTCTGCACTGTGGTTTTGGATACCGCTTGAGCTGACTTTGTTTCTTTTTGATTTCAGGAACCGGATCTGGATTTTCGATCTATTTTTAAGTTTATTTTTAGATTTGTTTTTTGTTATTAATTTGTTTTTAAGTGATTTATTTTTATTTGTCTTGATCAAATGCCTGCAGTCCTCTGCAATAAAGATTTGATTTCGTAGACGTTTGTTTAATTTTTCTTTGATTATTTGAATTGTTTTAGCCACGATTTACTCAATAATTATACAAAAATAATTTGCTCCAGTAAAATTCAATCAATTTGCGAGCTATTTAAAATATTTTTCACACGATTGGAAAACGTTTTTACTTTACAAAAAATTTAAATTTCATTTAAATTGAATTATTATTTTAAGAAAAATTTTACTTCCGAAGGTTTTTTGTTCGGGCGACAATTTGTTGCGAGTGTAATTCAATACTTTGAAATTACCTCAACAAATAAGATAATTTCTGAATATTATCTTTTATTAATATTTCACTTTAATTATTACAAACACTTTAGATTTATACTTATTACTATTTCTTAATACTAATGAAACCTAACGTCCATTACAGCTAGTATGGACCCTAACGTCTCTACTCGACTGTAGGTTTAGGAATGAATATGTCTTCGAAATGAAGATATGACATTACTTTCGTTTCCTTTGTTTCAATCAAATATGGCCGACCAAAAAGGTGGCGTGATACAGAACATCCGCCAAATATGATGACACATTATTGTCAGCATATCTGGTGGTGTCTGATCGTGAGAAGCTAGGTGAAATATAGACAGCTATTATTCCGAGAATTAGGAATAATAGTTGCCTATAATTTGTTCGACACGTTTTTGTAGACGAACTGAATAGTCTGCAAAAACGGGACGGAACAACTATATTTTAGATAAGTTACAAAAAACAAATAAAAATACAGTATATAGGTAATATTTAGTCGTAAAAAGGCATTGTTAAATGTTAAAAAAAAAAAAAAAAAAGGGAAAGAAAAAAGGTATGGCGAGGAAATAAATTACCTAAGGTAAATGGATAATGTAAACTCTAAACGTATTCGTGTAGACAATGAAACTAAAATAAGCCGACTTAGGGAAAATGTAAGGAGAGCTCTTGCAAGGGCAGTTTTAGGGGGTTCCAACAGACCATCCTCCTTCCGAAATCATGTAAAGATATTTTTAATCCCTTTCGGGATGTGTGATGCTAATAACATTTAAAAATAAGAAAAATTAAAAAAATGATCCGCCTCACCTAGTTAGGTATCCTCCAACTACGGTCCTCTCCCAAAATTAAATTCTGAAGCCACCCTTGGTTTTTTGAGTACAACTACATAAACGTTAAAATGCAAAAATTGGGTAAAGTGAAGACACCGAAAGAAGGCACTTCCAGTAAAATTAGCACATCGATTTGACGCGAGAAATAGGCACAGGTGTTGACATTCGGGAACAAACTTTGGGATAGTGTCCTGCAAATTACTCGTAGGTATTACATTTTGCTTGTAATAAACATTTCTGTAAGATACTCCCGGGTTCGAAAGTTCTACTTTTCCAGAAATTATGTTTAAAGGCCAATTGTAGTAAGATAACTTATGATGAAATGCAGCCATAGATCAGATCGTGCCGATAGGCGTATCCGTTCATGGAAAAACGATTTCAAAAATATTTATGAAATAAAATTTTCGTAGTATTATCTTTTGCTGAATTTTCATGAATTAATTATGGATCTCTACAGAGAGAGAGTAGATAGGTACTTTAAAAGGATCGAACTACTGTAACCCCCAGTTTTACGAACGTGTCAGCATATAGGTATTTTATGATTTGTAAGGACAGTTTTGTTACAGTTCTTGATCCTGCAGCTTACATTGATTTATGTTGTTGTTTTTTTAATAGTCCATAAAAGAGTGATATTTTTGGGCAACAATGACAGTTTAGAGCAACGAATTCTAAAGATGAGGTCCTATTTTCAATTTTTCCCCAGACGTCATATACGGGAATATATTATGTAAATCAAACTAATCAGTATAACTTCCGCTGATAAAAGGTGATGAAAATCTGTCAGTCGAAATATCAAGAACATCACTTAGTAAAATAATCTTTGATGATAAAAATATCTTGAGAAATATGGTCACCACAGACTCACTTCAGATTCACAGCGTGACTGGAAGTTAATTAATGAGGCATTCAAAATAAAATCAATAATTATAGTCGCCTAATAAATACAAATCTAAATCTACTGAGGCGTCCGAAATCAAACGGCTCATATGTTAGGCCTTCATCTGTAGTAGTATTTAAATGCTAATGACGTCATAATGCCTTAAGAATGAGACATCATACTGAATGATTCAAGACGTTTCATTTTTTTAACTTTGTGATATCCTACAGCTGAATTCCTTTTGACTGAAATTAATTCTCTCAAACACAGTGGAATGTAGCTTACCTTGTTTTCATAATTAGTCAGCAAATTAATGTGTTTAATAAATCAGCAATAAGCACGGAGTGTCAACAGAAGAACTGAACAAAGTTTCGATCCATAAAAGGGTCGAAACCTACAAAAATGAACAGCAAAATTATTTTGTCAAAGACATATAATTTACAAAGGAATTATAGTGTTGACAAAGCAGGTAAAACAAAGTGTAAAGCAAAAAAAAAAAAAAAAAAAGCTGTTGCAGACAACAAGTAGGGTAAATGATCAGAGAGTTCTTTTATCTTCACCTATTTGTTTGTCTTCATAAAAGATGGTGATTTGGTTGCCTGAAAGACTCCTATCTGAAACTTTAGACTTAAGAGTTTTTTGTGTGAAAAGGATGAGTGAGGTAAAAAATATGACTAACACAGATGAAGATAGATCAAAACTAAGACATCACTGTGCACAAAAAAAGGCTCTACACAGCCTTTGTTGACAGAGCAATGTAATCATCTTGAACAGAGCTTGTCAAAAAGTTTGTCGGCAACACACCAAATTTTTCTCCTAAACAATGTTAAGAACTCCATTTGATCGTATTGTCGACTATAAACATCACCCACAGGTGTTCTAAAAAAGATCGCCTTGAAGTACGATATGAATTGACGTATTAAGGAAACTTTGTTTGTCACTACTGATCCTTTGTGATACAGAGAATAATCCCAATTGTATTTTTGTCTTCAACCTAACATAGCCTAAGTTCAACAACCATCCCAGTGTCTGCATAGGTAGATGAAAGTTTGAAGCACCTTTACTACATCCACAGATGGTATGATACATAGAATTGCCTATGCGAGGACTTTAACTTACGATTTGAGACTTGAACTTGCTGCTATCTGCCTACACAAGAAGGACTACTTGTAAAACAAACCTAGTACTGGGTATTGCTTAAACAAGAGTGTTTGAAAAGTAGAATTTGTTTTACAAGGTAGCCTTTCTTGTTGGCAAGGTTTCCCCACTTATTGTCTTCATTTAGTCGTCATGAATATAAGCACATGCAGATAAAAAAAAGCATAAGAGTCAACATACAATAAGCAAAGCAAAAAGTGATAAAGTAAAAGACATGGGCTGCATGCGTGTTATCAGCGGGGTTTTTACCATGCATTTAATTCTACGTTGCGCTGTATTCTGTCTTAAATTATCTGTCCACCAACTGAAATCCTGTTGTCTATATAAAGTGTCAAATTATGAACCTGGTGACTCTGTAAATAAACTTGACGGAATATTAATAAAATTGTCAGAAAGAGAATTTCATTTAGTTATTGTCGTCATATATTTTCATTTTCATAATATATTTGCTTCGGACATTATATTGTCTGAATTTGTATTTTATAGTCTGCATGATGTTGTCATATTATGTTGTCATTATGTTTTCAAAATTATTTTTATTTTGATATCAGAAAATCTGGGACTTCTCACTACCAACGTGACTGTTTTTACACAATTTAAAAAACTTTTAAAATCAACATTTTCCTCGTTTAAGTGCAAAAAATTTTGTGTTTCATGACGAGAGTTTTAAAGTTTAAAAATATGAAATTACCTACACTAATGAGCATTTATTGGGAAGTGGCTCCTACTTTTGAGAAGTTTTCCTCACAGTTTTGAATGCTATGTAACAACAAAGGCTAAAATTTAGAAAAAATTTAGAAATATATACACTGTACTAAGATCTCTTATAGTTCAATCAATAGATATATTATAATAATAAATAATAACGAAGAATTGTTCGTTACCTGGTTTTAAAATAATAAAAATATATTGGATTTTAAAATGTAGGTACCCTACTGAGAAATGGTTATATATTAAAGTAATTTCTTTGGGAGACGGCTGAGTGAATGATAAAGTCACGAATAAATACTCTGTCTACCACTCACCCGAGATTATTCTTGTCAGTAAAAGAAATACGCACTGATTCACATTTTCTACCATCAGGGGCTCAAAGTTAAGACTCCATGAGACGAATGAGACTCTCAAATCATAGAGGGACTGTAACTCGTATGTAGCCTATAAGCTGAGATGTCGCAAAAATTGCAAGGACAATTTTGTTAGATTTCTTTCTATAGTTTGAATCGATGAAGTTGGTCTTTCAAATGTAGATATTTATTTTTTATTTCTTTTTAAGGAGTTGAATGCATTGATTGTTACTGTTATATTAGCAAATAATTAAGTAAAATAAGAAGTTAATTTCATGCAAAAATTGACCTGTATTTATAGCTATACGTATACCTACATTTTAAGTACTTTTTTGACAGTAGCCTATACGCCATACACGTGTTATAGGCTATGACTTAAACAAATTTAAAATGGAACCCAGTTTAAGGTTCTTTTTTGGTGTAGAACCATAGGGAGGGTCAATGTTACAGCTCTCCCATCTGTTTTCGGATACTTATTTTGAATTCGTCAGTTGTTGGTAAACATTATTTTGAAAATTATTCTGTCTTACCTGCGCTAAAACAACTTGTAATTCCAACTCAACGAAACGTTTTCCAGGGCACATCCTCCGTCCGTACCCAAATGGAATGACCAGAGTCGAAGATTTGCAATTAGAATCACTCAACCATCGTTCGGGAAGAAATTCGGAAGCTCTTTCAAAATTTTTTTCTCGAAGACAAGCCAACCACGTATGGCATAACACTATAGACTGCACAAATAACATAAATGTGTCATCTCTATTGCAGGTGACGTAACGTAAATGTTTTATTTTTGGTGCATAATTTAAGTGAACAGATACCGTGCTTACCCCCACTGGCAGAGTAAAGTCTCCAAGATCAGTCTTATTTTCTAAAATTCTGGCCACGCAAGGGGCTGTCGGTAGCAACCTGTGATACAATAAAGCCGAATCAGCTGTCGCATGTATATGTATCAACGAATAAAACATAAGGCTGTCCATAAATTTACCTAAACGCTTCCATTAGGCAGGATCGTAGATAAGTAGCTCCGCGTAAAGAATCCATCGTTATTGATTTATGATCCTTTGTGATGCTTTCGATCTCTGTGTATAATTTATTTTGAACGTGTGGATGTTTTGCGACTAAGTACAGCAAGAAGACCAATGTATTGCCCAACTGCGTCAAAATAAATGAAAAATTAAGCGGATACTTAGGCAGGTATATTAAATTTAAATTCGATAATAAGCATTGAATATTCGAGGAAACAATGAAGTTATTTACTCGCTCTAAATTTTATTATAAGCCAACAATTTGATTGGCCCGACTCTGAATAGCCAGAATGATGGAGTAAATCCCTAAACAAGATACTCTAGATTTTTTGAAGTAGGTGCATAGACAGCTTTTGGAGAAAAAAAAAGGTGGGTAAATGATAGCCATTTTTCGCTTATCGGCCGATTTAGGCAGCTTTTTTATTACTTTTCTTGTATGGGTAGGTACACAATATAATTGGTATCTACGTTATAATAATACAGGTACATAATAAAACAAAACAAAATAAAGAAAAAATAAATTTGGGTATTAGATTACAAAAGGTTAAAAATAAATGTTATAGAATAGAAAAAAATGGCGAACTTATCCGCTTTTTTCTTGGTTTATTTCAGATTATACTAAATCTCAGCGACGTAGCACGGATTTTCTTATGGGAGGGATCGGATGGAAACAAATTTCACCCTTCCCCTCCCCTTTCCCCCAACTCTGTCCAAAACAAAACATTGGCAAAAATTCTTTTGCCTTCATTCGGTCATAAATAAATCGATGGGAGATCAACTTCGGCTTCACAAAAACCAGATAAATGTTCGTCACTTTCATTCTCTGTATTACAACTAGACCATCCTACAGCAACAACTTTATTAAGCGTCTCTCAGCGTCAGCCGCAAGGGGCGTTTGACGGTTCAACCCCCCTGACCCCCCTCCATAAAAAACCGCAAAATTAGTACCAAGTAATCTCACGTAATATTTTTAATTATGAATAATGCAATCAAACCAGGGCTGCCGCTGCAAGTCAACCATCATTGCATTTATTTTCAGAAAAACCTTGTCGTTTACTATTTAAAAAAATATATTTAAGACTTTTAATTTCAAATTAACTTGTTCAGTTTTCATTTTCAAACTTTTTTAAATAATTTGTCTTACCAGGAGGAAGGTGGTCTATATCTGAGAAGGAAACATTTAAAAAAAAATCCCAAGGTGTGACTTTCAGAGAGCTCATAAAATAAAATGAAATTTTGAATTTATACTTAGGTAGCAAAAAACAAAAAAAAACCCTTGAGGAAATCCTGCGGCCAGTCCTGCTGTCTCTCATCATTTAAGGAGTACAAAATGTTACTGTAACGGCCAAAAGAGGTGGTAATGTACCTAGTTAGAACCACTTTCAGAGTTACACAATACACGAAATATCACGTACTTTAAAAGCAGTAATACTCCTAAAATAAATTCAAGTTTATCATCCACAAACTATAGTGGACCTTAACATTTGTTAGAGACTCGATAATATTTTATAACACACGAGTGAGTTTACACATTTAATAAAATAATAATTTGTACATTACAGTACATACATTAATACGTTAATATTTATACATATACAATCATAATTTAACAAGCAAGACTATCTGTTCACTAGAGACTTCTACTAGAGAGGTTCCAGGTACTTAGAAGTAGCTGTCGAGGAACTGTGTCTTATTCCACTGAATCGAGGGATTATATACTCGTTCAGGGTATGAAAACGTACGTGTCAGATAGGTAAAGTGAGGTAGGGTGTTGTTATTATAGGGTTGTGCTGACTCGTCGAGTACTCGAGGGACAGGCACAACTAGGTCATGAATATACAGAAGGTATATCTATATTTGTAAAATTTAATACGGGTAATATAGTGGTTGTTTATAAAGAGTTATAGGATGATTATTGTTGATAAATATCTACGTTTTTGGTGTTTGAAAATGTGTGGACGAATATGTTCGTCATTTCTAAAAATAGACGAAAATATATGTTACAGTTACGTTTGTGCTTTCTGAACGATCGTTCTTTCAACTTTACTCTAGCAATGATGCCAATATGCCATCCACATGCCCGAACGAAAGTCACTGCATGCCATTTCGCAAAATTCATAATATTTTTTTTTTGTTTTTTTCACATAAAAGGACCCAATGAACCAATACAATTTCGCACTCATATGAAAGCCTATATTGATTGAATAACCTCACACGAAAAAATCATGATAGTTTATTCGGTTCTTCCTATTAAAAAAACTACAAATTTTCATTAAAAATCCCAAAAATATTAAAAAATTGTAAAAGACTTAACTTTGAGTGGAACTTGTAAGAGACACAAATCTTTTATTCGGCTATGGAGCCTAAAATAAATTCAGTCAACCTCCAAATTGTGACGTAGAGTATACAACCTCCCGATCATGGTTGGGCGCTTTGTAATATTAGCCTCAACGAACAACCCTTCCATGATCTCGATTTCGCACATCATTCGCTCGTTAGAAGCCAAAATTTGTCACCATCGTTTTGATTCCCTAGACGAAAGATTTCGAAAAATTTTAACAAACCTTATCATACTTTTTTATGTACCATATAGATATTTATATTAAATGAAAGTTATGCTGAAGTAAAATTGCAGCCATAATAAAACATTTTTTTCGAACAAACTGTTGGCAAAAAATTACCTTTCCATTCCAAGAAAACTTGAAACACACACAAAATATTTTCGAGTAAATCTAGAAATGTTTAGAGTACATTTTTCTTTCGCAGCTGTTTTTCATGTTTTCATGCCAATCAGAAGAATTTCCTAACTTTCATCTCATCTAAGGCTGATTTCGCTTAGACTTCCTTGCGCCAACAAATCTGAACGGTCTACCAAAAGAAATCAGTAGATAGTAGTTTTGATCATAATAAATTTTCCAATTTGGATTCAGTGACGTACTCTTTGGGGGTTGACACTCTACCAAAAATTAAAAAACCCCTGCTTATAAAAAAGAAGATGAACAAAAATCAATGTTGTACACTTGGTTAATTGGTTCTAAAATTTCAAAATCAACCCCTCCCCCAATATATATATATGCTATAAATAAAATCCTGAGTATGTCTCTGTTTGAATTAGAATCAAAAATTGCTCATTATTTTAGTGCCCCTTTGCGGATTTATCCCAAGGCTCTCTCGCACTTCGGGAATCTTGTATTCTTAGCGATCTCAATCTATCCAAAAATAGACCAAAAATTTGAATTCCGTACCCCAAGAAACATATTCCACAACATATGACTTGATAATAAGTGAAAAATTTTTAGTGATCTCATGGGGTCCAACAATTGATTCAGTCGTAAATTCGATCGAAAATTTTATTCCAGCACCATAAAAAACATACCCCACGATGTATGACTGAATAATATAATATGAAAAAATTTTCTTAACCCTTTTCTAGCGGCCTTAAAAGTGCCACCAATTAGTTGAATCGAAAAATAGATACAAAATTGAATTCAGCGCCCCAAAAAACATATTTCATGATGTATTAGCCGACTTGATAATATGTATATGAAACGATTTTCTTCACCCTCTTTTAGTTTCGAAAAAAATTTTCTTAATCCCATTTTAGTAGTCCCAAAGATGCTAAAAACTGATTCAATCGAAAATCTTAAATTTGAATTTAGCTCTCCAAAAAACATATTCCAGGATATATCATTCAACAATATATGAAAAAATTTTCTTGTCGCCCTTTTTGTGGCCCCAAAAGGCACCAACAATAGGTTCAATCAAAACTTGCACCTAAAATTTGAATTTATCGTCTCAAAAAACTCATTCCACCATGCATCATTCTATAATATATTAAAAAATTTTCATAATTTAGTACCCAAGGGGTTCAGCAATTGATTCAATCCAAAAATAGACACAAAATCTGAATTTAGCATCCCAAAAAACATGTTTAACGGGGACCACCACAATTTGTCCATTTCTGAAATATATTTTCCAGATATACAGCCTGTAGAGTGGTTAAAATTTGACCGTTTTTAGAGGCAAATATGTAGGATGCCGGTTCAAGTCCCTGAGCTAACAATCCGACATCTACTGATTTTCAACAGGGGCTGGACACACACGCACCATAGCGATGCGTGGCAGAACTCATCATTCTCCTTCTTTCTGTAAGTTGCCGATAGATGGTTCCTTTTATTTGGGAAATTGGTCCCGTACAGTTATATATAACTCTGTATAACGATGTGACAATAAACCTTACACCTGACTTCGTTGTCATCTCCCACAGCTTACTTTTTACTTTCATAAAACACCTGATTATTTCGTAAATGCTAAAGCCTTTGAACAAAACCATTTGGAAAATTTTCAGATAAATACGTACTGTTTTTATTCCCGCAGCTATAAAATCGATAATTGCTGCTTTTTTATCCCGAATATCCAAAGTAGGAGCCCCTAAAATTGATCTAAATACTAGGTGGACATTATCGATAGGACATGAATCAGCATCTTCTCGAATGGCATTTTCAACCAATTTTGATATTATACTGAAAAAAAAAAAAAAAAAAAGTACCTATTACATATATTATTGTTTAAAAACGTAGAATTTTAAGTCTAAAACTACAGCATTACATAATTCCTATGTATAATCATTCATTCCTTTAATAATCGTTGTTCACGAACTACCTACCTTGATTAATTGCTGATCAAAAAATTTTTTTCTCGTCAAGATTAAAGTATGTATTTGAGAAAGTTTTCAAAATTAGCAGTTAATTTAAGTTTCTACTTCCTTTTGCATTACAGATATTCTACAGAATGATTTAATATAATTTGGAAAATTTAAAAAAATTAGTTCGTTCTTGTAAATACATATTTATTTTCAATTAAAATTTTTTTTTCTTACGTAATGCTGAAAAATAAAAAATTTTTTTTAAACCAATTTGACACAAAAAAAAAACAAACAAACTCAATTTAACCTGAATATATGTATGTATGTATACGCATGTATGCATAAGTATATATTATGTGTGTGTGTGTGTGTGTGTGTGTGTGTTAGTTTGCATGTGTACCAAGGTATGCCTTATGTTTGTTTGGGAATTGATGGATAACTACTTATCTGTTGGACTGATTTTCATTAAACATGTTGGATTTGACTTATTATTGTTCAACTTGGGTCATGAAAAAACTGAATAAAAAAAATGAAATATTGCTGCTCAAAATTAAAAAATAAACAAATATATTTTTAAAAAATTTTTTTACATTTATTTCAGCATAACTTTTTACACTGGGCACCAATTTTGATGAACACTTTTTTAAATGATAGCTAGGATGATTACATTGTGGTCTCATGTTATTTTTCCTAAAATTGATATCATTTTTGAGTTATCTCTGAACAACTATTTGTTTCAAAGCAGAGATGACTTTTAACGCCAACGTAAAAAAAAAGTCAAACGAAAAAGCATTCAGAAAAAACATTTTTCAAAACACCGAGCTAATCTATAAAAAATCAATAAAAATGCGCTAAAAAGAGAAAAATCACTCTTAAAATTTTTCCAGCCGAATTTAGGGACTGGAATTATCAATTCGCCGCCAATAATTAATAAGTTTTATCATAAAATTGAACGGAATTGACGTATAGGTATAAGCCTACATGAAAAAGTTTTATATCCGCTATAGTAAGAGTACTAATAGGCATCTGCTCACAATAATTCTCCCCTTAACTGAAGACTAATGATGTACAATACTCTTAGCCTCCACTTTCCCACTCTTCACAAAAGGAGCGCCGACTTCGATATTTCCAGTCCCTAGATTTTGCTGGAGAAATTTTAAGATTGTTTCTTTTTTCTTTTTAGGGCATTAGTCAAACTTTGTTGTTTTTTTTTTTAAGTCTAGAATTTTTGAAAACATGTTTTTTCAAATTTAACGATAAAGAGTAGGTAATAGGTACTCCGTAGGTACATAAGATAATTTAGTATTTTTTTCTGCACTTTCAAAACAGATAAACAAGTTGAAATTATGGAATCCAACTTTTTTTGTATTTTTGTTTAATTCAGCAAAAATTTTTGTAAAATTTTACTTAAAATTTACCAAAAGTAGCGGAATATTAAAGAGTCGCGAAAATAAGTTTGAATTCTCCAGTAATTCCAATTCAACGTAGGTATCTAAGCTATTTACCCGGTCTGCTTGCAAACGAGGTATTAAAATTGACCTAGCAAAAGCATTAGAATAGGAGATGATGAAAATTATTCCTTCCTTAAGAATAAAAAACGATTGGTACCATCATTTTCGAATTTTTACCTCATATATCTTTTTGTTGTAGGTATAATGGTTATAATTTTATATATGTATGTACTATTTATGTATGATTATGTATCACCCACAATTTGTACTCACGATGTTGAGAAAACTGCCAAAGAGATAAGGCTGAAATTTTCACAAAAGGTAGTCATTATACACGTAGGACCAGGTCTGAAGTGAATTTGTTGCCAATTGGTTCAGCAATTTGCGAAAAAACTAGAGAACAAAAAATGCCAGGAAAAGTGGTTTTTCCAGGATTTTGAGGATAAACTATGTAAAGGATTGAGCTAAAATTTTCACGATACATCGTTTCTATGAACATAAAAATCTGATAGAGGTTTGATGCCTGTTGATTTAGTATTTTCCGAAAAAAACTGGAAAAGAAAAAATTACTAGAAAAGTTGTTTTTCCAGGATTTTGAGCAAACTATACCGAAGGGATAGAGCTGAAATTTTCACGAAATGTATTTTTTGTGTAGAATCTGGCCTGATATGAGTTTGGTGCCTATTGATTGAGAAGTTTCCAAGAAAAATGTAAACAAATAAAGTTTCTAGAGTAAAGAAAGTTGCCTGTGTTGCTTGAAGTATTTTTTCTGTATTTACGGCGCAAGGGGATGTTTTTACCTATTTTACTTAAAATTGTAATAATGAAATTTCGATAGATCGAAATGTTTGTTAAATATCGATAACTATCAATCATTGTTTTTTTGCAATTTTTTCACTCGTTTGTAATTCAGAATTGTTTGTTGAATATTGTAGAAGTAAATTGGCAAACAGGGTTTTCTAGTGAAGTATTGTTGTAATTGTTGCCCTACAGTTTTTTCAACATATAGATAAGATGATCACAAAATTCTCCGAACTTACGAAGATAGCAGGTACTTACTCATAAATTGTGTTCTCACATTTAATAAATTTTTTATACGCTGGTGTAGAAAATACTTTCCACAAAGGTAGACCATAAAAGGTATCACGTGATGCGCAAAATTGTCCACTAATTGCATCGGATAAAGACTGACCCAACGGATCTACTTGAGAATCTTGTAAAAAATTGAATCTTTTTCCCAAAACAAGTGTACAGGTGCCTGTTAAATTGGAAAAAATTAATATTGATGAAAATTACTGTTATTGAAATTCACGCGTAGATATACCACTCACTTTCCAGACCAAGTCTATTACACAACTGTTCGAAGTTAACGACAACATCGCATGCATTTTTCGAAATTTCGACCAGTCTTATAAAATCGTCGGTCACCATCATTAATTCGGGAAGAAATTCTTTCATCGTTTTATTGCTGGTCAGTTCGGGTGTTAAAATTGTTCGTAACAAATGCCACGTCTCTCCTTGTCTGAAAGAAACGATTCACATTTAAAGCTTATAATGAATTGAGTATACGTACGAACATAAATGTATAAATTTATTATAGGAGAATAAAACCAGATAATTTACCAGCTGACTTAATTCACGTTTATCAATGGCGTCTAATTGATATTTAACATTCACAAAGCTTTCATTAATTTTGAATTATGGATATTTAATTAGTACTTTGTACTAACAGATAATCAATATTCCCGGCATAGACGTGGACAGAAATTTTTTTTTTTGGAAAGGGGAACTATTTTTTTCTAAGAGCAAATTTTATAGTTTTTTCTATGTATATACATGAAAAAAAGTTGATTTTTTTTTTCTCAAGATTTAGGGGGAAGAAATGCCCCAGCCGCCTTGACTACGCCTACGATTTTACATATTAAAGAAGTAATAATTTTTTAAATTTAGAAGTCCATGGACTTTCAATAACTCATACACTTATTAAAAAAGTTACAGGCTTTCAAAGCTTCAATTAATTTTTCACAGAAACATCATAATTATGAGGAAATTAAAAAAATTATTAGAATTTAATTTTTGATGGTGGAATCTTCTTGGACCCATCGAGTACCGCTTTAAAAAAGGTTCTCTTGACAAACTGCCCATTTTCAATACTCGCGGAGTTGAATGCATTCTGAATGAATCGTCTAACCAGAGTTTTAGTAGGCAACTCATTATGCAGTTTTGTATTTTTGAGGTGCAAATACTGTAAGAGTGCCTATTGACGATAACAGTTGGTCAAGAGAACATTTTTAAGCAGGTTTATTTTGAAAATCTACTTACTACGTTTGGCGTGGTATTAGCACGCAGGGTTGAGACTGAGTACGTTTTTGTTTCACAACCTCAGGAAAATTTTGGCACCAATAACTCAAATTTATATATATATAAATATATATATATTGAGAAGTCCGAGATTTTTGATGTCAAAATAAAAATATTTTTAATTCATAATGACGACATAATATGACAACATCATGTAGACTGAAAAACCTAAGTTAAGACAGTATCATAAGCAAAGTGAATGTAATATGAAGATGAAAGCTAATGATGACAATAACTAAATGAAATTCTCTTTCAGACAATTCTATTAATGGTATGTCGAGTTTGTATTATAGAGTCATCGTATATAATTCGACATCTTGTATAGATGACAAGATTTCACGAAGGATTAGAAGTGACGATTAAAGTTTCCTTATCATGCCATTCATATCGCACTTCAAGGCAATCTTCTTTTAGAACACCTACAGGTGATGTTAATAGTTGACAATACGATTGAATGGAGTTCTTGTCCTAACTAAGAGGGAAATTTGATGTGTTGCCGACAAACTTTTTTGACAAGGTTTGTTCAGATAACTGCATTGCTCTGTCTACAAAGGCTGTGTAGGGCCTTCTTTAGTGCACAGTGATGTTTTGGTTCTGATCCATCTTCATCTGTGTTAGTAATTATTTTTTTACCTCACTCACCCACATTTTACACACGAAAACTCCAAAGCCTAAAATTCCTGATAGGAGTCTTTTACACAACAAAATCATCATCTCTTATGAATACAAACAAATAGGTGAAAACAAAAGAATTTTCTGATGGTTTACCCTACTTATTATCTGCGATAGTTTTTCATTTTATTTTTACTTAACACTTTGTTTTATATGTTTTGTGAACACTATAGTTCTTTGGTAATTACATGTCTTTGATAAAATAATACTGCTGTTTGTTTTTGTATATTTTGACTGTTGTATGGATCAAAACTTTGTTAGGTTCTTCTGTCGACACTTTACACTTACTGCTGGTTTGTTTTATGCAGACTAATTTGTTGATTAAAGTCTAGGTAAGCTACGTACTACCATGTTTGAGAGACTTAACTCCAGTCAAGAAGAATTCAACTGTAGGACATCTTAAAGTTAAAAATAAAAACGTCTTGAATTATAGAGAATTTCAAGATAAACTCTACATCAGTGTTTTGGCTGCATGATGTCTTATCTATAGGGCATTGTGATGTCATTAGCATTCAAATACCAACATACATGAAGGTCGGACATTCTGAGCCATTTGATTTTGGATGCCTTAATATATATATAAGATTCGACAGAATCACAAAAGAAAGTTGAAACGACGGTGAAAGAATGCGTTTATTAAATAATAACGAATTCAAAACTAAGTAGTTTCCAACTGAAAAGCAAGAAAAAGAAACGGATAAAATATATCGGCAAAAACGACGTGTGTAATACACAAAAGTGAGAAGTACACTAAACTGACTGCAGTGCTGATAAATACGACAACCTGCGTAGGGAAAGCTACGAGAGCAGATTGCAAAAGGAAAGATGAGAGGAGCGAATAAATGACAATAAGAGAACAGGCAGATTACGTGTGTATGGAATCTTACATATATATATATATTCCATTTTCTTGTTCCCTTGGTACAGGTCAAAATTTTATTCTGATAATCATGAAATTTGATACAAACATTTGTACTAAGTGAAGGAAAAGACCTATTGATTTTGATGCAGATCAGCCAGACAGTACCTCCGGTTTCGCTATTTTTGTTTTTATATTGGTCATAAATTGCAGAATTTTCGAACAAACTGTACAAAATTTGAAACAAATATTTATTCTAATTTACTGTAGCATGATACTAATTTTGGTGTGGATCGATCAGTCGATACTTCATTAAACCTTTTTCTCAGCTTATTTTTTTAATTTGCATGAATTATTCTTTTTACAAAAATTATCCACATGTTCATGTTTTCTTTTTTTTTAATTATTAATTATATGATTATTTACCATACTTTATGATCTTGATTAATTTTTGATTTCAAGAAATCTAATGTGTCAATGTGTGGTTTTGGTATGCATAATGAGTTGTGGATGCACACAACCACACTATTATTATGTTTACACATCAGTTGTTCATGAGTAAACTCCCAGTGGAATTCACACCTTTTTTCAGAAGACAAAAACATTTTAAACATTTTTACATTAAACCGTCTCAATAATTTCAATCCAAAAAAAACTTTTACCAATTGATCCTTGAGAAATATTCAGATTTATCTTTTAAAAAACTTTGTAAAAAAAACAAAAAAAACAGAGATAAACAAGTAAAAAATTATTGTGATTTTTGTTTATTTCTTGAACCAAATTTCACGTTGAAAAAGTAGAAATAGTACCTGGTGACCCAAAAGTCACGCAATCCAAACCTTCAAATGTAAAAATTTTGAAAAAGGAGATACAAGGCTGAATGTTGGCACAATTGTGGAAGTCAGTTACTCAATTATTCATGCAAAGTTTCAGCTCTGTATCTGTAATAATCTAACTTTGATTTTCAATTATAATTTTTCCATGTTTGAAAAATATATTTTGAAAAATTTTTAATGGTAAAAGTTCTCAAAAAATTCTGAAACTTGGTACAATAATAGAGAATGATTACTTGACTAAACAGGTAAAGTTTCACTTCAGTACATTCATCCTTGTTTTTTTAAGAACTTTTTCTATAGTCTATACCATGCTTTGAAAACAAATAAAAAAAATTTTTTATTTCAAAAATTTTATTTCTTCTTCTCCATTAATCCGCACTTTGGTGCAGTACTTCACTTTATGACAGAATTTTGTCATAACAGTTTCCTTAAATTTGTTTGGGTATGAAACTTTTCATATATCAATGTTTTTTCTCAATAATACCTATAATGAGCAGTTATGCAACTTTTTATTCAGTGCGTATAAAAAGTTGCATAATCATATAATTGAGACCATTATTCCTTATCATTGTCCTAAGTTTAAAAATTTTTTGAAAATTTTTGCAGTTTAAAATTTTTTGATTCATTTTTTATGTGTACAGATCACTAGAAAAATTCTAAAAAAAAGAAATTGAGATAAGAAAGTGAAACTTTACCTGCTTAATCTGGTAATCATCCTCTATTATTGTGGCAATTTTTGGAAAACTTTGGCCACTTAAATTTTTTTAAGTTTGTTTTGCCACAAATACAAAAATTGAAATTAAAAATCAAAAATTACTCAAAATTAGACTACTATAGATACATGGCTGAAATTTTGCATAAATAATCGAGTAACCAACTCCTACAAGAGTGCAAAATTTCAGCCCTCTATCTCTTTTTTTCAAATTTTTACTGTTGAATGTTTGGGTTGTACAACTTTTGGGTCACTCGGTATATTACACACCAAGGTTCAAAAGTGAGCAATCACATGAGAGGTAGTTTGCAAAATAAGCACAGCGAGTGAGCCATTTTTGACTCATGTAAACTCACTTTTGGATCTTGTGGAAGATATTTTATATTATTAATGATCAGAAAGCAACAAAATTTTAAAATTCTATCATGATGATGAGTTTCTCTTAAAAATTATAAGAAACAGAATATAATATCAACCTCCTCACTTTGGCAGATTTAACGTTTCGTTTAGAAAATGTAACCTCTACCTCAATGTAAACAGAACTGCTTCCATATAAAAAGATGCTTCACGTTTTTACATGGAGGTGTGTTCACTTTATATCGAGATTATATTCATCAATGATACGAGCTTTTTCGCTCGAAAAATACTACCATGAATATTCCCCTTCTTATCGTGTATTATATAAAAGTAATTTTTCTTTCTGACCTTTTTTCCTTTCTTTTTTTGTAGGTAGGCCTACGTCATTTAAAAACAAATTATTAAAATATTGAGAGTATCCAAGACAATTTCGCCGATTTAGATATAGGTATTTAATATTTTTTTTTTAAAACTCTAGATCCACAAATGCAAAAAGCACTCTTCCCTCATCATCATAAAAAATATCTGCCCGTAAGTTTTCTAAGGTATGAATAGATATAGCTAGAACACGAAAGTGAATCGAACAAAAGAATTTGTTTTCTGAAATTCATAGGTACTCACTCATTGACTAGACCTAAGTTTGTATATCTGTCTGGTCTGGATTTTCGATAAAAAGCGGTTACTTCATTTGGTGGTCGAAATGGATACTTTCCCGACTGTTTCAACACTTTTTTGATGGAATCTTTATCGACTATACTGATGACTGGAACATTCCACAAAGCTTCCTCTTTAATAATATCGCCGTAACGTAAAAACAAATCTGTAAAAATAATAATCTTTCAATTATTCTGATAATTTTGAATTTCACAGACCTACAGTTTATTTAAATACCTTCATATGCTTCGTGAACTTTATTTAAATTATAAATTCCGAACCAACTGGAATAAATCCATCGGGTGCCGAAAATAGGCAACGCTTTAGGTCCAGGTATTTCATCAGGGTATTTTTTCTCTTCTTTTTCTTCAAAACACAAATAAACGAATAAATAAATAAACAAGCTAAATTTAAATAAAAGTGGGTAAACGATGTAGATACGTATCTATATAATGATTTTAACCAATTTCAACAAATAGATTGACATTTTATTTCAATGTGTATTATTTTCCCTCTCCTTAATCGCAATCAAATGAAACCTCAAAATAATAATTTAATTCTCGAAATTAAACATAATTATGCTTACCTAGTACCTGTAAACATTTTTGTTTCATCTTTCAAGAATGCGAAGATTATTTTTATCTAATCATTGCTAAAATGAGTAGCCTCAAAAGTGGTTGTAAAAATTTAACTTACAGGCCAATTTTTTTGTAAAGGTAGGTGTACCTAACTAATTTGATTGAAAATTATCAAACTTTGAATTTATTGAAGATTTTATCTGTGGCTCGGTTCACGGTTATACGCTAAATTGATACAAAAGTTACCAAAATAATCATTAATCAATAATATCATGCTAAAATTCACCACCCTTTGGAGGTCAAGAAGTTATAAAGCTCGAATGACGAAAACGTGTAATTTCGGCTGAATTTTTTTTCAGTAATTCAAGTACATTTTCAGGTAAATATGAAAACTTTTTTGTTCCCAAGAAAAAAATGGTTTTTGGACCATATCTCGGATCCATTATTCTTTTTCAAGATAAAAAAAAAGTTTCGGTGGTTTATACTCAATTAAGAATGTTCATCTGAAATTTCAGCTTTCCGGTACAATAGAAAGTAGTCTACTGAAAACGGCATTCACGGAGATTCGAACGTCAAAGGATTTTATCTAATAGACATTGTCAGCAAGAATTTTCAAAAATACAAAAATACTAACAAAATCTTCCTCTGACCAATTTAAAGTGTGTTAAGCTCTCTTTAACAATTGTTCAGCAACTTACGAAATAATAAAATGAACTAGCCATGGGTGGCATTCAATTTTTTCCTCATGTGGTGCACTAGTGTGCACAGACCTCCACAATTATGGGTGCCTGGGAAAGTACGGAAATATTTTTTACCCCTAAAATTTTTGGCACATCAGATTTTCACCCTTTTAGCCCTTTTCAAATTTTTAGGCCCTTTAATTTTTTCCCTGGAATAATTGTTTTTTTTTTCTTCTTTTTTTCTATCCTCTCAATGTAATACAGTACCTACACGTTTACCTATATTATTATTACACAGTATTAAATGAAATTCTTAATATTATTCCTTACTATGAAATAAAATAAAAAATAAATAGTTTTCATGAGTAGGCTACGAGTCATTCACAGGCACCCACGTGCGCACGCTTATAATAAGGTGCTCAAATTTTTCAGGATATAGGTACATCTACCTACCTACCTAATTAAAATTTTTTTGGGTGGAGGTGGAGTAAATTTATATTCGTTATTGGAAACAGAAACGATATTTTTTTCAATAAATCCATCAAAGAGAATTTATTATTTATTCGATTAAACCGGTAAACTTCATTCATGAATAGTATTTTAGATATAACTAAATATTATCGAAAAGTGAACTTAGTTGTTTGTGTAAGCATCACCATGTGAAATGGCCCTTTTTCATTGTGACATTTTGCAACTTGCGTACGTGAAAGTGGTGCTGTGAAGAAACAAACAACAAACAGTTGAGAAAAAACTCATTTCTTCACTGTTTCTACACTTGGTGAAGAAATGAATACTGGTTTCCATGTTCCAAACCGCTTTGGAAATCTCGTAATTTGCTGATCAAAATCGATTTAATAATAACCTCTTTTTAGTGTATAAGTTGAGAAAAATCTATTTTCGATTATTTATTGATTTAAATGATTAATTTTTATTTATTTTCATGAAATAGGTATTTCTTTAAAATAAATTATTTTACATTTTTTCGTGTGGTGGGTGTTCGAGCACGTGAGCACCACGTGAAACGCCACCCATGGAACTAGAACCTAACTCCAGTCCTCATTTGAGTTTTACTCTTTTTCTACCTTACGACATGTTCCTTATTTTTATTTTTAAGGGAACACACGTGGCGTCCATCCTACGCGAGTCTTGATAGTAGGTAATATAGCGTGGATTTTTTGGAAATTATTTTCGAAGGAACAATTAACAAATAATTATGACAGAAGAAAATTCGAAAATATTTCCAACCCAAAGGACGTAATATTTTAATAAATATTTTTTGGTTTTTGAAAACTTGCTAATAAATTGCAATTTACGAATCGCCGCGACTGTAGAAATAGAAAAGTTTGGTAAATATTTTACTGGTGAATGTTTTATTTGGATAATGTCTGCGGTGATTATGCGATTAACTAGTTTTGTAAATGCTACTAGAGTTCAATTACCTACGCCCTCGTGGATACGTACCTACAAAATAAAATGGAGAGAGCTGCAAGAAAATATAAACCAAAAATTGCATAAAAATCTTCCAATATAACTGACTTGGAGCGCAAGTAGGGCATGAAAGGTTTTTGGTGAAAGTAATTCAACTTGAACAATATTTATTAAAAATTGACAAGTTAACAAAACCTTATTTTTAAGATTTTTTCAAGAACTGAAGCGATCAAAAATTTGAAAAAAATACTTAGATAAATACATTAATGAAGGTTTTTAGTATTGGATACGCTTCGTTTGTCTGGTTCTGTTTAATTTTGAAAAAATTTAAAAATTTATTATGCTTCGTAATTATGTTTACTAACCTGTTTCGTCAGCTATTCTTCAAATTTTTCAGAATTCTACTTAATAAATATTAAACTTCTGCAGACATAAAAGATTTTGAAGTAATTTCATAATATACTTATTATCTAGCTAAGTTAAATAATTCCTTCAAAATGAAAAAATATTCATCGAAATTTATCCTTTCTTGAAACTTTCCAAGCATAATGCCTTTAATTTGAGGAATGGACCAACTGAACGTAATTACTTATTGTAAATATTTTCTCTTAGGTAGTTATATTTTAGGAAATGCATCGTAAAAATTTAAACAATTAATATTATAGTGTATTATTACGTTTATTCGACTAAACGTTAAAATTTTACACTCTACTTTTTTTAGAAATACTCGGAAAATACGTAAACTGCCTCGGCGTCAGTATGTAAAATAAATTCATGAAATTTCATTCGAAAAAATTTCGGTCTAAAAATGTTTGTAAAAATGTTAGAAAAACAAGCATTATTATTAAGTTACTAAAATGAAAGTAGCCTAAATAAGTAAGGTTGATGGGTAGATATTGAAAACTTTCGTCATAAATCACGAAAAATTCGTTTCTTGGTAGACAGGTAGACAGGTAGGTACCTACCTGTATAGCTAGGTAATACATTTAAATTTTATCATCAGTATATTATTTTTTAAAGACCACGTAATATTATTTAAGACTTTTTTTTTTTTTTGTAGAGTTATATGAGTAGGTCTAGGTCTACTATTTTCTTCAGATTTTTTTTTCCTTCCTATGATCTTCATCGCATGACCGATCAAAATTTTAACTAAGCATTACTTAGCAATTTGACGACGGATTCGTTAATTTACTGAGAGTTGAAAAAAATCTAAAACTGATTCAGCATTTTTTTCGGTTGAAAAATTGGTTCTTGAATGCCTACAAGAAGAGAAAACAATATTAAAATCAGTAAATCCAAAAATTCATAATCTTATCCTATCCGATCCTATACTGTAGGATGAGCAATATAATTTGTATGTACCTATGTATGTATAATGTTATGTAGGTACCTATGCATGTATGTTTGTTTGTATGTAAACGCGTTCTGAAAAAGTAGACCGACAATGTTATTAAAATTTAGGCATTAGTGGTTCGGGACCTTTTGGGTACGAAAAAAAACGATCTCGGTCTTAAGTTTGAGAAAACTCGTTGAACCGAAATACATATATTATGAGCAACTCAATCGCAACGCAATGCATCAGTAGAAAGTGGTAACGGCCACCGATGAAAAATTCGCCTGGGACGAACGCGATTTTTAGATCTGCAATCTGCGTATTATCAAATTTTGTGATTAACGCTAAATACAACGAATACAAAATGTCTCACACCGAATTTCGATCTTGAATCTCATTATAATTGTAATTTGACATCGGCTTCAGATATAAAATTTTATTATTGAATTTTGAATTTAAAATATGGTTTTTTATTTTTTAGTGAACGGTAGTTATCGACTATGGTATTTACTTATCCGAGTTTTGCTCGGTGAACCTGGTAAATATGGTTAGACTCGTTGACCGGTTAGAGTGTTATAATCAACCGAATTTTCATTCAATCCTATTAGAATGAACAATACCAGTAATGTTTTCAATAAACGTATAATATAGTTGTGTAAACATAGTAAAATCTAAAATTATCGGTTACCTATATGTAAGCTTTACAGAAAAATTTTGTGGTTGAATAATTTTTACAATTATTTATCAGATATTCAGACTCGATTTCTTTCTCAATCATTTACAAAAATAACAAATTTTCTTTAAAAATGTGTAACTATAGATAATTACCTACCTTCGAAACTTCGCAATTTCCAATAATGCTTCATTATTGAATATCCGGTCAGTAGTGTGAAGGTCAACCACACCAAAAAAGTAAAAACGGAAAGAAATTGCTCGCAAGATACGTCTTTTACGTTGTAATTATATCGTATGTTTTGATTTCTGAAACAGACAAATAAAAAAAATAAAATTATTTCCACGCAGACATCATTTATGATAAGGGCTTTAGATATCTCTAAAATATAAAAAAAGAAAAAACAAATTGCATTTTAAACAAATTTTTTTAGCGAATTCTTTTATTTTTATTTACGTTATACTTACACCTATGATTTTCGTTAAAAAAAAACAAAAAAAAAACACATTTCTGTACAGTTATTCGACGGGTTGAGCGGATCCAGAGAGAACGTATAGGGAGCAAGGCTCCAAGTTGTCTGTTTTTGGCGAATAAAACCAAAAAAAGTCCGATCGAATTATTAGAAGTCGGTAGAATTTTTTTCTTCTCAAAATTATAAATACTTCGATGCGTCTCTTTTGAATTTGAAAAAAACTAATTTTAGACTAGGTACTTATATCTAATTTATTTCTGGTAAACCCCAGCTAAAAAAATAAAAATAAGCCAAGCAAAAATGTTAAAATTAAAAAATGTTTTTTTTGTTTTTTTAATGTGAATCTTGTTTTTAAAATAACATAATATTCGTGTTTTTACTAGAATTCTTTCGCCTCAGACCTGGTTATTCTGATAATCTCTTAAAAATGCGATTAAATCCAATAGGTACTCTTAAAAAGAAAAAGAAAAAGTAATGGTCAATGAACCGTAATTTTGTCTTCGAAAGAATGGCTTCTCAGAACTTATTTTGTATTTAAAATGGAAAACTTCGTTTACTAAAATTAGCAATAATTTTTTTGGTTTTTTTCTCGCTAAAACGACAGATTTTCTTGACTAACAAAATGAAATAATATATTTTACGGTTTAGTAAGCTTCCTATTTGAATAGGAGTGGTTAATACTATGTACCAGAAAGTTCAATATTTTTTTTTTCCTATCTGTATTAGTTTATTACAGTGACAGTGTAGAAGGTATAATAATTTTTTACTCATTGAAATATACTCGAATGAAACATTTTAATGTTTCTTCAAGCAAAAAAAAAAAAAAAACAAACAAACAAACCATGGACCAAAAAAAGTTTGTTTATGCACCTCCGGTCCATAATAGAACTTTTTCTGCTCTCATTTTAAGATTAAAAATTCAACTTTTTGAATTAAAGGATTACGTTTTGGTAGAATAGGATCGAAAAATTCGATAAAATAACCACACTTAACTATTTTTTGGTCCAGCGACCAAAAAGTAAAATTAACGGTTAGGTCCGAAGATCGCAAAATCAGTGTTGCTAATAAAACATCACGAAAACATTGTTTGAAATAATAACATTATTATTTTATTTTGAGAAAGATCGATTTTCTTTCACTCGATGATTTCTTAACTGCTATTGAAGCTAGAAAACTGAGGTTAGTCTGGCTGGAGAGAAGATAAATTTACTCAAATTTACCACCAATAAAATTTTTTTCTCCTATAGTCAATGACTTCTTCATAACTAAGAAATAAAAAAAGCTAATTAATGGAAAGTTTGCAGGTTTTTAACTTATTATTTATTTCAAAAATTAATACTTAATTGTAGAAAAAAATTTTAACAATATTCCTCCTACTTTTCAACGACAATTAATTTTTTGCACCATTGTTGTTAGTTTAGACTTTAATCATTATTATTTTATTTTTCTCTACTGATATGAGCTACTTTATACAAGACTTTCATGTGTGACTTCCACTTTCATATTGCAGGGGTTGCAATATTGTTATAAGTGGTAAAATTTTGCAACAGTTGATAAAATTTGTGTCACATCCGGCCTTCACGTGTTATCTTGATTCAATTCGTGAAAATTTTATCATTTCTCATAAGAAAAAAAATGTTATAATTTTTGGGAATGAGCAAAATTGAATTTGGTTTATAATTTAGTACATCGAAAAGTGTAAGTCTACGCATAAAATCATCCCGTCAAAATTTGGATGACTGAAAATAATGGCCTTTAAACTTTTTCCTCCATCACAGATAAATCTCTCGCTCCTTCAACTTCATGAATCTCAAATCATTTCTGTACAGTTATTGGACGGGTTGGGCGGATCCAGAGAGAACGTATAGACAGCAAGGCTCCAAGTTGTCTGTTTTTGGCGAACAAAACCGGCCGTCGCCGGCTCATTATATTTAGTAGTTAATCATTTAATTCTAGACGATCAAACTGTCCCCAGGTTAATGCATTCTTCACAAAACTTTTGGATCCATCTTTGTTCTCAGCATCTTTCTCGCCAGGTGCTTGGGCTGTTTCAGTCCAAAACAATTTTCATTTAAAATTCTGCAAACATGATACATTCACTTTTTGTTTTCGCACACTAATTACGGTACTAATGACGGAATATCAGATACCATCACATTCCTGACACAAAATAGCGGTGTATTCGGTTTAATTCTATTGGAGCTGCAGCTTATGTGATTGTAAAATTCATGCACAGTAGTTTATTGATCACCGGATCTCGACTATTTTCCTCCCTCACTTCGACATCATATAATATATCCTCCGACCGCCATCAAGTAGCCAAAGCCCAAAAAATGCATTAAAATGTTCGAAATCACTTTCGAAGAAGCTGACTTACTGGTTAATAAAGTATTTTCACAATGTCTATAATAGATTAAAAAAATATCTATATTCTTGTTCAGTGAAAATTCTTACATCAATCTTAGAGCTGCGAAAAACCTAACCCGTGCCAAGACACAAATTATCGACGATTAAAAAACTATAGGTTTTACTGGCAATGCTGTGTCTCCGGTCATTGATCCCTGAACCTATTTCGTTGAAGTAGTTTAACAAATTATCACATACCTACTCCCTCACCCACCATCTCTTCTTCAGCAATCATGTACAAATTCAGTATTTTTACGAGTTTGGTAACTATACTAATATTGAGTAAAAAATTTAGTTGATTTGAAAAATATATGGAGTGAAAATCCGAATACCTATAACTTGTTATAAATTTTATGTCGTCTTAAAATTGAATTACAAAATCACCAACCTCTCTGTATTATAAAAAATAGGCCTCATGCGCTGCATTTGTGCATGGGTGTTGTGAGGCCACTCTGTTGAGGACATCTCCTCACTGTTTTTTTAGGGGACCCTTTCTATATAGGTTCTCGAAGAAAATCTACACATTAAAATAGATTTTGTATTAAGACATAGGGTCGAAGATAGATTTGTTTTTCGTCTCATGACTGGATTAAACTTTTGGAACTATTAGTTGAAATTCATATAAACATACGCATGTTTCTATCAAACACGATACGGATCGCAATTTTCATCCGATAATCATGAAATTTGATACACTTATTTCTATATATACATGAGAATGAATTCAATTGCGTGTTTGGTTCGAATCGGCAAGATACTGCGTCCGGTACATCGCTATTATTTTCCATTTTTATGGCTTAAATAATAATTATAAAATGCTTAATTTTTATACAATAATCACGAAATTTAGTACAAACATAGAATAGGTACGTATATATTATATCCTAACATTCTGAAACATTTTGTGTAAATCGGCGTACTGGTTTGTCCATAACATCTAACATTGGTAAGAAGAGAAAATGAATTCCAAATGAACAAAAAAAGCTGTTTGGAAAGCATTTCTGTTTTTTTATTTGGGAAGCAATCATTTGTTAACTTGGGTACATTTTTTATAACCTTACTATACAATTCATTATACGAATTTCCTTGACGCTTCATTTTAAACGTACCCACCTAATTTTTAACTAGCATTCTTGCCAAATAATTTTGATTTAACGTAGGTTTTCGATGATAATGTGTATATGAAAACCCCAAGGGTGAGGGTAGGTTCATTTTTCGTTTCATGACCGCAGGAAAATTTTGGCACTATTAGCTGAAATTGATTACATTATACCTATAAGTATATATATACCGACACATTTCTGTTGAACTCGGTAGAGGTAGGTCGAAATTTTAATCCGATAGTCTTGGAATTTGGTGTACTTATATACTTGGATCTACACAAAGACAAATCGTATTGTTTTTTGTTCAGATCGCCCATCTATGGTTCGTCTATTACATCCTATTATGTTTCAATTTTGGGGCTTAAATGGTTCTAAAATGCATAATTTTTAAGCAATAGCCACGAAATTTTGTACAGACATTGAATACATTATATTCTAATATTCTGCAAAATTTTGTTTCAATCGGCTCGACAGTTCGTAGAAGTGATTTGAAAAAATCATTAACTATTCCTAAAAAATGAATATAAAGTCCAAATGAACCACAGAGGTTGGTCGAAAGCAGGTTGGCTTTTATTTGTAATTTGCTAAGCAATCATTTGATAACATGCGTAGGTACGTGTTTTATAACTTCGTAATACACTTCATTCTTTCACTTCTTTATGAATTTCCATGACACTTCATTTTAAACGTGAAATATGTACCCACCATTTCTTCAAAATAATTTTCATTTTTTTATTATATTTAATTTAACCAAATTATATTATATTTAAACAAATCGAAAAATATGTTTTCAACCATCTCGAATGTTTCATTTGCTAAATATATTTTTGATATATTGATTGATTATTGATTTCTGTATGAATTTCTTTAACGTTTAATTTTAAAAGTAATTTTTACTTACAATATTGTGCGAAATATTTTTGATATTTTGATTTTTGTTATTATATAACATGTATTTATTTATTTATTTAGTAGGTTAGTTTTTTTTTTGGTTTTTTTTTGATTAGGTAAATCTACATTTGATTTTATTTTGTAAATTTTATTTAAGTTTTTATTTATTTACTTGGTTTTTTTATTCAAGAAAACCTACAAGTCACGCTAGAATTTTCTTTTTATTTATTTTTTCTTAGCTCTTAAAAATATTGTATCTCGACAGATTTAGCTTACTTAATTTTAAAATACGAAATAATATTAAGTTTATTCATCATGAGCACAAAAGATCGGATATTTAAGTTTTAAAATGTTTCTTGGCGTATATGTTCTTCTTCTATATGTGTATGTGCCTTACTTTTCTTGTCAGACAAAAACATAAAGTACAGAGGCTTTTTTAAAGAACAACACTTTTCTCTTCATTTTCCACAGGCTTCAACTACGAAACAGTATTTTGGGATAAGTAATTTTTCTAGATAATTTGAAAGCCACATAAGATTGAAATTATTCTTATTTCTTCAACTTGTTTTTTGTCATCTTTATTTTTTCGAGTTCTGATCATTGTTATTCTTGGTCTAAATCTATGTTCTAAGGATACTCTTCAGTTCGTTTTCTCAGTGTGCAACCAAAATTACGTGCAAGTAGGCTGAATCTATGGTAGGCTATCATTAATCTACCACCTGTTGAAATTTTGTTGTCCACTTTCGAAAAATCCTGTATGAACGAAGCCGCAGAATTTGGTCAATATAAGAAATTTCTCTCTTTGACAATGGTGCACTTAGCTGAATTTATGTTGGGTGGACCATTGGGGATCTGTGAAATTTTTTTTATTAAAGGGCAGGATAGAGTGAGATAACTTTTTTTTTTTTTTTTAGCTTAGGCTAGGTACCAATTTATTATTCAATATACTTAGTTTAAATTTTTCTTGTCAATTTTCTTGGAGAGGAGGCCGTGAGGAAGACCAATTTCTTTGCTGGAGTATGGCCCCTTCAGCCCCTTCGTAACCATACGTCATTGCTCTTCAAAAGAGAGTACATAGTATCTATGGAACGATTAAAAAACTGTTTATTCAGTTCTTCAATAATGGTTTTCCAAATATTGTTAAAAAAAAATAGATTGCAGGGACATAACTAAAAGAACGACCACGGAGGCTGAGTCCCACAAAAATCGAGAATCTCTAATTTGGCCTTCCCAAAATAATAATAATTATCATGTTGAAATTTTCCAATTATTGATAATTTATTCTTATAACTCTGTTAACCTTCCTTAAAAATGACTCCCAGAAATTTTCTTAGCTCTTTGTTGGCCGTCTCTCTCCATAAATTATTTTCTGGTTTCGTCACTGAGCGACTGAGAAACGTTAAAAACGTATAAAGTAGAATAATAATTTAATTATGTGAGAACCTTTTAGGTTTTTTATAATTTTGAAGAAACTTTTGATTTTTGGCTCAACTAAAAAATGGTTTGTCAGCAGGTTTTAGGTAAAATTTTGTTTCAAGAACCAAAGACTCTCCATATAATTCAAAAAAAAAATCGAAGAATTCTTGTGAAAATTCAGTTGGGAATGGGGACTTTTTTCTTCCTTTTTATATTTAATACAAAAATTTAGAATTAGGAATACAATTTTTCTTTAATTTTTTAATAGTTTCAGATTTTTGGCGGCTTGCGTGATTCATTAAATACCTATACCTGAGATTTATACTGTTAACTTTAAGCTACATTCTGAGAATATATTAAACCAGTAGGTACCTATGTAATGTTTAGAAGTAAACTTGAATCAACTTTTTATTATACATGCGTAATTACAGTCACCATCATGTTGACCATGGGAGAAGACTGAGGCGAAAGGTGACCGATTTTATCTTTGCAAATGAAATACCTGAACGATGATACTGTTTTGTTACAATGCTTTGATTAAACGAAATGTTTACAATAATAATATTTTTTTACCATGGCTTCCTCTAACGAATCACCGTTTCAGACCATTCTAATTTAGTCATTAACGTATGACATAGGTATAGGTACGAGTAAGTTTATCAAATATAATCGTATTGTTATAGTGTAGGAGGGTTGAACGTATAGGTATCCTGGTAATCAAATTTTGTATAACCAAAACATCTTGGCGTTATAGGTTTCGAAATTAAAATATCATGCAGCCGGTCGCCAAACAAATATATGATAAGTGTGCATAAGTAGACTACTCATCATTTATGAAATAACTATACTGCGCGTTTCTTTGATTATGTAGTTGTAGAAAATAGATCACCGTGACTACGACAGAACAATTCTTGGGTAATCAAACAACTTTTTTATTCACATCGAGAAATCTCGTATTTTCTCACAAAAATTTCTTATTTTTGGATATTTATTAGCTACAGCGACATTTCCGACTGTCATTCAGGAGAAAATTAAAAGAAAACTGAAAAAAAACTTTTTTTTTTTAAATCTTGTCATCTAGTCATAGGTTTAGTCCTTCAAACATTTTTATCTCGTTAAGTAGACAAAATTTTACATGAATCAAAGGTTTAAAATCAACAAGTATAGGTAGCAAGTGCCTACGTAAGTATGGTACCAAGATGAAAAATTATCAAAATCGTTCAAGAATTAATTTCCGACAGGGATTGACAGAGAGGACATTAGAAGTTCACTTGAATCGAGAGGGAATTTGTAGTAATTGTGCATGTTTCTTTTTTGTAATAACTACTATGCTGATAATACATTTTCTTCGTGCAGTGCGACAGTTCTTATCGGCTAACCTTGTTCATAGGTTTTTTTTTAATTTTATTCTGCCTATTGTAATTAGGTAGGTACCTACCTACGAAGTGTAGACTTTTACTTCTTACGAGCCATTTATGTTATCATTTTGTATCCAGCATCGTACTCAAAAAATGAGGTAAAAAAAGAAAACACTCTTTTTGCCTTCTTATAATTGGTAATTTCAAAGATCAGCTATTTTTTTTTCTTTTGCTTATTCTTTCGCTACACGTCGAGAGCGAAGTGTAAGTACCTATATGAAAATGTTGAATAGCTAAAAACGGTCACGGTCAATGTTATTAAGGTCAATTCACTCGTAGATAGGTAGCGTTAAAATGCGAAAAGTGTGCTGTAGCGTGTAGTTTTTACACGCGTTTATTTATTATATTTGTGGAAACATTATCGGAGAAAGAGGAAGAGCAAAAAAAAAAAAAAAAACACGTGCCCCGGAATAAAAAAAATAAGATGATTCTGTAAAACATATGGTTTCATTCTAGATTCGTACAACAGATGACCCATTCGTGAAATGCTGTATCTAATGTGGAAAACCTTAAGTTATATCCTGGGCTCCGGTAACTAAAGCTAGGTAGGTATAGGTATAATGAAAGCAGATAGCAACATTGAATTTTTTCGTCAGAATGTAGGTACGCTTCCTGATGAAAAAAGTAGGTAGGTACCGTAATACGAATCCCATTGGCTATCATCCTAACAACAAAACCTTAAAAATAAAAATGTTCAGAAATCTGAAGAGTCGGATTTATTTTTATTCTCTTCTACATAATTATGTATCCTACGAAATTCAATGGCACACCCAGGGCCGTTCCTATCATTGGTGCAACTGGTGCCAGAAAAATCTTAAAATGAAGGCCACTTCGATTTGTATGCTTAAAAACAAAGTAACCATCAAAACATTCGTTCCCCCACCATTTTCGTTTTTCTAAATACGATGAAAAAAATTACATCAATTTAATAACGTTACCTACCAACTATACAAATTTCACTTGAAATTTTGAGTTGAAGCTAATAAAATATAGAAGCATAACTATGTTATTAGCCTTCAAAAGGGTTTCATTGTTGAATACGTTTGATATTTGAAAATGAAATTTTTTCACCCCTCACTCTACCCCTCACCAGAGCGTCACTTCAGGCAGATCAACCCACCCCTAGCAACGAGTCCGGCTCGCCTTTTTCCCTGTCCCAGTGGCTCGTCATTTTTGAAAATATTTTCGTTAAATTCAACTTTTCTGTCGTATGTTTTTCAGAAATATCCTCCTTGCTCCCCACAATAAAAATATGTTTCATGTCGAAATAGGAAAAATTTGTGCTCTCGCTGATCCTGGACACCTAGCATGACTCTTAGAAAAAAGGAGACAAAAGAGGAAAATTTGTAGACTGGATGGGCCTAGGATTCAATATAATTCTCGAAGAAAATGTGAACTATAGGAAAAATTTGTTATTTAGATTTCCCTTATCCTATAAGTTGAGATGACTTCCGGGAAAAAGGAAAAAATGGAAAAATAAAATTCTGTTGATCGCGAATTTCAAATTGTTCACTTATATGGTGTTGTTTTGTTTTGGTGTTGAATTTTTCGTGACATAAATTTTTCGTTTAAGTGAACCCCAGGTTGAAAACATGTTTATGTTAATTAAAAAAAAAAATATAGCCTAACCCCTTGCCTATCCAAGATTTGAATCTGAATCGAAAAATTTCAAATATCCTAATAATAAATACTCGTGCGACGACAGTTCAAATCCCGGTAAAGGAACAGATTTTTTTTTTAAATAAATCGAATTTAAAAAAAATCGGGCTTCGTTACAACATCGGAATTAACTTGAAATAGTTATTTGAGAATTTTGGTAATTTTTAGTTCGGGCATCTAAGGGCAAAGGCGTCATCACAGATGTTGTTCTGTGAGTGAGTATGTGCATAAGGAAACTTCGCCTCGCTGGATTCAGTTATAAATATGAAAAGTAAAGCCTCTGAACTAAGAAACGCAACTCCGTCAAACACACAACCACAAATCTGTACACACAGAGACACACCGACGAGACTTATGATGAAGCTCAAATTCTCATGTAGCCCCTACCTAGAGTTTCTTTAGCCTACTATAAGCCATAAAACGTTTAGACATAAAAAGAAACCTAGTTAAAAACGTGGACTATATCGATAAAAAATATTTGGAAATATGAAACGAAATTATAGCAAATTTTTGACAAGGTCTAATCATGTCAATATGAAAATATGAGTTTTAGATTTTTTTTTTTTTTAGTAATTTGTGTGAAAAAAGAAGGGTTTTTGTTTCTTTTTTCAAATACCCAGGGTAAGCTACCTTAGAGGCGAATTTTAGAGAATTCTGTCTGGACAATGAAAAGAAAAAATAATAAACGAATTACAATAGATTTTACGAAAATATTTTACCTATTTCTTTTATTTATTTCTTTTTTTTTATTTTTTCACTCTTCACCATTAGAAAGAAGAATGTTATTCAAAAATATCACCGTATTCCGAGTTGCGAAATGAACCCACAAAATTTTATCCGAATAATTTATCGATTGTCGAAAATAAATTACGTGAAGTCTGAGAATGCACTTTACAGAAACGCTAAAAAAAAATCAAAAACAAAAAAATTATACAAAAACATCTAACTATGGGTGACATTCGGTTCAACGCCTCAAATATTACCGACATCTAACTAGTTTTCCAAACATTTCGAGAATATTTCCACTCACCTTTTAGAAATTTTCAAAGTGATGAAAAACAAAAACTGCTAGGTACGTTCTAAAGAAAGAAAGAAGAAGAAGGAAAAATCTACACAGTAAAATTCCCCAGAATTGGGAAGTAATTGCGTAATAGGTATATCTTAAAAAAATGATTAAAAAAATGTTTCTGCTGAATTTTGACTGCTATGTTGGTAATCTGGGTAGTGAGGAATGAGAAAGTAATTTGCTTTGTGTCACTTGAATGAATTCCTGGTTCAGTGAATTATAATTCTTCGAATTTAACTTTTTATTTTTTATTTTTTCCTAGATCGCTTGGTCGTTGCCAATTTATTATACATGCAATATTAGTAATATTACGTTAACTGATTATTGATACTCCTATATTTTGATTTAAACAGGTACCAGTTTTTAAAAGAGCTGAGTGAAAATTTCGCTTTGGAATCAGCTGACTTAATTTATTTCAAATCGTATCATTCAAAAAATCTAACAAGTTTTAAAATTAAGTACCTACTTCCCCGTAGATAAATTCGTCAAAATTGGGTGGATGCCATTATAATTCCCATCTATTCTCTCGACATCAGATTTTGTAAATATAGAAAAACAATTTGGAGTAATTAAACGGTTTATTGTAGGTACCCAATATGATCGGTTGTGAAAACCATGACTTCTATAAAGAAGATTGAAAATAATAAAAGCTTTAAAAAAAGGTGTGAAAAAAATTAATGCTCTAGCATACCCAATTTAAAAAAAAAAAAAATTAAATGTCGCTGTAAGCTACGTATTATTAGCTTGTGCGTAGACCTGTGGGTTGTGATTTTATTCTTATTCAATTAGTCGATCAAAGCATTCCAACAGCTTGTAGGTCTCGTCGAGCTCAACATTTTTTATCAAAGTTAAAGCTATTTATTTCTTAACATTGTAGGGTTAGTATAGTAATAAAAGAACAATGAAACTTAGCTAATTCGATTGCATGTATGATAAGGGTGAGGATATTCAATTTTCGAGTAAATTATAACAAAAGAAAACTTTTATAATTACTGGTTAGCCTTCAAAAAACAATAAATATATGATGAGAGTATGATCAGGTATTGGTCGAAAAGAGTCGAACCTACTTATGTGAACTGAGTGAAATTTGGTCTAAGATTTAAATTCGATAATGCCAGAAAAAAAAATGCAGATTAAAAGCGAATAGAAAAAATGAATTTTTGGCTCTACAAATAAAAAGCATGTTATCCAGTGGTGGATTTGAGAAAAAAACCCTAGATTTAAAAAATGCTTGAAAAGGCCTGTTTTAATTATAGGATGCAGCTGTCATGGCTCCGCCTATAGGTCTCTTGCGCACGGGCGATGCGCCAGGGTACTCCCTCTTGGTAGAGAAGATATTGGTGTTGAGGCAATGTCAGTTGAGAGTTACAAGGCGTGTGAAACAGGCGTGTGACTCCAACCAACTTTATATGGTCCCTTGGACCTTAAACCACACTAATTATAAGCTTCTACCCATTACAGCAGCTAGGACTTGACAATAAATTTTTTACAAAGCAACGAAGGGCCAAAACTCCTTTTTGGCAAAAGGCCCAGGCCAATTTTATTGAGCTAGTACCCGTTATAGATCCGTAACTGATAGTATTGTAATATAAGTAGACAAGTGCATCCATACCTTCTTCGAGAGAAACCCAAAGATGTTCATCTACTATTCATCTATCTTCTTCTTCTAAGTTATACATTATAAGTATTAATGAAATCATACCGGGAAAAGTGGTTTGTTATTTTCATTACTGGAGAACTACTCGGCGGATCTTGATGAATCTTCTATGAAATTAATCATCCAGTTCGGAGGGAGCTTCAGGCTGGTACTAGTTATTGTAAAGTCAATTTAAATGTTTTGAATTATCCGTAAAAAAAAAAACTGTTATTCAAGTTGCTATTTCAATTATCAAGATTCAGTAATACATTTATGAGCAACAAACACAATATCTCAAATTAAAAGAAAACAAAAAGTCGTTTTTCACTCAATGATCCAACAGCCACTATTTGAGCTAGAAATCTGAGATTGGTATTGCTAGAAAGAGGAAGAAAATTCACTTAAATATACCAATTAATACTTTATACCATAATAATAATTATTGCTTCATTATCCCGGACTATTTTCACGGATGATCTCATCACCTATTTTTTAACGACAAAAATTCATTTCTGTTAAATTTCACTCATGAAAAAACAATTATCGAGTTTAATGGAGATTGAAAATACAGTTGCGAAACTCTCAACTCTCTACAGGGTGTTTGATTCAAATCTTGATTAAAGTTACACCAGTTTGAAAAATTAGGCTAATACTGTACGTACTTAGTCTACGTAGAGTACATAAATACAGTACCTACTTATACTTACCTCGGATTTTTTAGTAAAAGTTTGGGAATTCCTAGTACCTTTATTGTAGAAGATAAGGCAAAAGTGGAAAGAACCTATTTTGTTCCTCGTGACGAATACTATGGGTCTAAATAATCAAATAACTGTTTTTTAAAGGAAATTTTCTGATGTCATGCTTTTAGTATACCTAGATTCTTAAACATTAAAAAAGTAACCCGCGCCTTTATCAAAGGCTTTTAGCAAGTTTTCAAACCTACTATCTATATATGATAGAGTTTGAAATAGCGAGTTAACGAAGTGGTTGGAGGTATGGTAGTTTTTCGTTTCATAATAAATTATGACTTTTGGCATAAAAATCAGAGATTCATGATATATCTTTATGTATATGTTTATATTTGTATGTGTGTATGTGTGTGTGTATGTATATGGATATGTAGGTATGTATGTATTTATTTATTTATTTAGCTATTTATATCAAGCATTTATTTTGTAAGCACGATAGAGGACGTAATTTTTGTTCAATAGAGCTGAAATTTGATATGTGGGTAGATTTGGGCATAATCTCAAGTGGAATTGTATTTGGTGAAAATCAGTTTCGAGGTTGGAGGAAAAATAGGTTCTACAAATAAAAGTCACGACGTAATTATCATTCGATATGGCTGTAATTTGGTGAATAACTGGTTTTAGACCTAATGAAAAGTACAAATTTTATGAGAATAGATTTAGCAGTTTGGCAATGAGAGCTGTCCAAAGTTCTATAAATGAGGGTCAAAACGCAATTATAATTCGAAAGAGCTGAAATTTGGTAGATAGTAGGTTTTAAACCCGGTTAATATATACACCGAATTTGATGAAAATTAGTTGAGTAGTTTAGCAATGGGGGCTGACGAAACTTCTACCAATGGGGTTTAAAGCATAATTATCATTCGATAGAGCCAAGGGCATAGCTGGAAAATTTTCCAGCGGGGTAAAGCAAGTTTTATCAAAGTAGAGACCGGCTGCGGAGGTTAATAAGGGTGATATAACTAGGAATTTTCCGTATGAGTTCTAGTCAATATGCTGCCTTCAACCGAAACGAGGCTGTACTCAGGATTTACCCCGAGAGGGAGTTTTATAGGGTGTAAAACAATTATTTCGTGAGTAGAGTGAGCGAAAATTTTTTTCGTATTTTCTGGTTTCTGGAACATTCATGTATAGAGGGTTCTCTTTGTTTTTTGGACAGGGGGGAGTTTCCAATTACCCCGGCGGATTGTATAAATAGTTTAAAAATTAATTTCCATTTGTAATTTTTCCACTCCCAAGAAAGACATTTATATTTTTTTTCTTTTTTAACTTTTTTTTTTTTTTTTTTTTTTGAAAATTTAAGCGAGCAATTGCCTCCCCTTGTCCCATGCTGGCTACACCCTTGGATAGAGCTTGAATTTTGTAGGTGGTTGGTTCTAAACCTAATTAAAATTTAGACAGAATTTAATGAGAATGAGTCAAGGGATTTACCCATGGTGTCTGACAAAAGTTCCACCCATGGGGGCTGAGGCGTATTTATTATTCGATAGGATTAAAATGCGATAAGTACTTGGTTCTGAACTTAATAAAAACTGGTATCGTGTGTAATAAATTTGGTCAATCGGTTAAGCCATGCAGGCTGGCAAAAATTCCATCAAAGGGGCTATGACGCAATTATCATTCTATAGGCTGAAATTTAGTTTATGGGTGACATTGAACATACTGAACGCAACATAGATGTAAATGAAAGTCAATATTAAAAAAAAAAAAAAAACAGCTAAAACTTTTGATAAAAAATCAAAAACGACCCAGACAGATGCAAAAATAGATGTATTGTCTGTAAAAAGAGATTTAAAAAGGAATGCAAAATTCAAAATAATATTTAAAAAAAAAGTACGATAATATATGAAATGAGACGTAAAAAGTAATGTGAAGAGAGATGTGAAACGACATGTAAAAAGGAATGATTGATTTTTGATGATTATTGAAAATCTGCTTCGCTAGAGTTTTTATTTATCATTAAGTGCACTGTCTGCGCTCTTAAAGGTTCTGTGGGTTTCGTAGGCGCCGTGTTCACTTTTTTTCAGAGAGGCCAAATTTTGTATAATTGTAACTTTCAATTGAGTAGAAACTGTCATGTAGAATAAAAATAATAATTTTCGGGTTGAGAGCGTGAATTTTCAGTCTTGCAATCACTTCCGGGTGGTAATTGTAGGGTTTCTCAGGAACCGTTTTTTCAACAATAACTTTTTCAGTTCTAAGGTAGAAATAGATCCATATAAAAATAAATCCCTTAGTAAAATTCTATCAGACTGATTTTTCATAGGCTCAACCATTTTTGATAGAGAGTTGTCAAACATTGTAGTCCATTCATATCCGAGATAGAATACAGCTGACTAAGTTTTACTCTTTACGGACTTGGTGCATTAGCAAGCGGATGGTCCCCCTCCTCTTTTTATTTAGGAACATTAAACTTTAACATTGCTTGTATGTGTGTGTGTGTGTGCGTGTGTGTGTGTTTAGGTATGTCTACACTATTCGTATCTCAGTTTCTGGTTTTTGTAAAGAAAATTATCGCTAAAAATGTTACATTCTTCCAGTTATGAAGGCAATGCGTAATTTTACGAGTGGTTGAAAGGGCAACGTCACGGTAAACAAATAAAATTTTGATGCAAAGATTCTTGGATTTCGATGACACTATGTTCGTTCACAGTCATCAGTTTCAGCAGATATGGTGGCCAAGCTTTACAATTTTGTCACAAATATTTCTGACGTGTCGTTTAGACACCTGTTGTAATGCAACGAGTGTAAAGGATGACCCTTATGGTCTTTTTAGCCATTTTCTGTCTCGACTCTAACATGAACGTACAAAACTCAGCTGTTGACTGAATTTTTAACAAATAAAATGCTGAGATGCTGCATGCTATTCAATCAAGTATACGAACACCACCTACACTTAAATGTAAGTAAATGTCTAAATAACATGCCCTTGAATGCTCAAATAGAACTGAAGTAAAAAACTGAAAATGCCGAAGTGGCGAGAACTGAACAAGATAACAATTATAATGGAATTGAGAGAAAGAGAGAGAGATTGAGAGGCGGGGAGAGAGGGAGAAACAAAAGTTGGGGTACAGAATTGTCCTAAAGTTAATAGGTTATAGTCTTCGTCTCCGAATAAAACATTACTGGTGCCTCTTCTCAGTCTGCGGACTCAATTAAGTTTGACAGATGTCTTGTATTTTTTCCTCCAATTTGTACGTACTGCGCAAATGTATTCGAGAGAATAAAAAAAAAAAAATTAAATAAAGAAAAAAAAAAATCAACAAAACAAAAGCACCAAGTATTTTAGCGAGAAGATATGTGTTTATAAGAATCGAGCCGGCGAGGTGCCCAAAACGTTGAGCACATGCTGTTAACAAACGTACAGGATATCAGTGCCAGGACCAGTTTTTGCGTAGGAACCTACTCTGCGACAGGTGGTAGGCACAGATTTGTTTCGTTTCACTATCGACCTTGGATCCAAGTTAATATAAAGCATATAAGTATTTTCACGAACTTCCCAAAATGCAGTCTACAGCCTATAGGTACTTGTTTCAAAAATATAATGGACGAAAATTGATGGAGTCAACCAGCATAACAAGGTAGGCCAACGCTGTATCATAGCCATGTTTTGCAGCTTCTTAGGATTATACGCGTGTTGTTCGTTTCTTCGATTACATTATAATCTCACGCGGCAGCCGATTTAGCTTACTTATCAACCGAAGCTAAAACCGACAAAGATTGACGAACTTTTAAGCATTCGTCAACATTCATAGCGCCGGTATTTATATATATTCGACGCACATATCGAACCAGTGGAATGCATGTATAACGAGTTTAGCATCGTGAACTGATGTCAACGGAATTTCAACGAGGAAGCATCATTTGCTTCATTTTCGCAAGCAAAGATTTTTGAAATGGAAAATAGTTTTTTTTTTTTTTTTTTTCCCCTTTGCTTCCTCAGATTTGAAACATTATCATAAAATGCATATAATCATAAATGTACGGCGTGCTGGTATAATATATACAGGTAGGCTATATCCAGACCCGGATTCAACATTCTGAAGGCTCCCCACTCACACCATTCCCCCAAAAATAAAAACATCATAAATATTTTTCAAGAAATGTATCTCCAGTATGAAATATAGGTACGTTTAAGATAGTTGTAAATCCTTCGTTTTAATTATTTGTTTTTTTTTTTTTTTTTTTTTTTTTTTTTTTATGGAGATTTGGGGTACAGATGTTCACTTTTAGCCATCCTTTCCCTTCAAAATACCGTCAAACTATGTTTACAAATAGTTTGCTTCGCTATTATTTATTTAATCAGGTTTAAAAAAAAAAAAAAAAAAAAAAAAGCATTATATTTCAATAAGTAAGTCGAACGAAAAATATAAGTCAATCCAGTCTGATTATTCGTATATTCCACAATTTTTTCGCTGATATGACTGAAGTTTCTCCACTCGTCCTCTTCCAGAAAACGATCCTGCGGTGACTATGAATGAACTATACTACAATTTCAAATGGGAATAAAAAAAAATTTCTCTTTTGTAAGACTTGTAGAAAACACAAGAGTTAAGAAAATTTTTGATACAAAAATGGTGGAAATTATACTTTTAAAAAAAATAGATTTGACTTATATTTTTCATCCGATTAAAATTGGGATTTGCGATAATATGCAGGGTGTCCGGTAGTTAAACTGCATAATTCGTAGAATCGATTTTTAAAGTTGAAGAAATAAAAAAATTTCGCTTACAAAAAGGTGAGAATAGCGTCTTTTTCAAGTCACAGCCTTTCTAAGTGAGTAGGGAAAAAAAATCAAAAGTCTGAAGTAACATCATCAAAAATGAAATTGGTAAGGGGAGCACAGCTAGGTATGTATTTAAATTACATATTTATTTTCACTTAGCTTTACTCACCCTTAGAAGGAAAGAAAGGGGCTAACACTTATTAAATAGCAGTAGATATCTTTTTAACCCTTTGTTGTATTAAATATTGAGCCTCTCCACTTCGTAAAAGGTTGACTCAACCTTTCTACGAAAACTTAGTATTTTTCGAGAAAATCAGTTTTTAAATTCAAATTTTATGGAAATTGTTCACAAGCTGAGTCATTATTTCGTCTTTTCGTAAACTCAACCCCGAAAACCCACTTGTTATTTCTTACCAGACGTAACCTTAATTTAAATGTTGTTTTTTCTTCAAGTTTATTAGGCTTACCACGGTATTCTTAAACGTTACTTTTCGAAAAGTGGCACTTTTCCTTCACTTTCTCGTTATCCATAAGCCATTAATAAACCAAGGGGTTGTAAAGTACCTTTTAATTTTTACCAAAAGTGACGATGAGAACACGGTGGGTCTACTTGAATATAGTTTTTGAAAAAAATTTCCCATGGAAATACAGCATCTAATAATGTTATGAATAATATCCAATCGGAAAACAGACAGAACTTAAGTGAAACGAAAATATGAGCATTTTATTTTATTCGAGTTCTCAAGTTTTGAGACTAAAGAAATAGGTACTGTTTACAACATAAATACTCAGTCTCGTAAATAGGGAGCGTCAAAAACGAATAAAAACATTATAATGAAATTCGAATTTATTCATCACTTTGAAAAACATTAACATCGACACACCTTTAACAGTAAAAAGTAAGCTCAAATTACAAAATGTCCTCGTTTGTAAGCTATTGAGAGAAGTCTTAAACCGCTACAATAAAATTCCAATTTAATATTTAAGGGAAAAAAGAACACCATAATAAGCGGTCTTGCGGTCTTGTTTGATAAGATTTCTCATTTAAGAAAATTCCCTCCCATAAACCCCACAAGTAATATAAATACGGTATAAACACAGTTTGTTAGATTTTTCAAACCACTGACGAAATATATGTTTTATATGAGTCGTTCGGAAAAAATTCTTAAATGAGAATATTGTATATTTATAAGTACCTAGGTAAAAAGATTTTATTGGAAATGCAGATTTTTAAAATTTTTGAAAAACTGTAGTAATAAATGATACAAGTTTATAATGCATACCTACCTATATAAATCATACTAAAGAGCTTTAATTTAAAAATTCTCAAATGGTATTGTTATCTGTTGATAAGCTTTCAAAAAATTATATATTGTGTAACAAGTGCGTAATGTGGGCTATTTTCTTACAGAGGGTGAAGAATTTTCAGAAAAACCGAAGGCCAGTACTGCAAACTTGACACATGTTAAAATAGCCCACAAGCACTTGTCGCACACCATACTTTTTGGAACTAATGCACAAAAACAATATAGCAACAACTCTTCCTCCCAATTAAAAAAAAAAAAAAAAAAAAAAAAAAAAAACTCAAAACGAAAAGAATTTTTGGAAATTATATCCAAAACAAAAAAAAACTCACTACGTGGCGGCGGAGGTGAAGACGATCGAGAGAAAATATATTTTATTTAAAAAAAAAAAAACAACAGACTACATTTATTTGAATGAGTAACTCTTATTGGTGAATATGCCCAAATTTATGACAATAATTTTTTCAGTTTTTAAATTCTCATTTTCTTCAGTTACACCCTTCTAATTTTTTAATTTTCAAATATAAATAGCCTAACACATTCTCCGGATAATCAGGAACAGTTTGAGCCTACTTTTGAGCGAACATCACTTCCAGAAATAGACATACGAAACATATAACCTCCTACACAGTCTGTAAAATCATAAAAACGGCAAGTTTTATTATTTTGCATTTTTTGTTCGTTTATTTTTGAAAAGCAAAGATTGAATTAAAAATATAAGGAAAGTACTTTCAATTCAATTTTTTTCCTCTTTCCATCAATACAAATCCCAGCTTTTTAGCTTAAATAGCGGATGAGAAATCATTGAGTGAAAGAAGAGATATTTTTGGATTTCAACAAAATAGTAGGCCTAAGTTACACACTAAGGTTCAAAAGTGAGTGATTACCTACATGTGAGTGAGCAATTCCAAAGTCATGTACCTACACTAAATTTTGAATCATGTTGAGAAAGATATTTTGTATAACTAATGATCAGAAAGCAACAAAACGGAAAATTCTATCATAATGATGAGTCTTTCTTAAAAATTATAAAAAATGGAATAAAATATGAACCTCTTTACTGTGACAGAGTTAACATTTCATTTAGAAAATGTAACCTCTACCTCGATGTAAACTGAACACGCTTTCATTTAAAAAGATGCTTCACGTTTTTACATGGAGGTGCATTTACTTTATACTTATCAAGATTATATTCATCAATGATATGAGCTTCTTTTCACTCGAAAAATACCAGGTAAACATTGTTTTTCTAATCATGCCTTATATAAAAAAGTTTTCATCTATTTGCGTTTTTTCCATCCCTTTATTTTAAAATAGTTAAAGATAATTAAAAAATTAAACAGTAAGTAAATTCAGGTAAATTTTCTCCTCTTTTGAGAGATACCATCTCCAGCTCTCTAGCTTAAATACCCACTGAGAAATAATTATGGGAAAGAGGAGAGGTTTCTAGATTCCAAAAAATAGAAAATCACCAATTAATTTTTTTTTCATTTAATTGTTGTCAAACAGTCAATGATTATTAGAAAATTATATGTAAATTTTGTCTATTTTTTATCATTAAAACGCCAACTCTCTAGCTTAATTAGAGGCTGAGAAATCACTTGAGACATTTAAAAAAAATTGAAATATTTTGTTCAATTGGGTAACTTAACAAGCAGTTTTTTTATAAAAAAAATGTTAATAATATCATAATGCTTATATTTTTTCAAATACTTCACACTCTGTTGCGCAGGATTGAGTCCACGAGTGATTATAAAATTATCATATTCTTCACAGATCAAAAATTTGTTTTTTCATATTTGCTGAACTCATTCTTTTGTGAATGTGTTGCAAAAAGAAATATTTTGCAAATAAACAGAACATAAAAAAAACATCGATAGGCAATTCGAAGTAATTTCTGCAACACATGCACAAAAATTACAACTTCACAAAGTATAGCAACCATAAACCAACAAATTTTTTGCCCGTGAAAAAGATAGATGTTTATTTTACACACTGTTGCACAGGATTAAGATATGCAAAAGTGTAAAATATTTTACACATGACACTACAAACAGCCATACTTCAACAGCTATCGAACATATATACTCTGTTCATGTTGAGAAGTGTGTCACATCATAAATCATATCCACACTTTTCTGCTTGAAATACAATGTTTGTTTACTCCACAAAATGATGCTTTTTGTTGTTTGGTACTGTGCATTGATACCTTTTAAACTGGGTTTATACCTGTGGCAGCTGTCACACTACATCGGCGTATGTATACGCTACTCCCTCGTACACCATTACCCAGCACCATGGCCGAGTGAATACGGTGCTGACTTTTGGTGGCAGTGACGAGGGAGGTTTAGCTGTTTGTTCTGTATGGGTTTGAATCCCCGTACTGTCTGAACACCTAATGTGGTGACCTCGATGTGATTCCGGGAGATGGCTATTAACACCATCTCTCGGACACTCGTGCAGCCTTCTGTAACTGTGGCACACCGCACTACCTTTGCTGTAACATGATGGTGCCTGTGGGTGTGCGCCAAGGGGCAGTGATGAGGGAGGGCATCACCATGCTCCGGTGTACGTCTCTACTTGTTAGGCACCTCCATATTGGTAATCGTATTTACGCTCTGCTATACTGAGGGGGAAGTGATGTGGCGGCTGCCGCACTACATCGACGTATGTATATGCTACTCCCTCGTACACTGTCACCCAGCACTGTGGCCGAGTAAATACGGTGCTGACTTTTGGTGGCAGTGACGAGGGAGGTTAAGGTGTTATGTCAGTACGGGTTTGAATCCCTGTACCGCCTGAATACCAAATGAACATTCGATGTTTATTGTTCGATCTTTTCCTATATTCACAAGGTTATAGGATGTTTGTGGCTGTTTGCTCGAGTAGCAAATTACCTTCCTTTTTATTGGTTTATTTAAAGGTCGTTTGCATCAAACAGGCAAAAAAAATGTTTGTTGTTCAGTTGTTTGTTTGGTGTAAACACAGCTTTACTCTCTCCTCAACCAACTGTCTATTGTGATTCTGACATCACGCACTTCTTAGTGTGAAGAGAGTAAAGGCATTTTGATATTTTTATTTGTGAAAAACTGTTTGTCAAATTGCCACTTTAATTCTAAACATTTCAAGTTTGAAAAAAAAAACCTCTCAAATAATTTCTCAGCCTCTAATTAAGCTAGAGAGCTAGAGAGCTGGGGTTTATAATGTTCAAATGAGGATAAAATTTACAACATTCCATACAATTTTAAAATTATTTCTATATGACCACAAATAAACAAAAAATATGCAAACTAATGGAAAATTTTCATTTTTCTGGAATTTAGAAACTCGACTCTTTTACTCAATGATTCCTCAGTCGCATGAATTAACAAAAAAATGAAAAATAATGAAAAACTTGCCGTTTTTGCGTGTTTTTAGTATCATTTTACAGATTTTTTCCTTTATGAATTTTTTTTTTTTTTTTTGAAGGGCTGAGTTGTTGAAATGTTTTTTTTTTTTGGATTAGTTACAAAAAGTATGGTGTGTAACAAGTGCATAAAGTGGGCTATTTTTTTTACCGAGGATGAAAAATTTGTAGACGACTCGAAGGCGAGTACTGCAAACTTCACACCTATTATTTACTTATTTGGTAACCAAAGGTTAGACTACGCCCTAGAAGTTTAGCTACTCATTCGCAATTGTTTTTGAGACCGGAAGCCTAAGAGAGGACAAATAGACATACCTATATGTATAGTTGGACCAATATGCCATTTGTCTAAATTGCAAGAAAAAAGTATACTTAGTCGAAACATCGCTTTTTTACACGCTAATTCTCCCACTGTTTCTCTTGATAAAAAAATCTCAGCTCATCGTAGTGTAACTGATTGAGATGGTAACAAGGAGAAATATACTTACGGTATGTTAATGCATCGAGCTGACGACATAGCCTACTCGTGTAAAAAGTATTATTATCGGTGTATGCACTAAAGTATGGGTTTGGTAAGCGAGCTACTGTAATCTAAATTGTACGTTGTGCAGATAATTGCACTGCATTGTCTGATCTTTTCTACTCGAGCAAAATAATTGGAGATACAAATATTGGCCGAGAGCTCTCGCAGAAAACCTGCGAGCGTAACCCCGCACCAACAAATTAATCCAAAATTCGAGGTTGGTTATAAAATTGAATTAAGTACCTATGTTTTTCTTCTTTTTTTTTTTTTTTTTACTTTCACTCGCTGCAATTGAAGCAGAAGACGCCACAAAAAACAAATCAAAATTTCTAACACAATGTAGATTTAATTAATGTGGAAAAACGAAAAAAATTGATGAAAAGTATTGCTAAATACCTCCAATATGGAAACATTGTCAGTAGTGAAGTGTTCCGACTCATCAACGAACCCAATAATATGAAATTGAAAATGAAATACTCTCTGAAATAAACCAAAAACGAAAAAAATGGTGTAATATAAATAATTCAATTAAATTTGGTAAAAAGTTAATACCTAAATTAAAAAAAAAAAGAAAGATAAATAAATAAATAAATAGCAAAATAAAGTTGGTGGGTACTGAACTTAAAACCAGTGTCAAGTAGGATTGGCTACACATAAGAAAATCAAGAAGCTTCTCCAACAATGTCGATTTTGTTTTGAAACCACTTCAAAAACTGCCTTGTTCAGTAATACAATTGAAGATCTAATCTTCAAAACAAAATTATGGTCCTAATTTGTTTCTATCAGCATTTTAAAAAAAAAACTATATCACCACAGGCGTAATTAGGGTTTCTTATTTTGGAAAGCCTAACAGCTTCGCCGACTTTTTATTTGGGAAATTTGGTATCTCTATATCAGAAACCCTCTGTAGCGTATTTATTACAAAAATTTCCCAAATCAAAACAAAATTTATAATTTTACGAGAAGGACCAGGACCCACTGGCCCTCCCGCTATTTGTGCCTATGTCTAGCGCAGCAGCCACTCCACCACAAAATAGGTTTTCAAAAACCAGCCTTTTACAATTAAAATTGGCAAGAAATTAGTGTATGTGTTGAATTTTGCATGCGTTGATTAAAAATAACATATTTTAGAGCCTGAAGTTATAATTTTATTAAATCGTACATATCGGAAGTACCGTTCAGCTGACCCGCACTAAAATTAGTAGAATGTTATATAACAGATCACAGTAAATATTATTTGTTCTTAATTTCGTAGCTATTTGTCCAAAATTAAACATTTTTCCCTATAAAACATTCAAAATAGTGAACAGAAATGAAGATACCTGGCTGACGTAAGTACACCAAAATCGATGGGTCTTGGTTCCTGAGTTAACAATAATGTTGGTACCAAATGAGCAAAAACTGCGATCTGTATACAATTGTAACAAGAAAATGGGATCTATCTATCTACGTATCTATCTATCCATCTATCTATCTGTCTATATTAGTGAAACTCGAAGTACCTAACTATGTTTGTTCACCCATGACTTTCGAATAATGACTTAACAGATGGGGAGGAAATTTTTAGGATAAATTTTTGTCGTTCCAAAGGAATCTACGAATCCATCATTGAAGTCTTCGGCCACTCTTGTGGAAAAGTTGTACATTTTCATAAAAATTTATCATAGATATTTTCTCATAGTAGTACAAAGGCGAAAAAAAAAGGAATAAAAGAGAATGAAAAAAAAACGAATCTCTCATTTCCTCTCTCTGCATACATATCATATTTATACATAACATGTGTAATTATCTGTCTTTTTTTTTTTTCACAGGAGTCTTCTATTAAAAGCTGCTATGTCACATTTTAAGAAATGTGGAGGAAGAATAACAGTAAATAATTTTCAGTGATATTAGTTAATAGATATGGAAACATTTTTGTGTATCCGAATATGTTTGTATATAATTAAAATGGACGAACATATACGTTTCATATTAGCATAATATAAGCTTTTTCTATATAAGGTAGTTGAGGGGGTCCTTCGAGTAACATACTAAAATTTTCACCTTCTAGGCCTCTTGGGATTTTAGAGAGCGGGTGTTTAACCCTCAAAATTAGGTTTTTCGTTTGATTTTGTGATGAAAATAGGTCAGTAAAAAAATTATTCAACATAAAATTTCCCATGAAGAAGTTCACTACTTTCTTGTCCGATGAGCTCCTCTTCATCCAAAAAATCTTAAAAACAACCATTCTTCAGTGAATATGTTCAGTAGCATTATATATGAGATATAGTTCATAATTATCATACAATATTTAGATAAATAGTAAAACTAGCAAGTATATACCATTTGCTACCCACCCATCCCCTTCACCCTCACAGCCCATCCGTTCTCATGAAGCAAAGCTGTGAAGATGACTGTAAAGATGGAGGAGATAATAAAGGGTAATGGAGCGGGCATTAATGGGTTGGAAATATATATTGGGTTTATTAAGTATTTAAATAGTATGATACCCAATTAAGTTATATTTCACATGCATACTCATAATGCTATTGAACATATTCACTGAAAAATGGTTGTTTTCAAGACTCTTTGGAAGAATAGGAGGTCATCGGACAAAAATAAGCAATGAATGATTTTTTTTTAGGAAATTTTATGTTAAATAATTTTCTGCTAAGCTATTTTTATCCCAATATTTAAATTTTCAGAGAAAAACGCGAAGAACCTAATTTTGAGAGATATTAAGAAGAGGTCTGCATGGTATAATGGTTTGGTGGTCGGCATGGGCGGATTTTTGTCCTAATGTTTGGCCGTTCTAGGGCCCTGGTCAAGGTTTATCTGTCCCCCAACACCTCTTTTTTTTTCCCAATCTATAAAAAAGGAACAAAATTTTTCATACTTTTAATTTATTGAAAAATCTTATTAATAAATATCCTACATATGTAACCTTCTTTCTAAATGGGGTATTTTTCTTACTTGACTCATCATCTACCATCTATCAGTAAAAAACTCCTAAGAATTTCTATGGATATCTTACTTTTTTTTCCGAAAAATCTCTGAGGAGACTAAATGCCTGTTCTGGGGTGTTTTAGCCCCTCACGCCCCTCCCTAAAACCACCTATGGTGCTCGGCTTTACAACCAAGAAGACTGTATAAGTTCGAAACCAGCCGTCCCATTTCTAACATAAAATGAAGGTGTTTTTGGTTTGGTTCAGAAGACGCTTTCGTAGGTATTTGGGAAATTCACGGTAGTAAAACCTTTAACTATGTATGTATATAATGGACCAGTAATACGATATGTACGCAATGGTACGTTTATGATGCAGATATCTCCGCCGGTCTCCCCACTCTCATTGTTATTACGATTTTACAAGTCACCCAACGTACGAAGTTGCGTTCAGAGTTGTTCTATGAAGCGTTATATTCGCTACAGTTTTTACGATGTGAATAATAGCTTATTCGAGGAAGGCAAAGGGGCAAATGCGTCCATGACCTAATTTTTATTTTATTTTTTGCTTATTATTTTTAAAATTTGGAAAAAATAGATACTAAATTTCTCAAATTTTCTAAATTTTCAAAAGTAACGAGCAAAAAAAAAAAAAAGTCATCAAATATAATTTTTTTGCCTCGCCGTTGAAGTAATCGTGGCTACGCCCCTGGATGTGGTTGAGAATCGAACTAAATATAGTCTGTTCTCAAGATAGCAACAGAAAGTCAAATTCGTTTGCAATTTTCGAATGAAAATACTGCAAAAATAATTCCATTCTTGATTTGAATTACCATACCGTCCTACTGAACCAATCTTCGTTGATATCAATTTTGGCTCTTGCCCATGCCTGTACGTTTGGGTGGTTAACATTTTCAAAATAAGGGAAAAGTGGTTGAGGATATATTTGTATAACTTTCAGTTCGATTAATCTCAGTCCATCATAGTATGTATATTATATAGTCGAAGGGTAAAGCATTGGCCACAGGATCCCGATCCACCACATAAGACGAGGCTGAATAAAATAGCTACGTTGCCATAGTCAATTGAAATAAAAATATATATATATATAAAATAAAAAACACAAATTTAATAAGCAATGAAAAATTACAGATGTCATTTTAATCAAACGTTTTGGTTCACGTAATTGTACTAGCAGATGAAAATAAACCGTATAGTATTGATGGAGGTAAGATTGTTTACTACTCCCAACTCAACTAAGTTAAGTACCCACGTATCTTTTGTTCAAGTTTTACAAGTTACTCGAGGAACAGTTTTTTTTTTTTTTTTTTTGAGAAGGAGTGGGGTGTAATATCTGTTTAATATTCCGCCTTTGACTATATTGTACTGGACCAGTAAATAACGATGATTTTTGGTTAGACATGACGGCGCTAAATAGGCAACCGCTGCGTACCTTTTAGTGCATCATTTCGCACTACGTTTACGTGCGCTATCCTAGTGAATTTAAGAGATGACTTTATCAACTGTATTCTAAACTGGCGAATTCAAGGAAAACGTCGAAAATAAGCCGAAGCTACGCTAGGGTTGCCGACTTTTTGGTTCGTATGTCTCGATATTAAAAAGTACGTCGGACTTATGGAGCTTTACTGGCCCAGTATTACATTTATACGTATAATCGAAAGTACGCCGCATATTAATTTTCGTTTTTCTGAGCTATATTTGTTTTTTTTTTTTTTCACTTTTCTTTCTTCCTTTTGTTGAGAAAATGAACGGAGGAACCGATTATCATTGGTAGAAGTAAAATTTAATTTTCTTACTAAAATTTTATCTACTTCTAAGTTTGTGGCTTCTTTCTTCTTTACTTTTGATAAATTTTTCTGCTCCTCCTTCAATTCTATTTTCCAGTTATATATAATGGCTGTCGTTAACGTTTTTTTTTTTCCGTTTTTTTCTGTTTTCTGATGTCTTTTTCACAATTTTTACGGTTAATAAGTCATAAACGATTAAAGCATTAGCCTACCGTACAGCGACACAGCCTGAATGTGAATACCCTACCAAGTTATCCATTCAAAAAGTGTTAATCGGCACCCGTTCATTTTTTCAACCAGATGAGGTTGAAAATTACAAACTATACTCATTAATTTTTTATCATTTCGTTTAAAATACAAATTTCAATCCTCTCGCGCAGAATTTAAACATGTACGTTTATTTTATTTTTGAGTAACTTGTTTTACTTTGAATATAATATTTGTTCTTCGAACGAAATGCATTAATTTTATTTTCATGAGTGGTGTCGAAAAATTCGTGTTTGGTATGGTAATCAAGATTGGTAATTTTGCTCTATTCATGATACGGTCTGGTGTCTTCAGGAAATCTTTTCCTTTTAATTTTCTCCAGAAACGTATTTGTGTCGCAGTTTTGAGATATATGTATATGGACGTTTCAAACACTACAGGGAACTGAACGTACGTAGGTACGTTAACACCGATTACACAAGTTTTAAACCATTTTGTTTGAAATTCCAAGTTCACATTTTTTGTAAACTTTCGTCCTCGATTCGACTAAATACAATGTACAATATTTTTAAGTACGTTTTCTTTAGAAAATCTACTTATTACGCTCGGTGCGGTATCAGCCCCTAGGGTTCGGGGTGGGTACGTTTTTAATTTTATTATCTCGGGAAAAGTTTGGCACCAATTGCTCAAATTCATATATTTCTATATATATAGACAGATAGATAAGTTCATGTCTTGTTCTGGCAGTACAGGTCGCAATTTTCATCAGATAATCACGAAATTTGATGCGTACATTTATTCTAACCCCAGGACCGGACCTACTGATTTTAGTGCGGATCGGCCGGATGGTTCATATGCCGTACCACCATTTTTGTTTTTATTTTGGCTGTAAAATGTTCAATTTTGCATTAATAGCCACGAAATTCGAAGTAAATATTTATTTTGATTTGTTGTAGTACGTTCCAATTTTGGCGCGGATTGACTCGGTGGTACTTCTCGTACCGCTATTTTTGCTTTTATATTGGTCACCAAAATGCGCAATATTGGAACAATATGTACGAAATTTGAAACAAACATTTATTATAATTTATTTTAGCATACCTAATATCAGTTTTGGTGGGGATTGACCTAATTCCAGTACAAATATTTCTTTTCGTTTCTGGTCTGGCTATAAAATGCTTAATTTTGAACACATATTTATTGATTGTAACATTCTACCAGTTTTCGTGTAGATCGACAGAATGGTATTTCCTTCAAGTCAAGTTTTATTTTCAATGGTTTCAAACTGTGTAATTTCGAAATTCAGAACAAATATTTTTAAGTAGGTTTTCTTTAGAAAATCTACTTCTTACGCTTAGTGTAGTATTGGCCTCCAGGATTGGGGGGTATGTTTTTCGTTTCATGATCCAGGAAAATTTTGGAACCAATAAGTCAAATTCATATATATATATACACACACATATATATATATATATCAATTTCTTGTTCCCACAGAATAAGTGGCAATTTTTGTCCGATAATCAAAAAATTTGGTACCAACATTTTTACCGAGTCGAGGACCAGACCTATTGATTTTGGTGCGGATTGGCCGGACGGTATTTCCGGTACTACCATTTTTGTTTTTATTTTGACTATAAAATGCTCAATTTTGCACCAATAGCCACGAAATTCGAAGTAAATATTTATTTTGATTTGTTGTAGTACGCTTTCAATTATGGCGCGGATTGACTTGGCGGTACTTCCCGTACCGCTATTTTTTTTTTTATATTTGTCATAAAATGGGGAATTTCGAAACCATATGTACGAAATTTTAAATAAATATTCGTTAAAATTTATTGTAGCATACTAACAATTTTGGTGCCGATCAACCGGACAGTAATTCTGGTAAAGCTTTATCATCTTAATTTATTTTTCATTTATTCGAGAAAAAATGCTTTTATATTTCACATTGTTTAATATTTTGTCAGCAGCTAACACATTTCATACATTCGTAACATACCATTAAGGCATATAAACTTACAGACAATTAATGTGACCATCAAAATTCATAATTCTTTCTCGGGAAAATTTACTTTTTCTAGCAAAGCTTGCTGCGTTAGACTTTTTTTATGCACTGAGGTTTTCTTTGAAAATCTACGTATTAGTTGCGGTCTCATGAATCAACCTGAAGGTGGGGGTGGGTATTTTTTCGTTTCATAAACCAAGGAAAATTTTGGCACCAAAAACCGAAATTCATTTCTTTTTACCACGGTACTGTTTGCAACTTTTATCCGATAGTCACGAAATTAGGTGTACGAACATTATCACCAACCCAAGGACTAGACCTATTGATTTTGGTGCCAATTGGCCGGACGGTACTTCCGATATGTCCGATTTAACACTCTCGCTGCCATGTGTGCACCTGTGCACACAAATCTGATTGCCATTCACGCCGTGTGTGCTGTATTGCACACGGATCATACCAACATATTTTTGATTGTGTGCTGTAGAGAACACAGTTTACATTAAAATAAATGTGATTTTCGGTTTCTACTGGCTTGAATACATCTAATTCTGGAACAGCAGAGAAATTTGGCAACATTGTAACAAAAGATGGGTGTTTTAAGAATGCCATAGAGTAGCATATGAAAAGTACCTTTTCAGTTTAGTACATTGATTGTTTCTCAATTGTTGAGGCATTCCCAAAGGTCTTATCAGTTTCTTAATATTGTATTTATCATCTAGATTACTCATGGGTGGAAGTATGTTTTTAGCTCTTCAGGCCATGTGTGCTATATTGCACACGGGTGAAAATCTCCCTTACACAGAATGGTATGATGAAAAAATGATAAATATATGTTATCTAGACCCTTCTAAATGAGATTCAAACTTTGACTCAAAAAATTTTTTACACTGATTTTGGTGAAACCCTGTCTGGCAGCGAGAGTGTTAATTATGACTTCGGTACGCAATTTTCAATCTGTGGCTACAAAATTTAACACTACATGATTATTTATGATCTGTAGGTACCAAAGATGTTTATACTACACTAGATGGTAGATACGGAATTCAGCAAAAAAGTGAAGCCAACTGCCGCCATCTTTTAACTGGACATAAGCACCATATAAATACATGGGTGGCATAGCATTTTCAAGTCAAATTGTATTTTATATGGGGTAAATTGCTTTTATTTTTGTTTTAGGCATAGTATATTATTAAAAATAGACGTATCTAATAAAGTAATAAGTGATATCACATTTTTATTTTTGAATAAAATTTTTTTTTTTTTTAGTATAAATCTTCTTTATTACGTTTATTTTTAATACATAATATACCTAAAACTAAAATATATAATTTGACATGAAAATGCTGTTCCACCCAAGCATTTATATGGTGCTTATGCCCAGTTCAAAGTTGGCGGCGGTTGGCTTCACGTCCGGTCGCTGTAAAATGATATGAGTTAGATACCTAGATGGTAATCTACGCATAGAATATGTAGAATTTGTGAAAAACGAATATAGAATATATAGAAATTAAGTAGAATATAAACAAGCGTAGGTAATAAATAAATTTTCTAGAGAAAACATACTTAACAAATTGATAACTCTTATCAATGTTATCAATACTTTGTCACCGTATCAGTATTATTTTCCACGTATTCTACATATTTTTCACATTTTACATAAAATTGGATATTCTACTTTATATTCTACGCGTAAAATATGCATGTAGGTATATATAAAATTCAATTCTACGTCGCCTTCTCTGGTTCGGTATCTAGTTCGGTATAAACATGTCTGATAGGTATTAAATTATTGCCATTTTTAGGGTTTGTAATTGGCTGGTTATTGGAAACTTACATTTTATAGTGAAGTATAGTTCGCTGAGCTAGAATTGTTTTGTATACTTGCACAAGTTTTGAATGTAAAGTATAAATATCGGAGCAGGGAAAAGAATTCCACATTTTAACTTTCAATTTGTATCCCGTTTCGTAGATTAATTTTTTAATGTATTCATTTTGTTTGATTTTAATAACGTGGGATGCATATTTAAATGCCGAGGATGCCGAAAAATGTATCTACCTACACTGTAGGTAATAAAATCATTAAAAGATTTAACGGCCAGCATTATGCCAGAGTTAATGATCAGTTTTTAAACCAACAATACCTACTGACAATAGGTATTGATTTTAGACGTCAAATAAAGTGATTTTTGTTTAATTTTATTTCTGATGAATTAATTTTTTTCGGCGTTCGAAAGGGAAAATTTGTAGTTTTTACGCGCCAAAAATGGATGCGCCGTGCGGTGTTGAATGAAATCTCATTTTCATTGTTAACTAGGCCTCCTAAACCCGGTTTTGTCCAACACAAAAAACTGAAATCAGCAATAATTTGCTTGTAGGCTGTGGAGGTCGTGGAAGCGGTTTTAAAATAAAATTTATTCAACATCTAGAACTCAGTGGCTCAAAAATAAGTATACAGTGTGTTTTCGGAGTGGTCGTCGATGGTGGTAGAGTAGGTCAAGTACATACGTGTTAGGGTAGTTGCGTACCCAGAAGTAGCTTTCAGTAAAGTTGACGATGAATGGAGAACAACGAACATTTTTCATAAAAATTGGTATTTATTGCCCCCTAAATGAAATAACAAAAAAACTAATTTAAATAGAGACAAAGAGCACCAGGCCTTTATGTGAGAACGCATTTTTTTCAATATTTTCAATTCATGGTCTTTCCTTGACATTTTTTCAAGATGAATTTGAAAACAAAAACTGCAGATGGGTATGCAACCGCTTTCACCAGGAGTGCTGACGTTCACTCCGTCAACACCCTGTATAAATCAAAAACAGGTTGAAATTTCTATCAACCAAAATTAGGTGTTCCGCGAAGAGCCTCATCAAAATTTACTTAAAACCCGCTTAAGGCAGTCACCAGTACAATGATAAAACAAATAGTATCAAAATAGCTCTGTTCGACATACAAAAAAGTGAGGAACTTTCATCGCTTTTTAATTTAGATGACTATTCGATTCAGAATTCAACAGGGCGAAATTAATTCCGGAAAGAGATTGTACGATTTTTCCGAGTAGAACCAAAAAAAACTGTCGCAAAATTCTGAAGTTTTTAAGAAAAAGTCATCAAATTTCACGATTTTCCAACTATACATGCAACTAATCAATTTTTTCCACTATAAAAATATTTTTGGGAGTCTCCCCACTCCCTTTCCCTTAGCTACGTCCCTGAAAGTATAATTACTTGTTTCGTCGACAATTAATATTCGTTAACAGGTATTCGCTACTGGTTGTATAAAATTATTTAGTATACCTACCTAATAACATGAACATGAAAATTGCATATCGTGCCCCTGGTATCACATCTGGCTCTAATGCTATATGAAAGACTGTGAATTAAATTCTCTTAAAATAGACAAAATATAAGCCTAAAATATAGTCTGAAAAGTAAAATATATTTTTTAAATCCCCTAAAATCGCAAATATGTTAAAATATTGATCCCTAACGTATGCGATATGGGTTTTATATTCAAGGGAAAGACCAGTCTGACATGTTGAATAAAAAACACCGATTTAAAAGATAAAAGATTACCAAACTTGAAACATTAATGAAAGTTTAATATTTTAATTCATTTTTATCACTATATAGTATGAAATTCAAAAACCTGTTTTAAAAATAGTTTCTTCACTACTGGTGGAAGTATTCAAGCATTATTTTTTCCTATTATTTCTAGTGTAATCAATGGTCAAAACTTTTTTTCAAGTTCAAACTTTTTTGCATTTCTTTGCGAAAGAGAAAAATTTTGAAATTTAGGCTCTAAAAAGATAAAATTTAGTCAAATATTCTCAAATATGCTTCTAAAATAACAATAATATGCTAAAATTATGCTTTTATACCCAAAATATTCGAAATATGCTACTACAAATTGAACTCATTTTAATCAGATTTTGATATTTCATAAAGATATCTCAAATATACCGTTTCAACGGCCATACAGAAAAACATATTAAAACCTACAATTCACAGCCTCTTATGAATATAGCACACACTCACATACACGAGTTTAACATACCGTTCTTATTATGTTTTTTTGACAAACTTACAGGTAGGTATACTTACGAAAACGATGAGAGATAAAAGGATCTAATCTAAAACTATAGACCTACGCTAGACACCGATTTAATTGTAAATATTATTAAACCTTAAAATCAGTTACCTACGGATGTATAGGGTACTCTTAACTTTTTAAATGTGGCCTTCTTATCAATATAAGATAAATAACCTCATATAGGTATTAGGTAGTTCTTATGTACCTCATTACAATGAATGATTCGTTAAAATAACTTAAACCTAGATGATTCGAAATTTGATAAGTACCTGATTAACTTTCAGTCGTTTTTTTTCTCTTGGAAATTCTAAATTAATTCAGGCTCCGTTCTGAAAAATTCATCAGCGAAAATTAAACGTATTTGTAACCTACGCTACTACGTTGTAAGTTATCTTTACAAAAAAAAAAAAAAAAAAAAAAAAAAAAAAAAGAAAGAAAAAAAGAAGAAAAAAAAGCTAGATTGAACTAGAGTGGAAATTTTTTGTGCATCTCTATTATCAGTGTTTTGATTTGTTTATTTTTAAAAGTTCTCCTTAATTTATTTCAAACTCGCCATATCACTATGAAATTTTTATACTTTTAAAAATTAGACCGACGATGGACTTACGACATTCAGGATATGCGGTCTTGCTGACGTATTTTCAAAAATTACCTACAGAGCAAACCATTTTGTACAGGTCATGTCGTATCGTCGAAGATGAAGTTTAGTTACACATTCTCAGAGATATACTTAAGATGGTGGGGAGGACGCTAGATAAGCTATAGCCTCGAAGCCAAAATTTTCGGGTACTATTGAGAATTAAGCTCCTTGTAAAAAAGTTAATTGTGGCGTTAAAAGGTAAAACTACCGACTAAGTCATTAATGAGATGTAATAAAGAATTTCTTTTTTTTCCTGTGAAGAGGCGCCAAAAAGTTCTTAACCCCCGAACATCAAAATTACAAATCGTCCTCCGAGCATACAACTTCAAAACCTGGTTCGTTTTTTTGTGATTTCTTCAAGCACGCCTATTTTAGCTACCTATTTGATTCATCCTTGAGATAACCTGCATCTTTCGAATGACGGTCTAATTTTTTTTAATTTTCACGTTTTTCTTTTCCTGTGTAAGTACTCTGAATGCTCGCAACTATTTTATGCGCGTTTTTTAATTTTTACTTTCGATATTCACAATTTTATTCCTATATTCGTTTATATCGCTAGCAATTAGAGGCCGACAAAAAGTTTTAGTTATTGAACCACCCGAGGAAAGGGGAAAGTTGCACGCGAATTGTTTTCGTCGCTATACGAACATTCTAGGAGTTAGATAGGCAATTTGCACATCAGCACGTTTAAAAGCATTAGGGTACCTCGTACTTCTGACCAGTGACTATACATACCTATATAGGTACATTGACGTGCCCGAGATGTTAAGAAGGCTGCCGTTGGTCTTTGCCAGTTTTTTCTTCTTACTAACTGTGAATAAATACGAACAGAATAGATATACCATAACGTTTCTTCTTCTTTTCTTTTTTTTTTTTTTTTTTTTTTTTCATTCATCTGTTTTGCTCCAAGATAACTACAGAAATACCTAACTAACGAAACTGACCGCTACAAACGAACAAGATTTTCATCAACGTAAAAGGATAATAAAATTATTGCTGATTGTATTTTCTTGTTTTTTTTTGTTTTTTTTTTCCCTTGAATCAAGGTAACTAAAAATGCTTCTAACCGTGTCTAGGAAATAGAAATCAGCAAAGAATGATTAACGTACGTCGCAGGATTAATTACGGATGAAATAAAGATTCACAGGTCATAAAAAAAATAAAAATTTTTATCATGCATATTTAGAGACAATAAATTTAAAAAATCATTTTTTGATAACAATATTGCTGATAAGAAGGTGGATAGTGTGGATTGTACATTAAATATATTGGGTTGTTTATAATTCACTTAATCAGGTGAGATAAAAAAGGGAGAAAAAAAACACCGGTTTGTACGTTTTACAGAAGGTGTTTATTCCATGTTATAGGGAGTTAAATTAGCTTAAAGGAGGGCTCTGTACTTTATGCAAACATCTTACACATTATAGATTGGTACATGATCTTTTCCACAGGTACCTACGTCATTATGTAAAAAAAAAACAAAACAAAAAACGGTGCAGTGCATGACCTCTTTCACCTTCGATTTATTAATGCGCTTATGTCACGAAAAAAACAAAACAAAAAATTGTGAGATAAATATTTGTTCAAATTTATACCAACGTTTGTTAAGAAATAAAGATGAACCGAATCAGTGAATTATTATGAATCATTAAAGAAATTTAATCGAAAACGAGGAGTTTAGAATTTGTAATTAATGGATGTTTCTTTAGTAGGTATATAGGTACCTGAATAATCTTTTTTTTTTTTTTTTTTTTCAAATCGTTTCGCCATTTTTATTCATTCTTTCACGTCCGGAGAAGTACATACGAATTTCTTGATCACTTTCTCGAGTCAGCGACCGGTGAAAAGAAGAAAAAAAATGAATCATTTGCCAAAATTTTACAATATAAGTGGATAATCTTCAAACAACGTCATTCATAGAGAGACGATAACGGTGCATATGGATCTAAAATAGGATTGTATCGGTAAAAAAAAAATTTAAGTTAACAGTTTAAAAAATTACTCGACGAATATAATACTTTCGTTTTCATATAATATCGACAAGAATTTTGCCAACCAGTTTACAGAAAAAACAATAAATTTCAGCCAATGCAATGAACGCATAACGTGGGTGCACCTGGTGCACGTTTTCGATTCCAGCCTAATGCAATTCGTTAAGTGACCTTGCACTGTTTAATGACATCCATAATTCGTAACCAATATGAAAGAAAAAAAAAAAAAATCGGCTTTCAATTATCAAAAGGAAGAAAATAAAAAAGTAAGTAGAAGGGGGAGACGAAGAAGGAGAATGAAAAAACACAATAAACTGGTTCGAATTTGCAAGATTCAAATTAATTTTTCCTTGAATGAAGCAAATCTAGTCTAGTCAGACAAAGAAGGTCAGTCTGGAAAAAAAAAAAAAAAGTAAAATATTCTAATTTAATTTTGAAGCAGCAATTCTTTTGAGAGAAGGGGTATGTGATTTTATCCCGGATGCATGATGGTCAAGAATTACTGATCTTTCAAACTATTTGACCTCCGCTCAGCGAGCCATTTTGATGGGAATAAAATAAAATAAATACTTACGAGGATACATCCTACCGACAAACAATAAATAAAGAAAATTATAAATAACATTTATAATTTAGTTAGGGTGGACCAGAATAAAAAATTTGTTTTTTGCAAATTTTAATTTAACATAAAAAGTTCATGTATGATATAATAATTTTTTCTTATAGTTATTTTATTAATCTTTCATTATTGGCTGCCTACCAAATTCATCCTGTCCTATAGACCGTGTTCGAAAATGATTAATATATCATTAATCAAGTTTAAAGGCATAAATATAATTCAGTCGTTCGCAAAACCGGTATTAAATTCCGTTATAAATGCGATCACAAAATGTTACTTTTTCATAGATTATTGTTGTTTATGAGGGTCGGTAGGTACGACTATTTTTTATCTTACTAACAACCACTATTATTGCTAATTTGTAGATTGCGTTGAGAAAAATTACAAAGCCCAACCCTATAGTGCCTATAGTGTTGAAGATTCCAGTATTTTAGATAATTATTACCGGTTACTTTTCCGCAGGAAGCCATAGGTAACGTTTTGCTTCTGCATTTTTGTTTTTTTCTTCTTTTTAAGTAGGTTTCTTTAGAGAATCTACTTATTACGCTTGGTACGGTATTAGCCCCCCGGCGTTCGGGGTAGGTACGTTTTTCGTTTTATGATCTCAGAAAAAGTTTGGCACCAATAACTCACATTCACACATATATTATATAGATAGATAGATGAATAGATAGATAGATATAAGTTCATTTCTTGTTCCCACGGTACAGATCGCACTTTTTATCAGATAATCACAAAATTTGGTTCGTACATTTATACTAAGCCCAGAACCGTATCTATTGATTTTAGTACCGATTGGCCATTTTTATTTTTATTTTGGCTATAAAATGCTCAATTTTGCATCAATAGCCACGAAATTCTGAGCAAATATTTATCATAATTTATTGTAGTACGCTACCAACGGACGGTACTTCCGGTATCGCTATTTTTTCTTCATTATAGTCAAAAAATACGTAATTTTGGAACAATATGTACGAAATTTGAAACAAATATTTATTATATTTTATTGTAACATACTGCTGATTTTGGTATAGATCGACCAGACGGTACTTGCGGTACAGCTATTTTTGTTTTTATATTGGTCATAAAATGCGAATTTTGGAACAATATGTACGAAATTTGAAACAAATATTTATCATAATTTATTTTAGCACACCTAATATCCGTTTTGGTGGGGATTGACCGAACGGTAATTCCAGTACAAATATTTCTTTTCGTTTCTGGTCTGGCTGTAAAATGCTTAATTTTAAACGAATATTCATTATAATTATTAATTGTATCAGTCTACCAGTTTTTGTGTAGATCCACAGGCTGGTAATTTTTAAAATTTTTGTTTTTAATGATTTCAAATTGTGTAATTTCGAAATTCAGAATAGAAAATCTACTTATTACGCTTAGTGCGGTATTAGCCCACAGAGTTGGGGGTGGGAACGTTTTTCGTTTCATGACTTCAGAAAAATTTTGGCACCAATAACTCAAATTCATATAAATATATATAAAAAAGTCAAATTCTTGTTCCCACGGTACAGGTCGCAATTTTTGTTCGATAATTAAGAAATTTGGTACGAACATTTTTACTAAGCCAAGGACCTGACCTATTGATTTTAGAGCGGATTGGCCAGAAGGTACTTCCAATACTACCATTTTTGTTTTTATTTTGGCTATAAAATGCTCAATTTTGCCCCAATTGCCACGAAATTCGGCTTCCAATTTTGGCGCGGATTGGCTGGGCGGTACTTTCGGTATCGCTATTTTTGTTTTTATATTGGTAATAAAATGTGGGATTTTGAAACCATATGTACGAAATTTGAAATAAATATTCATTAAAATTTATTATTAGCACGCTCAAAATTTGGGTGCGGATCAACCGAACGGTACTTCCGGTAAAGCTTTTTTTCCCTCTTTTTTCTAATTTTTATGAATTTTTCTTTTCACAAAAATTAGCCGCATTCTGATGTTTTTTTTTTTTTTAATTTATTTCATGATTTTGTTATTTTTCATTGGTTTTATTTTAAATTATAATATGATGATGTATCATACTTCATCATCTTAATTTATTTTTCATTTTTAAAAAAAAAAATGCTTTTATATTTCGCATTGTCTAATAATTTTTCAGCTGTTAATACATTTCATATAATCATAACATACAATTAAAGCATATAAACTTACAGACAATTATTGTGTTCATCAAAATTCATAATTCTTTCTCTGAAAAACCTACTTTTTCTACCGAGACTTTCTGCGTTAGAGTTTGTTTTTTTCTCAATCAAATTTTCATCAAAGTTATCTAATCATAGTTTTTATATCTCCTGAATAGGTACTTACAAAAGTCAGTCATAAACATTAGTGGCAACCTTCATATGGAATATATATATATATATATATGGCCGAAATAAATATAAGAATTTTCAATCATACCTAGTTGCATGCTGCTACACATGCCACACAGAAAAGTAAAAGTTTAGCACTGACAAAGGGTGTAACTTCAAAATTCGATCATCCAATCAAAATTGCCAACAAAATAACATAGGATAATATATTTTGTCTGTGACACATAGGCATACGTTGCGTTCGATATGTATGGCTACCGTGGAAAACTGAACAATTACCTCTTTAAAGAACCAGTTCGAATCGAATTACTTTTTATCCGTGCTCTATAGTTGAAGCTTTTTATTAAAAATGGCTTAAAGTTCCGCTCTTTTTTCCCGGTGAAACATAACCATAGCATATTGTTGGGTGATACCAGCCTATAATGCTTTGTAGCCTGCATACATTTATTTTACGAAAATTACTTTTAAAATAATTTCCAACAAAAAAAAAAAAGAATTAGTGTAAAGGGTGATGAGTCTAACAATTTAACAAATTTTACGAATTAAATTAAATAATTTAGAAAGCCTAAATAAGGGAAAATCTACTCTTAGAGATTTTTTTTTTTTTTTTTTTTTTTTTGTAATAGAAAAAGAGAATTCGCAGCTATTATGTCCAATTGAAAAGTTACAGAACGTACAGCAGTGGCGTACCCATGACTTTCTTAAAAAAGGATTTTAAATAGGAAAAATTAATATTTTTACCCTCACTCTTATCGGTGGAACCAGAGTGACAATTTGGTGTACCTGCCAGTGGCAATCCGTGTTGGTGCAAACGAAGAAATCGAAAAAAGTTTTCGACAGTTCTTCCCAACTTTTCAAAATTTTTACTTTTTCTTTTGAATTGTGAAAGGATTAAGTCATCACTAACACCAAAAAAAGAAAATTGGCCAAAATTTTTACGAATTTTTGATTTTTGTGCCAATTTTAGTTGACATGAAATTAAAAACTAAGATCTCACTCTGTTAAATGTTGTTTTTAAAAACAAATACAAATAGGGATTGATCCCTGGATACGTTACTGACGTGCAATATTATTAGCCAGGGCGTTAATATTAACTTTAAACTTCATCCTAACTCGCGTAACGTTACATATAATGTAACGTTTAAGGTACTACCTACCTTACACGATTGTTGCATTATCAATGTGACTTTAAAACCCGTATGTAAGAACGATACTCAGGTATCAACAGCGACTTAAGAATTTATTATTCATCTCAACAAAGTTATATCTATACCTATACATGTTTCTATATACATATTATTGATAATGGAAAGGGAATATCTGAATTAGAGAGTGTTTTAGGCTGCATTCAAATGTGTGCATTAGTGATGGGCAGTGAAAAGTTGTGAAATGAAACGAAAAGTGAAACTTTTCGCAAACTATTTTTCCAAGAACTTTTCAATTTGCAAAATATGTGTGGCACATCGATTAACACTGCTTTTCTTCGCTGATCAATGATCACAGTGGCCTAAATCTCGCATTACCGTTGGCCTCTCTATGGCTCTACACCATTAACAGTCTATCACAGAAGTATTTACCGACACATTCTCTTATGTTCTATGACCACAAACTCAATTTGCATCTCTACACTTTAAATCGCTGTGGACAAAAATCTTAGTCGTCATTTGAATACACTTAACATTAAGGGCATTCAGTTAAATGGATTTTCTTAAGTGACCTCCTAACCAAACTTGAATTTCCCCTTTAGAATTCATACGTCAGTGACAAAAATGATGCTTTAAGAACACCAAAACAGTTAATTTCCCTCATTTTTCCCTTAAAGGGTTTACGAAAAGTTTACTTAAGGGAAATGAACGACAAGAATATGGCCCCTATATGATCTCAAAACAAATATGAGATTACTAATCAGAATCTCACATTTTCACCTACTTGAATTTCATCAAAAATCAGAGTCGAATTTATAAGGAGGTTCTTCGTTTTTTATTGCTCATTACTCGATTACTCATTAGAATTCTCTCAACGAATGCTTTTCAACGATATGCCACATGAAAATACTTCTTACATTTTTCACCTGCACTTTTCGGAAAAGTAAGTACTTTTCATGAAAAATGCCCATCACCAGAGTACATACAGTCATAATTTGAAATGCAACGTATAATGTAACGTAAGCACATTCAGTAAATCTATTCACAAATTTTGTACGAAAAATTACATCCTTTTCGTTACCTATGACCTCCGAACGGGCGGTGCCTTTCATCGTAATAATAATAATAATAATAATAATAATAATAATAATAATAATAATAATAATAGTAATAATAATAATAATAATAATAATAATAATAATAGTAATAATAATAATATATTCTTCGAGTTTGTCGGATTTAACAACCCGACGAATTCGAATAAACATTGCTGATACTGCGGCTACAACTTCTCACACTAACATCAAAATGTACTGTAAATCAAGTTTCATTTCTCGTTTTACATTTTTATGCATTTTATTACTTTACGTCTGGACGTGGTTGAGTATAAAAAGTATAGCAGTAATGTTATGAAAACAATAGCCTGCACCGTACAGAAGAAAAGCAGCAGTATTTTGATGGTTGAGTGCTGATAAATTGAAATTGTAGCCTATAGACTGCACGAGAGGTTTAGAAGCGAGTACCCGCATTCTGCGAGTCAGAAAAATAATTCGGTTAAATTAGAAGAAAAAGCACTGCGGAGGAGAATGCGAATTGATGGGCCAAACTGGATAACGAAGGTTAATTCATGTATGGTTCAAACTGTGAAAGGAGTAGTGGCGTAACCAGATCTTTGGAGTATGTTGGGAGCCTGGAAAATACTGAGATAAAGCCTTTTCCTTCAAATATAATTGAAATTTTTATTGTCAATTTTCCTAGAAGAAAGGGGTCAGTGGGGGACAATATTTTTTGGGAGGCCATGTTCCCTCAGGCCCTCTCGTAACTACAGAAAACGATGAAGAAAGAAATAAGTTTACGTTAAAAACGAATTTTGAAAAATAAAGCTTTTATTTATTTATTTTTTTTTTGTGTCTAGCTTCGTGCGAAATAAATATTATTTCATTGCGGAAGGTTGGCTGCAGTATTGGTACATTTTAAAATCGCAGTAGTGAGTAAAATAAAAGCTTATACAAAAGAAGCCACCAAACTTCGAAAACTTGGTAATGCCTGTGAAAATTTAAAGGATATTTGAATAGTTAATTAAGAAGCAACCAATCTGAGGGAAGGTAAAGACCATAAAACGTAAAACTAAGGAATGTTTTTTTTTTTTTTTTTTTTTTTTTAAGCGTGGTATCGTATACAGGATTTTAAAATTATTTATTTACAGAAGCGGGGCAGAAGTATGTTAAGATTCCTTTGGTTAGATTCAAGAAATAACATTTTTTAACCCATCTGACCCACCTAAAACAAACTTCTGCGCTTCTCCTAAAAGGAATGAGACATTCGTCAAAAATAAGAGCAGAATCTGCAACCTGAACTGTAGAAGTCATACTCAAATATTTCTTCAACATAGGAAAGGAAAATGGAAATCAAAAATAATCGAAGTGATACTCTTATGAACCAGAATTCAACTAAATAATTAATTTAATTAAAAAATAGGTGGATCATTGACATTCCTACGGATAAAGTCGCGATTATGCACATTGCCACATTCTATACAATCTATTTTTCTCGAATCGATCGCTTTAGTATTTTAAAATCGGATGATTTTTATCATTTGGTTAGCTAATGAACGAAAAAATTTAGATAAAAATAATTAGATAACGCCAAAAAGCTTGTTATTAAGAAAAACGTATTAGTTATAATGCGTTTTAAGAGGATAATTATAGATTCATCATGCAATTAGGTATTTAGGTATATATTATATGCGGGTAAATATGAACTTGGAGAAAGTTAAAGTTAACTTTGATCGTTTGAACAAAATCATAATAAATTAATCAGATAATCTGAATGAGAAAAATATGTTTTCTGATGAAAGTTTTTTCGAATACCGATACCTATGCGGATGCACAAAGAAATATCCAGGAAGTTTACTTTAGAAATACATAAAGAAACTAATTTGAAATTAAATATAGTTATTTTTCATTTGATTTTAAAATGAGATGAAAATAATTTTTCAATAATAATTTTAGACTCAAATTTTCCTTTCGTATGTAAAGTTAGCCTACATAATAACATAATATGAAAACCAATTTTATTGTTTTAAAGAATTCCACTGTAACACTTTAGTTGTGCAGGGAGACAAGTTTGTGGCCTAATTAGTGATTCCGAATTAAAACGAGAAATGCAAAAAATAAAAATGTGAATTGATCGATTGATGAGTGAGATAATGACAACAAGTGAAATAGGTTTTTGGTTTATTTCGTCAAATAGATACAAGTCAGGTTCGACTTCAAACGTCTTCTCGTCACCTCACTCGGTAAGCAAATACATATACATGACCTTTCTCGCTTATTTTGCTCGCTCGTTCTGTACAGAAGAAAACTGTAATTTTTCTGGACTCGGATTTCTAGCACTTTTGGCACTGGATAAAGAAATCTACAAACATAGGACTACACACATAAATACAAACGACCCCTAATAGATTTTATCATTATATTCTCGTATGTACGAAGAAGAAGAAGAAGATAACTGAAGCTGTCGATTAACCTGCAGAATAAACAATCGTGTTGCTTGATTATGAAATGTAGGCTATAGGTACAATTGATATCGGAGCAAATGATCTCAGTAGAAAAGCAATGGGTTTGGGTGTAATAACCCTCCCTAAATAATCTTTTAAGAAAACATGAAACAACGAAAAAAGAAGTGAGATAGAAAAAAAATGAGTGTAGGTACTTTTGGACCACACGGTAGAGTGAAACGTCTTCGATATGATGTGGTTACGTGATTTTTTAATAATCAGTTAAACCAAAATGGGTGGAAAACTTAACAAAAATTGTTTTTGAAAATGTATTGAACTGCAAATTTTTTTTCAATTTGCGTTTTCACGTTCATTTATTTTCAAGTTGCTAAAGATGAAAAGAAACTTTGATGGAATACGGGTATAAGTATATTTTCTTTTCTTTCCGGCAGAACCGACTCCAGCTTGATAACTTAAATAGAGGCTGTGGAATTATATTGACTTTAAGAGGAGAGATTTCTAGATTCCTAAAACGGCAAATTTTATGTTAATTTTCTAAAGATAACTAAAAAATTACATGAAAAGAAAATTCAAGAAAATGTTTTCTTCTTTCCAGAAATGCCAAACCCAGCTCTCCAGCTTAAATACTAGTTGAGGAATCATTCGGTGAATGAGGAGAGGTTTCTAGATTTCAAAAACTGACCAATTTTTTGTTAATTAACTTTTTTTTTTCTTTGTTCTTTTTCAAACAGCTAAAGATAATCAAAATGCTATATGGAAATTTAGTAAATTTTATCTTCTTTCCAGCAAAATTAACCCTGGCTCTCTAGCTTAAATGGAGGCTTAGGAATCATTAAGTTAAATAATAGGGGTTTGTTTCAAAGCTAAAAATATGTTGTGTTCAATTAAAATGGAATCAGACAGATGCCAACATTTACACACACACACTCACTCGCACATACTTGTTTCTTGTACCCCTCACCTCACAGAACATATCAACGGTATATGGATGGTAGAACGGGTGGAATGGTAGAGGTGTGAAACAAATTACGTCACTTAGTGACATAAAAATTCATTTTTCACCCTTATAATTTTTATTATTTTTTGTAGATGCGCATAAAGAAGTTTCATCTCAAAAATGAAAGGTAATGGAAAAATAAAACTCAACCAAACCCACACCCACAAGAAATTCTTGCTGCGCCATTGAGTAATCTGACTAATTTTAAATACTGTAATGTAATAATAATTCCATATTATTTTTTATAGGTATTAATTATACTTTCCAAATTACTTTCATATCTTATGACTATTATCTTAAAAAACCATTTTGAATATAATTTCTGTTCCAATATCCTGTTCTGATCACATCACTGAAACTTATCAAGACTTGTCTCATGACATCACCTATTCTCACTATTATAATATTTTCATAATACACATCATGATTTCATTTGTTCCATGAATATTATACATAATTCTGCTCTTAAAATTATAACTACACCCACTTATGTCGTAATATTTTTCTCTATTGGTTTATTCTAAATAATGTAGATTCTATTAACCAATCACATTGTATATCTCCCACAACACCAATGTAAATTTCACTTCAACTCATACCTTTAGTTCTTAAGCCTAATTCATTTTTAATACTTTTCTTGTACAATTCAATACATCTCAATATTTTCATGTACTTATAAAATACGCATCATACAAAAAGTAATATGTGTCATGTATCATTTTGTAACAATTATACTATTACCCATAAAGACACAATTAGAGAGAAGATAAAAAAAAAACTTATTCTGCATCATCTTTTTGGTTAAATTTTTAGACTCTTAGGTGGGTAGGGTAGGTACTAGTTAACCTGCACCATGGTATAATTTACACAGTGGTGTTTGTTTGGTAAATTAGACTTTTTCTATTATAGTCTTCTTACATAGCTATTATGGGAGCTAAAGGTAATCTATCAGATGGTTGATTATGTTCACTCATTTTCAAAAACCAAGTTCAAGAGTATGCAGGGGATTGAACCTAATATTTCTTATTCCAGCAATATAATAATTCTGTTGTTTGCATTATCTCCCATATCAATACTTTTTCTTTTTCTTTTAAAATAGTGCAATAATATGTGAGAGATATCATGATTATTTTGGAAATTCTGGAAATTCATTATTCAAAATTTCAAATAATGGATAGGCCTACTATAGGCTACTTGTGTATTTGAAAAACTTGATCCAGGACTGAGTAGTATCAATGATGGTTTAAAATAACTGTCTATATGGGATTCATAAGGAACTGTGTAGTTAAATTATGAAATTACTGGCCTATACTTGAAGCTTTTCCCACATTTATGTAAGAATAATGCAAAGAATTTATTGAGAAGATCATTTATCACCCACAAATTGGTATGGGAGACCCGGGTATCATGAAACACTTTTTTCATTTTTGTCTCTGGTGCAAGCTAGAATTGAGTTAGAAATTTAGGACTAATAAATTTAAAAAGAACAAACTTTTATCCACAAAACCAAACAAAAAGAAATAATTAATATGCGATGGTTTTTTTCTAATTTCATCTTAAAGGAGCAACTTTTTTTGTTCCATTGTACAATACCTCAGTTTTCCATGGAACTGAGGGTGGTGTACCACAGTACTTGTTAGATCTTATGAGAAAAAGCTATTTTTAAACCAAAAAATTGAATTGTATTTTATCTGAGATAATATGAAGTGCTCTGCATCTAAAAGTAAATATATTTAGATAACAACAGATGATATCTACAATTTGAATTGTAATGATATGTGTAATTATTAATAGGAAAACTACTTGTTTTTCAATTGTGACCCATTCCTCATAAATTTGCTAATTTAAGACATTATAATATCTTTCACAGTATCCTGAACTTTCTCAAGTTCCAATGTTTCATGTTTTTGGGCAGTTTTAATTTGGAAAATTATTTACAAAAAATTGAACGGTATATTTAGGATGTTCAATGGTACACCAGAAAATTTACACCATGGAACATTAGGTTCACTTTCTTACTAGAAATTAACATTATATTATTTTAATTTAAGTGTTTTTGAATGTTAATAACTTTGTATAATTAATTACTTACTGACTACATTAAACTTCTTTAAAGCACATTTGTAAACCTGAATGCTCAACTTCTCTCCCATTAGTCACACATTTTGCAAGTTATTGAAATTTTACTTTTAGTATAATTTTGATAAACATTCCAATAATTTTTGAACCACAAACTGGGTAAGGATGGTAAACAAATGAAGCATTACCAGTTGTATGATACATAATGCTATATGGGACCAGTCTGTCCAAAAATTAAAGGGACATCAGTTTTTTCCATGGTACACTTGTTCTATGGTACCTCAGTCTTCCCTAGGTATGTATTGTAAGAGAAGTATTCGTTTTACATCACCTCTACGACTGCCCCATCACTCTTCAAATCCGAACCCACTAAAACCTCTCAAATACATAGACTCTCACAAATTCTTAGCGACTCCGTCACAAATGTCTTTTCCTTCACAAAATTCCTTAAATCCATTTATTTTCTGTCGTACATACATACCCGTATAACACACAACAAAACGGAGTGTATAGTCCAGGATCCCAGGGGTTTCTAAAATGCTCCAAAAAATATATATATATACTTACACCTATAATAATCTTAATGTACCCAAATAAACCAAAATTGTAATCGCTCATAGAATGATCTCAAACTGGAATAAATAAAATTATGAAAAATTAAAAAAAGGTATAAGTAAACCAATATTCGTTTCGGAAAAAATCCCATTTTCACAGATTCTGTTCGATGGATCCAGATGAAACAGTGTGCCAAAAATTCTAGAAGCATTTTTTTTTGCACAAAAAAAATTTTAGAATACAAATATAAACCGTTTTTATGCCAATTTTGGTTGCATAAACAGGCAGATAGATAAACAGAATAAACCTACAGATAGGTATTTACTATAATTTTATGTATTATTAATATGATAACAATACGTTGACACGAGTGCAATGAGATCATTTCTTAAAGATCACTAATGATATCATATCTTATAGATCAGTAATTCAGTGTTTATTAGTACATAAAAAATAATTACAAGCTCCCCATTTTCATTCCTTTGAGCTGCTTTGGTTCTAAACAAACTTTAGCGGCAAACGAAAACTTTAAAAATGATGCGTAAACATAATTTGGGGGGAGTTTAGAAGGAACATATTCGAATAATTAAGGCTTTTTGGAAGTATTTTCGCATATTTTACGACGAGATAAATGTAGCTAAACCGTATGCTTTAAAATTTGCCTTTAATATGCATAAATCCTGTCAATAATGATATTTTAATTTAATGTTCTCTCCAATTTGAATGCAATATTTCCAATAATAAAATGAGCTCAACTGATATTTTCGAAAAAGGGAACCTCCATTATCGTCGAACAGTGATAGGGAAAAAAAGAGACAAAATATGAATCTTGAACAATGGAATGGTTATGATGTAGATGTACATACATTGCGTACAAGTGTGAACAAAAGCCATGATATCGTCTGTAGTGGACGAGAAAAAAAATTTAATTTGAGTGAACCAAAGGCCGTCTCTCAGGTGTTATTTTCAAACAAGACGAGAGTATACAATATCGTGATAAACTGACAATGCATCGGCAGAGAAAAAAAAGAGAAGAAGATTCGATTCGTGTTTTTTTTTCTTTCTTTACCATTATAATAAAAGGTGGAAATCGTGCAAACAATAGGTGTTTTTAGGGTGAAGAAAAAATTAAAACACCCTCGCGGCATTGTTTTATTTCGTCCTTCATTCATTATCAAGGTCAAGTAACTATTGTAGAAAGATTACACTACTTGTTAAAAAAAAAAAAGTAGGTACATACCTATCTAAAATGATATCATTCTCAAATCTTTAATCCGAAAAGCTTTTCGATAAGTTTGTCTGAATTTATATAGTATGTATATATTTTACTTATGTAACGTAGATAGGCTACACACAATCTTCGATCTCATTACCCAATCCAGTCAGCTGTTTAAAGAGAACTGATTTTTATCGCTCAATTTATCGCGCAAAGACGATTAATTATCGCTATCTCTCCACATAGTTTGTTATTTTCATTTCATTTTTGTCACGAACTTGTACGTGAAATATTGCCAAACCTTAAAAACTTCACCCCATAATAAAATTCAAATTATAGACTTTTTAAAAATGTCGGGTTGGTGATTTTTTTTTTTTTATTCAATAAACCAGAAAAATAATTTTCCATGCATTTTATTCGAATTTGACATTTCGTTTCCAACAAATTCCCCAAAACGTCGACAGTGATACCGGTTGACACGTGTTTTTTTGCTAATTTTTATTTTTTTTATCTTTTTTTTTATTATTTTTTTATTTTTTATCATTCCTTGTCTGAAAAAACTCCTACGCTGCAGAAATTGAATGTTTATTGAGTGCTGCTTTGACTCAAAAATTTTAATTCTGAACATCAATCTAATATAGTATAGAAACATTTTCAATTGAAAAAAAAAACACGTTTTTTCAGCTATTGGCAACGCATTACGTATTTGTGAAGCCGGTTTTAATATGCAATCGTTTCCGCAGATAAAAAAAAAAATTATAACAATTTTTTTAAAGGTACCTACCCTATAAGTGAATCGTAACCGCGAAACATAAAAAAGTTTAAAAGAATGCATTTGTAAAAAAAAAAAAAAAATACAAAAAAAAATACACGATATGATCATTATTCGAATACGTAAAATACTTACCAAAAATATCATTTCAGCTCTTCTAAATTTCTAATAATGCTGAAAAACATCAACAAATAAATAAATAGCTAAATAAAAAAGGCAACGTGATACAGCAGGTAGGTAGATTGTTGTTGTTGTTGTTGCTGTTATTTTTTCGTGTTTTTTTTTAGCTTAATTCGATGGCAAACTTTTACTTCAACGGTTATTCACACCTGAATCAAAAAAACGGTGGCTAAGTATAAATATTACGAGCCACATAAAAATTATGAAGATGATATTACCTAAGTTATTACTACTTGTACGAAATTCTGAAATTTACATTTATAATGGCTGCCGAGTAATTCTTGTTTAGGTTATACACATTGTGTATATATAAACATAGGTATTTCACAGGATTCTAGTTTTTTATTCATTTCTGTTTTCTTTTCTTTTTTTTTCTTTTTTTTTTTAATATTTTCATTTTAGGAGACATACTTTGTTGTATATATTTTTCCAACGATGCGAGTTTTATATGCGTTTAAAAACATTTTAAACGATGGCATGCAAAAATATAATCATGTGATTTATATTTCGTCTATTTGTTTTCATAAGTTTTTTTTTTCTCTTCTTCGAGATCCAAAAGAAACCCAGCATGGGTAAATGAATTTATTTGAAATTTTTTACAATTTATTTGAAAGAAATTATTATTACATTTTGACATTACAATCACAAACAACTAATATTTTTTTTTTTAATGCAATAACCTACTCAAATACATTGGGATAATGTGGGCCTAAACAAATCAAAATGATTGTGCTTCGATAATGTCAAAAAATTCAGCGACGTTAATATTTTTATAATTGAAAAGATATTGTGGTAATTCGGCTACATCATAATATAATTATTCCTTCAATATTCCGCATATAATCACAACAATTACATATTATAAAGACAATTTTAGGTGACAATGATCAATGAGAGAAATTTATCGATAAATAACGTAAATTTTTACAATCTTTTTAATGTAATTTTGTCAATATCATAGGATATTTAGCTTCATAATTGTCTTTTTTCTCTTCTTCGAAATCCAAAAGAAACCCAGCGTGGGTAAATTAATTTATCTGAAATTTTTTACAAGTTATTTGAAAGACATTAGTAAATTATAAACTATGGGAACTCAAATACTTTTTTGCAACACATGCACAAGAGAACGCGTTTTACATGCATGTATAGAGAATGTAAACGAACAAACTTTTGGCCTATGAAGTAGACGATAATTTTACAATCTCTCGCGTATTGAAATCCTACGGGAGAGTATCTAAAGTACTGTACACACTGTTGCCCATCCCAATCCTACGCAACAGGGTTAAAATATTCTAACATAATTATAAGCATTTTGATATTATTATTTACGTTATTTCATGAAAAAATATTCGTCAAGTTGCCACTCCAATCAAACACAACATTTCAATCTTCAAAAAAACGTCTCAAATAATTCCTCAGCCTCTAATTAAGTTAGAGATCTGGGGTTTGTAATGATCAAAATAGAATAAAATTTTAAAAATTTCTATATAATTTTCTAATTATTTTTAGTTATTTGATAAAAAATAAATGAAAAAAACGCAAATTAATGGAAGATCTACCGTTTTTTGGAATTTAGTAACTTCTCCTCCCCCAATGATTCCTCTGTCGCTATTTAATCTAGAGAGCTGGAAATGGTACCTCTAAAAAAAAGAAAAAATATACCTAAATTTAGTTTTTGCATAATTTTTTAATTATCTTTGACGATCTGAAAATAAACAAACCAAAAATATGTATATTGATGGTATTTTTTTTTTTTTTGAAGTCCAGAAACCTCTCTTCTTTCACTCAATAATTCCTCAGCTTCTGTTTAAGCTAGATATCTGAAATTAGTATTGCTGGAAAGACGAACAAATTTATAGGAAACTACTTTTCTTATAATTTGTTATTTGTTCTTACCTGTTTTGAAAATAAACAAATAAAAAAACGCAAAATAATGGAAAACTTGTCGTTTTTGTGTTTTTTTTTTATATAATTTCAAAAATTTATTTCCTTTATGAGTTTTTTTTCATTGGGAGGGAAATTGTCACTATAATTTTTTTTGTGCATTAGTCGCAAAAAGTATGGTGTGCGAAAAGTGCTTGTGGGATATTTTAACTCGTTAAGTTTTCAGTACTCGCCTTCGGTTTGTCTGCAATTTCCTCACTTGATAAAAAAAAAGCCCACATTACGCACTTGTCACGAAATATACGATTTTGAAACACCCAACCCAAATAATATATTGTGTGACAAGTGAGTAATGTTGGCTATTTTTTTACCGAGTGTGAAGAATTTGCCAACCAGCCAAAGGCGAGTGCTGCAAACTTGACACAAGTTAAAAAAGCCCACAAGCACTTGTCACACACCATACTTTTTGCGAATAATGCGTAAAAAAAATTATAGTAACAATTCCCCCTCCCCCAAAAAAACTCAAATGGGAAATAAATTTTGGAAATTATATTTTTTAAAAGAAACACAAAAACGACAAAGTTTTCCATTATTTTATGCTTTTTTGTTCGTTTTTTTTCAAACAGATAAGAACGATTAACGAATTATAAGGAAAGTAGTTTCCTGTAAATTTTTTCCTCTTTCCAGCAGTACTAATCTCAGCTTTCTAGCTTAAACAGCAGCTTAGAAATCATTGAGTAATAGGAGAGAGGTTTCTGGATTTCAAAAAAAAATTTTTTCTTTAATTTGCATTTGTTTTGTTCCTTTATTTTCAAATAGTTCAAGACAATTAAAAAATTAAACGTAAAGTAAATTCAGATAAATTTTCTCCCCTTTTCAGAGGTACCATTTCTAGCTCTCTAGCTTAAATAGCAACTGAGGAATTATTGAGTGAAAGAGAAGAAGTTTCTAGATTTCAAGAAATGGCAAATTTCCCATTAATTTGTGTTTTTTTTGTTTGTTTGTTGTCAAATAACTGAAGATAATTAGAAAATTATATGGAAATTTTGTAAATTTTGTTCACTTTTGACCATTATAAACCCCAGCTCTTTAGCTCAATTAAAGGCTGAAGAATTATTTGAGACATTTTTTTCAAAATTGGAATGTCGTGTTCGATTGGAGTGGCAACTTGACGAATAGCTTTTCATGAAATAATGTAGGTAAATGACAATATCAAAATGCTTACATTTTTAAATATTTTACACCCTGTTTCACAGGATTAGGATGCATAAGAGATTGCAAAATTATCATCTACTTCACAGTCCACAAATTTTTTCTTTTAAATTCCCTAAATGTGCACTTGAAACTCGTTCTTCTGTGTATGTGATACAAAAAATAGGTTTTTTAATGCCCCTTAACTGAACAAAAAGTAGCGAATTTCAATATGATGCTAAAAAATATTTCTGGGCACATGCTCACTTTCGAGTTGACTTTCTCACATGGCTCAATCACTTTCTCCCATGGCTCGATCATTTGCTTGCAAGGCTCGGCTACTTTTTCAGTATTTTGTTGTTTTTTTAAGGTAAAATATTATTAAATTAATTAATTGGTTCCAAAAAATTTTTTTTAACAATTTTTCCTGGAATTGGAGGGTGAGTTGTGTGAAAATTTTTTGTTTAAAAAAAAGGAAAATTATTCATTATTATTTGGCTCTAAAAAAAACAAATATTTGCCTTTTTTATTTTTTTTAAGGATGGAGGTGTCGCAAAAAATAGTCGGTGACTAGCATGCAAAGTAGGTAATTGACACCCATGTAATTTGCAGCACTCGCCCTTGGCTCATTTTGAAAAATTCAAAATCATATCAAAATCACCCACTTTTTGCACTTTTAAGTATCACAAATTACTATTTCATACGTGTAAAATGTAATTACCTACCTTCAAAAAAAAAAAAAAAAAAACACGCTGTAACCAGATCACAATAATATGATAAATTGACGATTACAATATTAGACGCAAGAAATCTAAACTTCAAAAGAAAAAACCGTAATGGGCTAAATACTGCAACAAGTAAAATTATTCCTGTTTGAACGCAGTATCAATCAAAACTGAAAATAAACCAAAACCTAGCTATATATATATATATATATATGCTACATATATAAGTCATGAGTAGGTACTCGCTTTCTTCAATTCATAAGTTTGGCATTATGAAATTATAGTGATAGACAATATGGCGTATTCTGTTTTTTCAATTCATTATAGTTACGCGGTAGTTTTTTTTTTTTTATTTACTTATCTTTCAGTTTGGATGATGATAGATAGTAAAGAATACCTGAAATAAAATCATAGTGATAGACAATGGGGAAATTAGTCTGATTACTTAGTTTTAATTTACTTGAAAACTCTTACCCACATGAGCGCGAGAAAATTAATCAAATACATTTGATATGGAAATAATGCGTAGATGGTTGACTTCAAAATTATGACTTTTGTTCCTTTCATTCAAATCAACTAATTTAAATTGTTCTCTCTCGTTTCTTTATGAATTTTTTTGAATTTTTTTCGAATTTATCTGGCACCTCTTTGCAGCTGAGCAACACTGGGCATGTGCTCAAATTGTCAATTCGATTAAGATGCCATTGGAACTAGTTAAATTTTCCAAAAAGTAAAACAAAAGCCAACAAGACAATGGAAATGTACCTTAGTAGGTACAAGAAGCTGAAGTGAAACTTCTTTATTTTCAATTTTTTTAAATTTAGCTCATCAAACGCCTCTCCTCCCTTCATACTTAGAAGGCATGGGAGAGTTATATTTTTAAACGAAATGAAACCTACAGTATACAGCATTACTTCGCTAGATTAGGTTTTCTGTTCGCAAACTCAATTATACAATCATAATTTGAAATTTCAAGTTATTCAACAACCAATTTTCAAAAACTTTATCAGAAAATTTCCTCGGTTAAACCTCACATTTAAATTATTGAAAAATAATTGGATGATTAATGGTTTTTTAATAATTCACAAGTAAATAAATCCGGTGTTTCAGTTTTAACCACCCAATTTTTTTCTTTTTTCAAATTTATAAGGGACTCGATAAAACAAGAAAAATCTGTTGAATCTCTTCTGTGACGTCCTCGAGCCTCAAGAAGTGGCTCAATTAGAAAACTGATTGCAAATTTGGACTCAGCGCCTTAAAAAACACGTCCCACGATGCATCACTTCTTTTTGACTACCTTTTTAGGGCTGCTGGGGCTCAATGAATACCTCAGTTCACAAATAAACAGTAAATTTGAGCTTAACGCCAAAAAAAAAAAATGTCTGACGACATATCACTCGATAATTTAGGAACAATTGATTCTATCCCCCTTTTTGAGGCCACTGATGTGGGCTCGAGGGATAATTTAATACAAAAATTGACTGAAAATTCAAGTTTGGTGTCTCGAGAAACGTGAGTTTACGTCTGCTTTCAATGGACACCGCGGTGAAAGACGAAGAGAGGGAATTCGCCCTACCCAGGTATCATCGCCTTTCTCAGGTTCCTGACATTTATCAGATTTTACTGATTATAAACTATGGAACTCAAATACTTTTTTGCAACACATGCACGAGAGAACGCGTTTTACATGCATGTATAGAGAATGTAAACGAACAAACTTTTGCCCTATGAAGTAGACGATAATTTTACAATCTCTCGCGTATTGAAATCCCACGGGAGAGTATCTAAAGTACTGTACACACTGTTGCCCATCCCAATCCTACGCAACAGGGTTAAAATATTCTAACATAATTATAAGCATTTTGATATTATTATTTACGTTATTTCATGAAAACGTTTTCGATACGTAATACCGCCAGTTTAGTCCCCATACCCAACGCCTAAAGAAGTTTTCACTTCAAAAAAAGTTTATTTTTCTCAAAAATTTTGGAATCTCTCACATTATAACGGATAAACGCAATAATTTCATTATATTGTACTGTGGAACAAATAAACGTTATGTTCATAAAATTTGCAAGAAAGAAGTTTCTATAAATTTTTTTCCGAACTGTTTTATGTGCTAAGATGCCGGGTGGTAAAGAAGGGTAATTTTTTTCAAAATCATAATTATCTGCATTATTTTCTCATTGGCAAACTAAAATTAAATACAGACATAACGATTCCCGAAGATATACGTACCTAAGCTACTTTCTTTGGAATCTTATCACTTATTAAGAAGACCACCCCCGGCATATTTCAGCAATAAAATTTTTTGTAACTACAAATAATTCATTTAAAACCCTCATTTTACTTGACTGATGGTGTCTCCAGAAAGATTAAACAATTTAAATGTGGGCTCACCCAATTCGATCTGGAAAATATTAAAATTGAGGCTCGTTTTAATTTTTATCACAAAGAATCCAGCAAAAATGGTAAAAATATCCATCCAGCAGTTTGGTAGGTACCTACGTATAGTAATTGGGAAGAAAAAAGAAAAACTTGCGTAAATTATTTTTCGAAATATTTTTTGACATAATCCCTGTATTTATAAGTGTTTTATTTCGGAAACTAAAAAAATTAAATTTTTTACAACAAATTCTCTATTTTTCCAATATTTACGTACACGGATTATTTGCATTATTTGTTTGAAGTCAAAGTGGATTTTTCAAAAAAATAAATACAAATCTTAGGAATATCTTAATAAAGTATTAATCTTCCAAAATATTTGCATTCAACCAAAAAACGGAAGGGCGGAGCAAATAATTTTGTTTTAAATTCTAAAAGTTTTTCATTAGAAAAAAAAAAATTATTACTGAACACAATTTTTCTAAAATTTGAGACCAGATTTTTTCTAAAGTTTAAGCATTTTCTTCTAATGATTGGCACATGTTAGCTGATACTAAAAAGAAATCTTATAAAATTCATTTTCGTTTCCCTCAATTTTGGTCACTTGACTTTTAGTCTCGAAAAAAATTCACTCAGCTCATCTGTACTTTTGCCAGAAAACAAAAAATGATTCATGTACTACGATTTCAGCAATTTGAGTATTTTTTGATTTCAAACAAATTTACCTGCTGTAAGTTCGAGCTTTCTTTTCATCAGCTTATCATCTCATTAATATGAACTGAAATTAGGCAAAACATATTAACATGGACTTCATGAACATGAAAAACAGTAACAAGTGTTTTGATAACATCCTGTTTTCACATTGTTGAAATCATTCCAAAATAAAAAAATTAATTCAATCTGCTTGAAAGTTATTTATGGTAAGTAGGACGATATATTATGCAATAGCCTACAATAATGAAACCAATTAAGTGAGACGTCATGAAACTGAGAATTTAATAATTAGTGGTATGAAATTAATTTAAATTTATGGTATTTGTTAAAGGTCGATAATTTTTCTCAAATTGATGCCAAAGTAATTTTTTGAAACTGAAGAAGAATTGAAAAATCTTAGTCTTTATAAACCATTTGGAATGATCGAGTGAACATAATTATAGTTTCGTGTAAGCCAGTAGCGAAATCACGAAAAATTTTTTTCTAGAAAACCGCGGGAAACTTTTTGGACAAAGTCAAGTTTTTTTAACACGAAAAAAATTAGATGAATAGTTAAATACTTAGTAAAATGTTTTTAAATTTAACTACATTTTTCGAAAAGATATTTGTGGAAGGTCGAATTTGCACCTCCTTTTCAAAAGTGAGAAAGTACGTGAGAGGATAAACAGTAGGCCTGTTCAATTTTTATTTATAAAAAAGAAAAAATATATGATTTCAGTCGAAAAACTGGACTCGAGAAAGCTATCCTTGTGCTAAAACGTGACAAGCCATATGATAGAAGTTGCAGGATTCGGGAACTCCAAGGTGACCAATATTCTCTTCTTCAATAACTAAAAAAGTCTCTCACGGCGTAAAAGGAGAATATTGCCTCTGATCAGATGTAAGAGTCTCTATTATCAGGTTGAAAAAAATCTTAACTAGACCTGCCTTTCAAAATTTAGTATCCTACCTAATTTTAGCTATAAGAAGATTGATATTACATCTTAGAACCTAAAAAAATAGAAAGTTTCGTCGATTCACTAAATGGTTAATATTCTAATGACTTCTCCTCAAAAAAAATTAATTCTTTTATATTCTTCTTAAATATCTTAAATTAACTCTAAAATTTTCTGGTCTTTCGTTCATCTAAGAAAGAGGAGGGATGTGTGTGGGTTGGTGAAAATTGGTATGTTTAAGACCGGTTGTTTCTGGCGACTATTCACACAGGTGAACAACTTGAAGCCTGGACTATATACCAAAAGTAGTGATTTAGCACCATGGCTCAACTTCTTCCCGGTGGGAAGGAAGCCCTTACATATGATGAAAACTATATTACAAATGAAAAAATTTTGATAAAAATTGTTAAGTATGTCTATTTTTCATGTTGTTTCCAACAAATTATAAGTGTTACATTAGACATTCACAAATGGGTGGATACTTCAAAATAATAAAAATAATAATAATAATAATAATAATAGGCTCATTTTTTTTTAAATTTCGTATGGTGAAAAAAAAATTACTGATATTCGGAATCGGAATTAACCCAGAAAAATGTATAATTATCGTTTCATAAAAATAGGATCATATTTATTATATTTTCAAAACTAAAAACTATAAATTATTATCGTCCGTCACCAGTCCCAAAAAATTGTGGCTGTACTTGAATGTCAATAAAATTATGTTTACGCTTTTGAACTCTAGGCCAATAATTAGGTTCAGCGACTTAAGGCTGCGAGATTATCTAAAATTAGAATCTCATTTTTAAGAAAACGAAACCAAAATCCATTGAAACCATTATTATACTTATGCGAAGTATTTTTACTTTGTAGGTACCCGTCACTATTGTTCATAAATTACTGTAACTATTAATTACGCCTTAGGCTGAAAAAAATTCAATTAACCATCAGACAAAGCCAAAGCAGAATTTTTTTTCATCATCAACATCGTTGCTTACTTGAAGATGGAAAAAAATTACTAACTTAATCTACCAAGAATGGCACGTTATCAACTTGAAGATAGGAGCATAATTTTCGTGTAATCTATTATCTAACTACTGTATAAGCTTAATAATCTTAATATTACTAACTTCCATTACATAAAATAATCGTTAATCGGAGGGCCCTGATCTCCCTAATCAATTGAGGATTTTCCCCTTTTTCAAAAAATATCCCTACAAAATTTTTTTTTTCAAATTCGAAAATTAAGTTTTGGACTTTTTGCATGTATTCATTCATATAAAATATAACTATCCTTTACATATAATTATAAGTATAGGTCTATTCACATTAACTACAAACTGCGACTTTCCTTCTGCATGCTGAAATTAGCTGCAGTCTGCAGACTATTCCTATGCCAGCCTGAAAAGAAACCAAGCAATAAAATGAGCTAGTTTCAGTGCCATAGCCAGGATTTATCAATGGGAGGTGTTTTACAATTCCAGAGAAATTCTTCGCGGTTCTCTGTGTTGCAAGTATTTTAGTGAGTTTTCTTTGGAACCTTGGAGAGGAGAAAATGAAGAAGAAGATGAGATCGTCTAGAAAAATTGGTTTAATTTAATGTTAGCAGCAAACGTAACCCTAAATGACAACTAATGATAAGGATCAACAGCTTATGCAGGACCAGATTATGGCAGTTTGCCGCAGTGGGCTTAGTATTTTGCTTCTCTACAAGCAAGAACAATGAAGTATCGCGTATTTTTCCGTGGGGGCTTGGGTAATACAGTCAAATGTCACATTATCTAGCTATTCTAGCCTATGTTTTATAAAACAAAAAAAAAACAAAAAAAAAAACTTTAGAAGCGGAAAAAATTTTTTTTCTTTCATTATGAAATTTTGCCGCTGTGGGCCAACGTAGGCACACTTCAGACCTACCATGAATTTTTATAAGAGCTGCGTCATCGACGATTACAATGGTACTTTTTTTCTTTTTTAGTAAAAACCTTACAATTATGTACTGTACCCATGGTCAAAGAATAGGGGAGATGTTATGTATGAAAACGCACATCGAACAAATACACATTTTAATGACGAATGATTGAAACTGAACAATTTAGACTAAAACTACGTCGAATGAAATTTGATGCAATATCTGCATTGCTATTACCCAACTCATTCCTGACCTTGATAATACGTATGAGAGGTGATATACTCCAGGAGAGTACCTATAATGATTTACGATTAACAACCAGCCGAGTAAAAGTAGTAAGGTAGCCAGAATATCCCTTTCAAAAAAAAAGCCAAAATATGTATCTACTGTTCAACAAAACAATAAAATAATTCAACTTATTTTCATTCGCTTAAAAAATGACGCACGACTTCGAATCCCCTCAGAAGTTTTAACCTAGCTTCTCCACTGAAGAAGGTTTTTAAAAATTCCAGTCGGAAGAAACCCCTTGGCTACGCTACTGGGTAATTATCGACATTGCAACGCTTTGGAGTAAACAAATTTTTTTATGATTAGCTGAAATGTCACACATAAAATGACATCAATTAAGATTTTTGTTCGTTGCATAGTTCTGTAATTACGATGCGGATGCACAATAAACTTAAAAAAAAATTAATTACTTAATTAATTAATTAAGTACTGTTATTTTGTCTGTATTTCGAGTTGACAATGCGCATCCTCCGTTGTCTGTTTATTACTTGGAGGCACATTTGAAAACTTGGGACTTCTCGGTCTAGGTCTAGGTTCATAAATATGCAGAAAACAATGCTAAACAATTTTTTTTTTCTGTTCCATTAATTGCCGCATTTAATTGAATTTAGTCGGTTGAGTTTCTTTCTCGACGACCTGGGAATGTTATTGGCTTTCGTCAGGAGTTTATCAATAATGGAATAATATGGTGCCATAATAATTCAAATTCTCCGTTGTGGTAAAAAATAAAGAAAAATAATAAGAAGGCGAAAAAAACGTATTATTTCCTTTGTGGTTTTAGTTGCATTCATCATCATCACAAATGCGATTAATTCCTTTGTCGAGAGGATCACGTTGACTTTGAACTTCGAAATGGAAAAATTTTTCTCAGTAAATTGATAATCGTTAGTGCATATAAAAGAAAGGCGACTAATTCGCTATGGTTAATATTCGAAAAACTAAAAATTAGTGTTTTTTTTAAAAAAAAAGAAAAAAAAAGAAAGTTATTCAACATTTTTTTTTGTTGGCCCCCTCTCTTACAATTCTCCTGATATTTTTTTCTTACAAAGTTATGAAAAATTATTAATAAATTTATCTCCATACGCGGTCTTTTTATTTTTTGTTGATTTATGAATGAGTTATATCTATAATACAACAACTCGCTGTTTCACAATAATTCATTCTAAATAATGTAAACATAATTAAAGGGTACCATACAGAATTTATGACAAGATAAGGAAATTAGTTTTTCATTTCATTTGTGTTTCATTAAAATAGGTAAGTAAGTATTTCTAAAAATTATGGGTTCGTTGAAAGAAAAAAAAAAAAAAAACGTTAGAAATAAAATTTATGGTAGGTATCTAGCAAAAGAAACAAAAAATTTGCTAAAAATATTGGGGTAATTTTTCAAACATGAATTTTTGATTCGACTGCGAAAAAAATTATATTTTTACGAATTATGATCCATTATTAAACCTTCTTTCTTCTTTTTTTTGGGCTCTTTTATCAGTGAAACCGGAAAATATTCTTTTTAGATTTATTCGGAAAATCTCTTTTCGATCTCAAATATGTACGATATTAAATGAAAAGTTCTCAACTTCTCGAAGCCTACCTGACGTCTTCGTCGATGAGAAGTAATCTCTGGTGCTGGAGACCTGATTGTGGGTGCTGATAGTTTTTAGGAATCAACCTATAGGCTGGGATTTTCTCACAAGGCGTAAATAGCTCGATCGTAAGAGAGTCCGCATCTTTCCAACTTTCCCTTCCAATCCCCTCCCCCGCAGTAACACCATTTCCACCAAGAAACACGCACAATTTTCTTAAATCAAGTTTATTTTCTGATCGAAGGGGCGTATAAACTCCCAGAACCGCCGTTGTGTTCGCCCCTGTTCTCTCACAAATAAAACTGAGTGTAACGAGACGTCGAAAATTTAAAAATATATTGGATATTTTCATGAAACTTCCTACATATGTCCAAAATTAAAAATAAATCTTCCAGTTTTCACAGTTTTTACAGTTTTCATAGTTTTCACATTATTTAGGGTACATTGTGTACTTTGACTATAATATAGTACTGGACCAGCAAAAAACGATAAGCTCTCACGAGACACGCCGGCGCTAAATAGGCAACTATTGTGTATCATTTGAAGTACTTCAAACTACGTTTATGCAAGTTATAATTATGAATTTAAGGAATAATTTTATCAAATGTATTCTAAATTGGTGAACTCAAGTAAAATATCGAAAGTACGCACAAGTACATCCGGGTTGCCTACTTTTGTGTCGGCATGTCTTGACATTAAAAATTACGTTGGTCTTACGGAGCTATATAAACTCTGTTTGATAGGACTACACCAATTTACACCAACCTACACCAGGAGGGCGATTCCACAAATGTAGGAATACTATATATCTTTGCGCCTAGTTTTACTTGAATATTTATGGAATATCCCCACCGGTGTAGGTTGGTGTAAGTTAGTGTAATCCTATCAAACAGAGTTATAGACACAGATTGTGTATGATCATTATTAAGGTTTTCGGAGGCGCTCATTTTCGATCATAAATCGAAGTTTTTATTTGACCTCTATTTGACCCTTCCCCAGGAGTCGATATTGGGACAGTTTGGCAATTTTATTCTTATTTCCCATGATATGGCACCGATAACAACATTTTGGAAAGCGCGAATTCGAATTTTTTGAATCCTTTGACTACATAATACTGGACCAGTAAAGCTCCATAAGGCCAATGTACTTTTTAATGTCAATACATGCCGGCGATAAAGTAGGCAACTCTGGCGTACCTTCTGACTATTTTCGACGTTTTGCTCGAGTTCACCGATTTAGAGTACATCTGCTAAAGACATCCCTTCAATTCACAAAGATAGGGTACATAAACACGAAGTAAAGTACGTGAAAAGGTACGCTTTGGTTGCCCATTTAGCGCCAGTATGTTTCACCGGAAATCATCTTTCTTTACTCGTCCAGTACTGTAATTGTATTCAGAGAAAACAACGCACGTTGGGCTCGTTTGGTGTAAATGGGTATCGAACAGACCCCATTGAAAGTCGTTTACAACTACGAACCAGAACAAAGTTCGTTAGTCGAGTGAACTTCGTGTGAACAGCTGCTGACACCCTGAAACTCGGTGTAGTTAGGAAATGTTCGGACGAGCAGCGAATGCTCGCTCGGTCTAATCTGGTCTAAATGCGCCTTGAGAGGAAGCTAACGTAATGATAATTTTTTCTATTTCACAATCAATGTAATAAACAAAAGTTACAACCCCCGTTTTTCGTATCGAACAAATAGTGCATTGTGTAGCTACCGAGGGGCGAACGATTTTTTTTCCCCGAGCCTGATTTTGCAACTAGCGTCGTAGGCGAACGTAGCGAGCCAAATACAAGGGTTGCCAAAAGAGGAGAGGTGAAAAAAAAAACAATTCCCTGCAAGACGCACACCGTGCTGTAGGTATGCAACGACGACGTTACTATTGAGCCTATGGAAGAGAGTAAAAAACTTTTTTTATTGGAAAATTTGTAAACTTTATTTTTGTATAGACCCGTTTATGCTGTAAAATTGATAGGGAAAAAGTTAAATAGTTAGAAAACAGGTTCGAATTTTTTTCCTTATATGCTTATTTTAACTCGCCATAAACTCAAAATTATGTCGTTTCAAGAGAAATCTGACGATATAAATTAGGGGTGGTTATCTCTGAGAATTTTGTTTTTTTAAGTTATTATGTTTTTGAAATAAATAACAATATGAAAAACAGCAGTTTTTCCATTAATTCATGTTTTTTTACTCGTTTATTACAAAAAAATCAGTGATGATAAAAAAATTAATTCTATAAAAATTACGAAAAATTTCCTGTGCATGCACACAGCACGACCGTATGAGATGAAATGAAATTGTACACCTGAAAATATCTAAACATCAATAGGCTACTAAAACGGAAAATTTTCCATTAATTTTGGTTTTTTATTTCGTCTATTTTTAAACTGATGAAGATGACAGAAACAATTGTATGGACCTATGCAAATTTTCTTCTCTTTTCAATGATACTAATAACCTTAGCTCGTTAATTTAAATAGCGGCTGAAGAATCAATCATTGAGTGAAGAAGGACAAGTTTCTATATTCCATAAGTGACAAATTTTCTTTCAATTTCACTTTTTTTTTCGTTCGTTTATTTTTGAGCTGCTATGGATGATAGAAACATTACATGGATAGTAAATTTATGCAAATTTTCTCCTTTTTCCATCGATACCAATTTCAGCTCTCTAGCTTAAATATCGGCTGACGAGGTGAGAAATCATTGCATGAAGGATAAGAAGTTCCTAGAATCCAAAAAATGTCAAATTTTCCATAATTTACATTTGTTTTTCGTTTATTCATTTCAAAGTTGATGAAAACGGTTAGAAAATTATATAAAAATTTTGTAATCTTTCTCCTTTTTCTAGGAATACAACCTTCAGCTCTCTAACTTAAGTAGATGCTGAGTAATCATCGAATGAAATATTAGTAGTTTGTTTTAAAATTGAAATGTTGCGTTTAACTTCAAGTGACAACGGACACTTACACAACCACACACATACACCTACACCCACACATACATACATACACACACAAAGACACATCAACGAGTCTACGATCTGACGCCTGACGCTCGTAGTCTCGCGTAGCCTTTACCGACAGCTGAGATGTTAAACATAGAAATAAAATTTTTGAATAATCTGGAAACCTATCTCTCAAACGTTAACCTTTTAATAATTATTATTTTTGATCTTCTTAAAACTAGAGGTGCGCAGACAGAAAACAACTCGACTCTCCAAGATGGCTAGATTGGGAAATTGGCAGGGAACGAAGCCCCCATTGTATTAATTTTAAAATAATTTAAAAAATAGGCTACCATCATACTATGTGGATAATGAGATTACCATTCTCATTCATAATGGCACCAAGTTTGTTTGCAATTAATTATCAACGAATACAGTAGCCAACTTGAAAGTATAAAATCAAAATATGGATTGAAAATTGCAAAATGGCAAAGTTCGGGTTACTTGAGTGTATTTTGGATTTGAAACATAAGCGTAATCAAGGGAGGGCATGAAGGAACTTGCCTCCACACATTTTTAACAGATTTTTCTGACAATTGAAACATTTTGTCAATTTAAAACATAGGTAGGTATGTCAGGGTCTTTCGTGGGGAGTATTTGTGTATAATCTAGCCAGTAGCTATAAACGGAAAAAAAAAAAAACTAGCGCAGCAAGCCTTGCTAAAAAAAGTAAGTTTTCAAGAAAAATAATTACGAATTTTGATGGTCATATTGTTTGCAAGTTTATATGCGTTAATGATATGTTATGATTGTATGAAAATGTTAGCTGCTGACAAAATATTAGACAATGTGAAATTCAAAAGCATTATTTCTTGAAAAAATGAAAAATAAATTAAGATGATACAGTTTCGTACATGATCATATAATTTAAAATAAAACCAAAGAAATATAATAAAATTATGAAATAAAAAAAAAATACATATGAACATGCGATTAATTTTTGTAAAAAGAAAAGTTCAGGCAAACTAGAAAAAAAAGAAGAAAAAAGCTTTACCGGAAGTACCGTCCGGTCAATCCGTACCAAAATTGGTAGTATGCTACAATAAATTATAATAAATATTTGTTTCAAATTTCGTACATATTGTTCCAAAATTGCGCATTTTATGACCAATATAAAAACATAGTGGTACCGGAAGTACCGTCCGGCCAATTCAAGCCAAAATTAGTAGCGTACTACAACAAATTATAATAAATATTTTTTTGGAATTTCGTCACCTGCACTAAAACACATCAAGAATAAAACCTTAAGGTAGAACGTTTCGAATTCGAATATTTGTAACTGCGCAGGTTTTGTAGCTTGTTAGTGTGCGTGTTTTGGTATAGATGTGTCTATTTTTGTAAGGAAATATGCGCAGAAAGTATTACTCAAATTGCTTCTTTCTATTGTTTACATGTTTTCAAACCATACCGCATTATGGAGCGTTAGACATTTCTTCAGCTGTATGTCGCCGGATAGCCAGTATTCGGCAAAATCAGATAGGTATTATTGGTTAGCAAACGTAGTTACCTATGATAAAACAGCCAATCATTGGCTGCTCGGTCATAGTTCAGTTATTAGCGATACTATTAACGATACGAATACCACAAATACCCCCTCGTGTAAAAATTTATGAATCGTAAAATGTGATTTTTTCCTACCCACGCTAAGAAGAAATCCTATAACCGGATCTGAGCAAGAATCGAGAAACATTAACTTTTTTCATTTTCTTCGTTAGCTTAGTTTTTGAAATTTAACATAATGTTAGAAAATTATTTTTTGTTTCTCTTTCCATCATTTTCTTTCTGTTTCCCAGCTTTTCCAAAATTCCTCATTCAATTTCCATTTCAGGTTCTGTTTCTGTTTCGATTTTTTTTTAAATAGGTAAAACCTTGATGAAATATTGGTAAGTATATTTACATTATAGGTATGTTCGAGGAGACGAATTCTTTACAGATTCTGGAAAACTAGGGGGATTTTTCACAAATAAACAATCTTTATGGAGTTAAGTTCATTTTGTAATTTGCTGATTTTACAGAAACAGAAAAAATTCCATAACGTCAAACAAAGCTATTATTTCAATATTTTCCCAGAAACATCAATCTTTTTTTGATATTTTCGCCATACACTCCCAAAAATATTGATATTTTTTAAATTTATTTTTTCCCAGATCGGAAATAGTTATTATTCAAGTGAGAAATGGAAACAGAAACAGAAACAGAAACGATTCATTACTCGATTTCCATTAATAATCTTGATAGCAATTTGTTCATTGCGTTTCAAATTCTGTTTCAAATTCAAATTTTGGTGTTTCCGTTAAATTTTATTTCCAGCCCTGAAAAATTTGGATTCTGTTTCGGTTTTTCAATCACAGGGCCTGAGGTAGATGTATATACTTCACCAAATTTTTTTTACCCTCCGCAGGCCAGATAAAAGTTCAAATTTACATCCATGATCTTGGATTTTTTTGAATTAGTTTTCAGACGAGCCTTTCCGAAGAAGTTTGCAATTTTTTTTTCGTTCAGGACCATTAGAAAATAAAAATCCGTAATCTGGAATTGTTGTGAACATCTTTATACTTCATTGTTTTCACAGGCGCAAATAGTGTGGCAAGGGGAGTCCTTGCCCTTTCCCGAAAAAAAAAATTAAATTTTTGATTTCCCGCGATGATTTTTATACTAATTATATTAATAAATACACGACAGAGGTTCACCCATGTAAAATATAATTTTTTGATGGGGGCCATGACCCCAAATTTTAAACACTATTAGTTGCTTCGTCAGTTTAGAATATTTTGTTCGCAAAATTGAATAAAAGTTATTTCAAAATACAATTCGTACATAGATTGCGTCAAATGATAAAATTAGCCCTACAAAGTATAACTTACAACGAAATGAAGATGGGTACTTAGTTAAAGATTTTTCAATTAATCTATTTAACGGCACCACATCGTAAAGATGAAGTGTAATAAATACAGCAATGAAGTGAATTCTCCAGAATATGTTGGCATTTTTCCATTAAATATGTCAGTTCCCTCATCTCGTGTCAGTGGCATGCCAGAAAAAGTTTTAGTAGAGAGTCGTTATCAGTTTTCACGTAGACACACTCCTACATCCGCTATCGTACTCTCCCATCCACCTAGCATGCAGATGATGAAAAAAAAAGAAAAAAAAAGATGCTCAGTAGGGGAACCGCAACTCCATCGGCTCCGCTAAGCTAATTGCCGTTGTCTCGTGTATCTAACGTATCCACACATTCGAATACAAACAATAACCCGGAATATTGTGTTTTTAAATAATAGAATATAAACTGCTACCTATGCTGGCATAATAGGCCTATGATTAGCCTATTTTCACGAAAATAGGGTTTGATAGCTTTGAAAAAATATTCAGAAACAATCAGCTGCGAAATCTAAGCTAGCTTCAGTTTCAAATGAATCCTTAATGTAGGTAATCACGTTAATCAAAAGTTGATAAAATGCTGTGAGCTACGATTGTGGTACATGTTTATAAATAGAACTCGAAAATAATCAAATGATTACGATTAACGATCCAATTAAAACGAATGTAAGTAACTAAAAAATGAGAAAAAATTACCTAACATGTTTGATGAATAAACGTGAATACTAATTAGGTACCAAAGAGAACTTCAGAAAAACGCATTTCTCTGTAGAAAATTCAAAAATATTTTGATTTGTGCAGTCAAGTTGGTGGGAAATGAGGAGTGGCTTCGTGACATACATTCTTTTGAAGGTAGGAAAAAATTTTTTTAAGTAGAAAATTATACGATGCGCGAATAGGAACGTTATACCCACCCAAATCTCTAGGAGAGTCTGACCTGGACGGTTCGTACTTCGCTAATGACCATAAAAATCGTGCAACGCAAGTACAATGATTTTTACGAATTAGGACCGCAGTTTTCAAACCGCTGACCTCTCATATGGGTCGGCAAAGAAGGACTAAGGAGGTCCACGACTGCAGATACGGCGCTGACAATGTTTCGTCATTAAAAATGATTTTTTGAAATTCGCCACCGACAGATTACCCGCAGCTTCACTCGCATAGTGTCTAATGATTGTTTTAATTCCATTTTTGTGGACCCAAATGACACCAGATGAAAAAACAAAAAACAAAAAATCAAAACAGAGTGAAAGCGGGAGAATCATATTATCTACTTCACCGAACAGTAGACGTCGAGAAGATGAAAACAGAAAGGGTGAGAAGTTTTTTTTCAATTCTCTTTTACTACTTTCGGTTCGTTTGTTTCAAGAAATGTTTTGCTATTTTCTGTTTTCACATAAATGGTAAAAATTCGTAACTTAGCCCCGGGGGCGTATACGGATTTCCACAATGGTTACAAACCTTCCTTGGAAAAACACAATTTTTTCCGGAATATCTCATCCAAATTCGTTCACCGATTCAGGAGTGATAGTGTTTCCAACGGTTTTTATCTTGTATTATTTTATAATATGTTAAGATATACGAAATAAATACCCGTATATGTGCGGTTGAACATTGAAAATAAGAATTTAACTTGAGAATTTTCGACTCAAAACTAATCCTCGCATTGTAGCCCCTGCCTACGGAATAATACTTCTCGCAGTACAGATTGTTGGAGGCATCCTTGCGCCTTCAGTATATGGAGAGATACTTTCTGTACATTACTCGGTGAATGAAAATGGGTGCAACTTTTTGGTATCCTCCGTAAAAATTATAAGTTGGTATGTATAAATAGAGAAACTTATTCCAAAATGTTTGCTGGTGGTCTCAGCAATTTTCAATGATCACACCGATCATGGCATTTGATGCGAAATCTGTAAATTTTTCAATTTATGTACTAATTTTCCATGTATTTGTGAATGAACATGAGGTCTAAGAAGCACTGTTCTCTGAGCTACAGGGGGTTCAAAAAATAAAAAATGTTGAGAATCACTGCTATATCATGGATAATTGTTTTTGTAAGCGAGCCTATCAATATTTTTCATATGATTATGGCCATGACGTTTATTCGGGCTCTAGTTTGCCCAACCGTAGAAATAAGTATCGAGAATAAATAAAAAGGAGCCAGCATAGACTTCAATATAGGCATGTATTTGTGAATCTCAGGAAGGATTATATAGCGGAGTATGCGAGAATAGTCTATGGGGATGCCGAAAGAGGTCGGGAGTACTGCCACAGGATGAGGCGAGAGATGAGTTCGTTGATTTGTGGAAGAAGTGAAGAACATTTAAACTCTTGGGGGAGGTCTAAGTGAAGACGACGTACAAAGGAGATATAGTTCAATGGATTTTAAGAAGATCAGATGGTGAGCATCAGTGCTAAGAATGTTCACGGTTCATGGTGCAAATGAAGCTGATAGATAAGAAGAAAATGGAGAATCTTGTACGCAGGGAAAAAGAGGGTTTGATGGAACGATGGTGTTTATTTCAGAGTTTTTCAAAAACAGGATTATTTGGAGGCGATACATTTTCATAATTTACAGTAGAAAATAACCTATAAACTACACTATACGACTCTGAGAATAATAGGATTTTATAAAATGTTTTATCTGCTTGTACGTTCGTTTTATCAGCTTGAAATTAAGCTGATGGCAGGGACCGCGCGAGAGGTGGAGTGCAGTGTATGACAACCCCCTCGGGCCAAGCTGGGGTAAAAATTAAAAGGGACGGTGACTTCTTTTTTTCTCTTCCACTGACCAATTGACGTTTTTCTTTTGATATTTTTGTGGTAAAAATATCAATTTTTTGGGATATGTTGTAAAAATTGATCTGTTACAGCCTCCTTAACAACATCGCTTCGCGCGGCTCCTGACTGATGGTGTTAGAATACATTGCTGAGAATGAATCTACTAATTTTGAAAATTTTATCCACAACATTCTGCTTGTTTGACCTAGGTTGGCTTCAATTCGGCTGAACGGTTTTTTCGTGAAATTTTCGTAACATTATACAATAGATGTCCGTCTAGAATTTTCCTGCTCTTTGTACTTTACGCGTACTTTAGAACTTGAGAAAATGTAATCTCTTTTTAAAAAAATAATAATTTTAGACGTTCACACGTTAATCTAGATTAGGTTCATATTTACTTTGCAATGACAAAGTCGCTTAAAATTTATGTACACAATGATACTATATATTTCCATTTTTTATTTTTTTTCCATGATTTTCTGTCAAACGGGACCGACATACACCATACGATTCGGATTATGTTTATGTTTAGCACGGTGACTTTTGCACCTATTTCCTACATAGACGTGAACGAGGCCGCAAGAAGGTGCGGGGGTAACATTTCATTTTTTTTCATGTGGTGCTGAAAATTTTTAAGATGCAGTTGAAATTTTTTTGGGGGGAAGAGAGGATGAGCAAATTTCTTCAAACTCGTATGATTGTAAATGGAAACATTTTTCGTAAATTATTGATTTAAATTAATTTTGACTAATTTCTTCGAAATATTGCTTTATTGCTTTAAAATGAATCATTTTAGATTTTTTCACATGGTGTTCGAGCACGGGTGTCGGGGTTCACCACATGAAACGCCACCTACGCCTAAGTGTATTTCAGCTAGAATTAAATAAGATTTAACACCGTCGTAGAAACAGTAAACTAAGAAAATGGGTATTGTTTTCACTTTTCATACGCAACATCTCGTCCAAAAAAAAAAAAAAAGTCGTAAATTATTTTCGCATTGCGTATAAATTAGAGATAGTAAGTTATAATCGAGTCCGAAGATACGAATATTTTTTTAAATAAAATTTGTAAATTTTCTACGCAGGTAAGTATGATATTGAAAGTAAACATTTATAGTGTAGACTATTTTTTTTCAAGAAAGAAAAAAAAAAATTGCATATTTCAATCGTATTTGGTAACGATTTATTTTCTTATAGGTAGTAGGTACCTATACAGGTGATATGAGAAAATTATTCGAACGCATTATTCAAAATACGTGTTCGTTGTTGTGAACATTAATCGGTTAAAATTATCAAACAAACGAAAATATGAGGGGAAAAAATGCACTTACCTGTTAAAGAATGAAATATGATCGATTAAATTTTGTATCATGTTACCGGTATCTGACGATGAAAAAGAAGAAAAAATTTGGTTTGTATTTTTTAAATATTTACTCGTTAAACTAAACACTAACAAAATTTTACATTACAAAAACTGTTTTAATTTGAAGTAAAAAAGTACCTATGCAATTGATTTGTTTTTTCTATTTTATTTTTTCAACAATTAATACTTTGTTTTTTCCATGCTAATTATTATTATTTTCTGTTATTCATTCAACGATTAGGTGTAGACGCAATTAGGTAATAGTTTTTTGAAATTCTTTAAAATTCTCACGGATTAATAATTTTTCATCGTTAACCAGAGTACAAAAAATGGAGAAAAACCATACCGGTACTTGACAAAAACTAACGGTGAAATGAAATCTAGTTATCAATAACCAACTAATATAACCGCGCGGAAATAATGACGGAAGAGAGTGGAAAAAACTAAGAAATGAGCCGGTACTCTTGCCGCTGCTAGTTGCGAGAAAAACTCATGTATACCTGTTTTGTGGTACACAGAGTGGGTCAATTTAACAAACGGTTTCTTTTCACACTCTAAAAAAAAAAAAAAAAAAAATTGTTTGTTAAAGAGTGTACCGTCTCGGTACGGACACGAGTGAAATGAACTTGAAAACTACAAAAACATGTGATACAGTTTTACTGCTTCCAGTGTTACCACATGTGATCAGAGTGGCTGAATTTAATTCCTTCAATATTGAAACTTTATTGGTCAAGTTCGAAGGCCAGTGGGAAGGCACCAGCGGTAAAAGGTAAAAGTGATATTGTAACGGCCAAAAGAGGTGGTAAAGTACCTAGTTAGAACCACTTTCAGTGTTACACCATATACGAAATATCACGGTACTTAAAAAGCAGTAATACTTCTAGGATAAATTCAAGTTTATCATCCACAAACTACAGTGGACCTTAACATATGTTAGAGACTCAATAATATTTTAAAACACACGAGTGAGTTTACACATTTAATAAAATAATAATTTGTACATCAAAGTACATAAACATACGTTAATATTTATACATATATAATCACAATTCAACAAGCAAGACTATCTGTTCACCAGAGACTTCTACTAGAGAGGTTCCAGGTACTTAGAAGTAGCTGTCGAGGAACTGTGTCTTTTTCCACTGAATCGAGGGATTATATACTCGTTCAGGGTATGAAAATGTACGTGTCAGATAGGCTAAGTGAGGTAGGGTGTTGTTATTATAGGGTTGTGCTGACTCGTTGAGTACTCGAGGGACAGGCACAAGTAGGTCATGAATATACAGGTAGTATATCTATATTCATAAAATTGAATACGGGTAATTTAGTGGTTGTTTATAAAGAGTTATAGTATGATTATTGTTGATAAATATCTACGTTTTTGGTGTTTGAAAATGTGTGGACCAATATGTTCGTCATTTCTAAAAATAGAAGAAAATATACGTTACATTACATGTATATACAAAAAATCAAAGGGAATTATTATTGATTTTTAATTTTTCGGATTTTTTTGTAATAGAATTAGTTGCTACAAGGGAATTGAAGTTTACGATAGCAAATTTGGTGTGTCTAATAGGATGCACTAGTGTTTGGTTATTATTAGGATTACATTTAAACGAGCAGGATTGCAATAAATTTTGATTTAAATCTTGAAAGAAAAGATTCTTTGCACAAGAAAACAATTTATCACTTCCTCTATTAGACGGAAGGAAGCATAATGGTTTATCCAAATTACAGTAATGGAGGTTAGTTCCACTAATGTAGTGTACGGAGTTTGTTCTGATTTTGTGGATAATCAGGGATGGTTCTTGATCCCAGCTGCACAGTTCATTAGAATGACTTTTGAATGTGAGCAGAATGAAGTCGTAGATTTCGTATTTAGAATTTAATTGTTTTAGGGGAATTTTGATTTCTAATTCTAAAGTATTTTTAAAGAAATTGCAATTTACAAATTCAGCATGATAGTAGTTTTGAATATCCTTAATGGGAATGGCTAAATCAAGGTCTAGGTTTTTTGTAATTTCCAAAAGTTTTAGTATGTCTTTTCCTAATATTTCTTTTGAAATAATTGAAGAGGGGATCATATGAGACTTACAAGACGTTAGGATGTTTGATAATCTTAACCTGTTTATAAGGTAGTTATCATAAAATCCTTATATATAATTTAGAGAGATTAGAAGTTTATGTTATTCTAGTGAATTTTCCATAAAAGAGTTTGTATGCGAAACAAATTTTGTCATAAAATTATTTGTATGATCGATAAAACTATGCAGATTAGTGGACGTATTTACTAACGCTGCATGTTCAGTCAACAGTTGATTTTTTATAATATCATATTCTTCTTTCAACGAGATTTCGTTAGCCAGAAAATTTCATCCATCTCTAAAGTTTAGCACTCGACAGCAAAAGTGTAGCGCATCTCCAAAGAAGGACCTAATCGGGGTGAATACGCTTCGTTTGCTTCGAATGGAGGATGGTGTTGAATAGAAGTCTTGAATCATTGTGGTATTTTGTTCTTTAAGGTTTTTTATTGCGTTTTTTAGACGTTTTGCCATTTCTGCATATTTGCAATTTTTCCAGGTTGTTTCATTACACAACCGGTGTTTAAAATTTGTTGCTAATAGCCTATCTGCTGATTCATGCAAATCTAGCTTAATAGAATAAATTATTGGGGCAGATTTAGAATATACAAAAATATTGCTTATTTCTTGAAAATAAGCGCCAGTTGACGCTGTTGTAATCCTATATGGGTCAGACGATGTTTTTTGCTCAATAGTAATCGAAGAAATAGTTATTGCAAAATAGAAAAGTAGATTCGTATACATTTTCTGAAACAGAAAGAATGCAACGTCCAAATTATTTACGATTAATTATGATTTTTAGGAATTTATTAGGACACGGCAATGCTGAGGCGAGGAGAGAGATAGATGTTTGCAGACGTTCGAAACTACGAATTTCGGTCATACGTTGGGTATAAAGTTTAGTACGTTTGACCAATCAGTTTGAGTTTTGCAATCGTCTGAGTTCGTTTCACTAATTATTTTCCGATTTTTTCTATTTTTTTTTTCGTATTACCTATTATTATTATTTTTCGTATTCTTTTCTGGGTTTTATTTTGTTTTCATCGCACCTAATTCAGTGAAGTGCGGGTTGTGTTTTTTTTTCTTCGGTACCAGTTTGCGTAGTTTACTCTTTTTCTATTAATTTAATTTTCTTGATAAAAACAAAACATGCCTATCACCTACATGAATGACAGAATGTTTGTCTCTCATGGAAAGGTAGATGCCAATGAGACCTGGTTTATCGGTAGCCAGGTTCTCACAAAGATTCATCCCTTCCAAGACTGTCCCTGTGAATCGCGGCTTTTCTATTCTTTATATCGATTGTTTTCCCTTTTTTATCGTATATCGGGCGAGGCAAATAGAGGGGCGTTCCTTAATGATTTTGAACCACATCGAGTGTTGGAAGAAACCATCGAGGAGGACATCAGCTACTGGAGCCCGAAATGAATGCTCTTTTCACTCCAAGTGTTTTATTCTTGTGCCATGATGGTCGAGTTTGGATACTCGGGGTTAAAGCTCGAGTTTTGTGGGAATTTAGACATGCGGGGAATGGTCGGTCTGGGGGTACTCTCCTGGCTGTTGGTTGGTTTGCTTTGTGTATCGCAGCAGACCAACAAGGCAGTCACGGTTCAGTAGGTCCATGTTGACAGGACATACCTCACAGATTTCCTGATTGGTCCAGACGGAGTCAATTTTGCTCGGTTTTTAAACCAGCATTATAAACCACAGCTGGACGTCTCGGTTTCCATCGTTGGTTTTCACATGGTCCGTCACTACGATGCCACTGAAGGTAACCGTGCCATGTCGCTCCGGGGAGGATGGTTGCTGACTGATCCTACCATTTACTCGTTCCTATGGGACACTCCCTCAGTTGAGGACAGCGTTTCCACGGTGGATTCGAGTTTGGGAGAGGAAGGAGCCTCGAATGACAATCCATCTCCGATGTCGACTGACACCAGTAGCACTACCAGTGGGGAGCACCTCGCCGAGTTTCTGGAGGGCTATGCAGACACCTGGGCAATTGGTGAGTTTTTTTAAATTTTTTATACTATTTCATTTTAAGAATTTTGGTATTTTTTTGGACCCAGTGTTTTATTTATTCATTATTAATTTTATTACGAGGGAATGAGAGGTAAGAGGGCGGATAGGAAAAAGAAGAGGAAGGAGAAAAAAAAATTGTGAGTGAAAAAACACGTAGATGCAGGTAATATACTTTACACACATCTACTCTTGTTTTTTCCGAGGGTGACCCCTTGGTTTAGGTAAGATTTGGGTTGGGATGGCGGTTTTGGGGTTTTTGTTATTTTTGTCAGAATTTGTTTCACTATTTTTTTTGTCGGTGTTACGAGATTTATATGGTATTAATCGTCGTACGTGTACTGTTTCGTCGTAAGCAGTTTTATTGTCTGTTTTAATACGGATTATAATATTTAGATCCGTGACCTTTCTAACAATTTTATGAGGTCCGGTGTATTTCATTTTATTTTTTGCGACGTTTTTCGATTGACGCAGCAAGACAAGGTCGTTGGGCTTGAAGTCAGAGATCTTGTGATGCGCGTTATAATGTTTTGCGTTTTTTTCCGATGCTTTCATTGCTAAGCTTGGCATTTTTTCTCTCGTTTGAAGAAGCGTTTTAATTTCTTCTTCACGAGTTATTTTATCTCCAGAGTTTTTTGGTATTTCTGGTAAACGTACTTCAGGATTAAATCCATGAAGTAGGTAAAATGGGGATTTATTATTTAAGTGTTCAATCGGACTTATATTGTACACAAAGATAATTTTATTAATGGTCTCGATCCATTCTTTTTCATTTGAATGGTCATATTTTGAGAGTGATTTTTTAATGACACCGTTGATTTTTTCAACAAGTCCTTGCAATTGGGGGGAATAAAAAGAGGAGTAAATAATTTTGATATTATTCTCATCACAGAATTTGCGAAAGGATTCATTGGCAAAATGACCTCCGTTATCGCAAGAAATTTTTCCAGGTGTGCCATATGTGTAACAAATAAATTTCAAATACTCAATTACACATTGAGCATTTGGGTTTTTTGTTGGGCGTATGGTACAAAAGTTTGTGCTTTTGTCAACACCGACAAGCTCGTACGAATGTTCATACTCGGTATTAAACTTCCCTATGAAATCGATTTCTAAATGAGAAAATGGTTTAGGATTTTCAATTTCTATATGTTTGAGGTAGCAGCCTCTTTCGGGGAATTTTGTGCCATTGGACACTCATGACACGACAATACATATTCCGTTATTTTTTGTACCATGTTTTTGAAGAAAAACTGGTTTTTTATTTTATTTTTAGTTTTTTTAATTCCAAAATGACCTCCATACAACGTATTGTCATGTAGTTTTTTTAGAACTACCGGAATTAATTTTTCAGGAATTTCAGTAACCGCTTCATCATATTATGAAGTTGGGTTAGGTAATTTCTTTAAAACATTATTTTTGTCAAGAAAGTATAGTTGTATCGTACGATTTAATTTTCGTATTTTATTTTTATCCTTTTTTATTTCGTTATAATTTAATAATGAAATAACATTTTTCCAATGCGGGTCGTTTTCCTGCATTGCTTTTAAATTTTCAGGTAATTCGATTTTTTGGAGCGATTCAGAAGTTTGGTCTTCTGTTTGGGGAGGTGATGTAATATCGGAATTCGAAATTTGCGGGGAGTTGGGAGTCACAGAAGGGGTTATTTCGATCTGATTATCGAGATTTGACTCTCTTCTAAGAGCAGATCTGGTGACTACATTCGTAGTTTGATTTGGGCAATTTTGAGAATGATTACATTCATTCTGTGGGTTTGTGGTTTGTACCACGGGATAATGTGGGAAAGTTGATGCGAGGGAAGGGGGGATAATAGTAATTTTGGGACGTAGTACTTGGGTAGTGCCACGTATTTTGATTTTGGTAAAACACAGGGTTTAATGGGGCAAAATTGTCGTTGTGAATTCTACATAAAGTATTCACATTTTTCTCTTCATCATGGAGAACATATTTTTTATCTACTAAAAATTCACCTTTTTCAAATGTAATTTTGTCCGGTTCATCATGAGGACGGGACAACATATCAGCCATACAGTTATTTTTCCAAGCAATATGTTTAATTTGGAAACTGTATTCGTTTAATTTTGAGATTAATCTAATTAATCTTGGGCTTGGAATATTGAATTTCTGATGATAAATCAAAGGCTTATAGTCTGTGTATACTACAAAGCGTAATGCTAGTAAGTATCCACGGAAATGGGCTAATGCATTCGTAATTGCCAACATTTCCAGGTCGAAAGAACATAATTTTGACTGGGAAGGTTGGACTCTTTCAGAGAAGTATCCAACTGGATGTTTATGCTTTGTAACGGGATTAGTTTGCAACAGCACTGCACCTAATGCAATTTTTGAAGCATCAACTTCTACACTGGTTTCCAATTTTGGATCATAAACTGTCAATACAGGTTTGGAAATCATTATTTCTTTTAGTTTTTCCAAGATTTCAAGATGTTCTTGATTTAATTTAATTTTGGCATTTGATTTGCTATCTGTTCCTCTTAATAAATCAGTAAGAGGGCAGTAATTTTAGCTAGATCGGGGATTAATTTTCTGTGGTAGTTTATCGATCCTAAAAATGATCGTAATTGTTTTAACGTATTTGGGGGGTTTAAATTTTTTATAGCCTCAATATTTTTGTTTAATGGGCGTAATTCGTTATATCGCATAGTATGTCCCAAGATTTCAATTTCATTCATTGCAAATTGACATTTTATTGTTTTATTTTTAAATTTACTTCGTTTAATCTTTTTAGCACCTCTCTTGTATTTTCGAGACATTCTTCAAAAGTTTCTCCGAAAATGCAAATATCGTCCAGATAACATACCATTTTTTTCCAAAATATATCGTGGAATATGTCATCCATGATTGTTTGGAAAATGGATGGAGAAATGCTCAGGCCTATTGGGGTAGAATTGAATACGTATCCAATTCCATCCACATTTATTCCAGTGTATTGTTTAGATTCTTCTGTGAGAGGAATCTGTAAATATCCACTGTTTAAATCAATCGTCGTAAACAATTTTTTATTTCTTAAGTACGGCTAAATAACATCAATCGTAGGAACACGATTATTATCCATAATAATTCTTTGATTCATTCTTCGGTAGTCTACTAATACTCTATAGACTCCGTCTGGTTTCTTTTTTACAAAAATTGGGGATTCAAATTTTGATTTTTGATTTTTTAGGACACCTGCTTTTACTAGGTCAATGTAGGGCCTCATGTTCTGCGTGTGAGAATTTAAAATTTCTACACCGCAGTGGAGTTTTGTCATCTACTTGGACAACTTGTTTGGGTACTTTACAGACAGAGACTTCGTCTGTTTTTCCCGTAAAAATGTTATTAAATTCGTTAATTGTTTCATACATTTTTATTTTTTGTTTAAGCGAAAGCTTTGGGTTAATCGGGATGGGATTTCCTCGATTATCCTTAAAAATAGTAGTTTCTGTTATTTTTTCTATTTGGCAGGAGTTAATTTCTACTGCGCTACTTAATTCAAATTTTCCTAAGTATTCGCCTTTATAGATCATGTGAGGTCTATTATTATGATTAACAGCCGCTATCGTATCTTCTGATACAATTACAAAGAAATTATGTTTTTCTTCCATGGATGTTTCACACAGAAACTCCAGGTGCTCAGGCAAAGTTGCTAAGATTAGCACTGAATTTGCCTCAATTTTAAAAGTTTGGGGGCATAATATTTAAAGGGCTTAACATAACCTAACTTATTTTCCTTTTCAATAGGGTAATTGTGACATTCAGGCATGTTAAAACATCGCTCTTCGTCACCACACGGTAAAGTGAATTTGTTTTTAAAGAAGTCCATTTTTGCTTTATGGGTTGACAAAAAGTCGTAACCCAATATGACCGGTTCTACCAAATTTCGGACAACAAAGGTGGGATGTGGATAAATGCAATGATCAATGGAAAAAATCACATTGGTTACTCCTATGGCCTCGAGAGGTTGGCTATCCGCACCATGAAATCTTATTTTTGTTGGTAGGATTGGTTCTGTAAAATTGACTTCTTTAAAACTTTTTCATCAATTAGTGTCTGTTCCAAACCTGGATCGACTAGGCTAAGTATCTGTTTACCACAAATGGCAAAAGGGAGGTGAAATTTACATTTGGTTCTGCAGTACCCTTTATTTTGAAATTTCTCCTCACTAACATTGTTAACCTTTTTCAATTCTTCATTTGAGACATCCCTTACAACTGACGAGTCATCTGTAAGGGGGACAATCAGTGTTTTGAGCAATTATTTTGGCAGGCCCAGGGGTTTGATGTTTGGAGGTAATTTTGTTGTTGTGGGGCTGCCATCAATGGTGCCGGCGGGGCAATCATTTGAGTATTTGCAGCCACATAAGGAGGATTTTGGGGAGTATTAAATGAGATACCAGACCATACTGGAGCGTTATTCCAGTTTGAGTTCCAATTTGGAAGGCCAAACTGGTTCCAGTTCGGAGCTCTGTTGGAGTAGTATTATATACTTGTTCAGGGTATGAAAATGTACATGTTGGATAGGCTAAGTGAGGTAGGGTGTTGTTATTATGGGGTTGTGCTGACTGGTCAAGTACTCGAGGGACAGGCACAAGTAGGTCATGAATATACAGGTAGTATATCTATATTCATAAAATTGAATACGGGTAATTTAGTGGTTGTTTATAAAGAGTTATAGGATATTAATTGTTGATAAATATCTACGTTTTTGGTGTTTGAAAATGTGTGGACGAATATGTTCGTCATTTCTAAAAATAGACGAAAATATACGTTACAGATATTACCACCGTTGGCCGGGGGTTGGATTAGGAAAAATTCTGAAGACAATCGAGATCTGCTCAAAAAAATTTCCTATTTAAAATTTAACCATTAAAAAAGTTTGTAATTTGATAGATTCTCGTAGTATACCTACGTACTCTGATATAATAAAATATGCATTAAAAAGTAAAAAATAATTCTTTTAAAATTTCTCCAGCAAGATTTAGATCTAGAGACTGGAATTATTGAAGTCGACGTTAATTACAAAATGTCAAATAAAATTGGAAGTAACTGACGCAGGTATAAAGTTTACATGGTAAATGAAAAGAGCAGTCGACTACAATAATTCCAGTCCCTAGACCTAGATCTTACGGGATAAATTTTAAACGAATTTTTTTTTCACTTTTAGTGCATTTTTTATTATTTTTTTTTAAGGCTGGTTTTATTTTTTGAAAAAAAATTTTTCAATGATTTCCGTTTCTATTGTTAGTGGAAGTATTACTTTAAAAATAATAGTTTTTAGGGTTTTAAAGTGCAAAAAACCTTATTAAAATCACTATTTTTTTCCTTCTTCTATTCCTTCAGCTTCTTCAGCCAGTTCTAAGTTTTGTTTTTCATTTGTGAAGCTAGTGATACTAATCGATTTCCTCGAATAGTCAACTAATCGATTTTTTGTCAATCGATTTATTTTTGAAAAACTAATTGTAAAAATTCAATTAAAATTATAGAGGATGAGGACTGGAGGTGAAACAAGAAAGAAAGATTTAAGCGAAGTTCCATCCAAGAAGCGAGTATATTTTTGAGAAGATACATAATTTAAGCAAAGTACATTTTAGTGTGCTAAACGAATGTTAACGGAAAAGAATGAATGAGCGGCGGAAGTGGTAAATCAGTGTAGCCTCGAATAGATGTATATAAATTATGTAATTGTGTAATCGTGTGTTCGCAGGAGTGAGAGGGGAGAAGGATTGGTGGTGTCAACACCCCCTACAATCTTTTGAACCGATCACAACTGTGGGTGTTACAAAGTGTTTTTAATTTAAGAAATTGTTACATTTAAGTAATTTATTATGTGAAGAAAAAAATTTGACATGGATTAAAAATATTAAATGATTATATAAAATGGTAAAAATTGTATATGGGAAAAAAATGGTAACTAAATTGGACGATGTGGGGACAATACTTGTATGAGGTAATAGGGGCTCGCACTCCTCGATGATAGTCGCCGCCCAAAGGCTGGCAATAATCATTTCTATGATGTTAAATGAATTTACACTGGTGCGTTTGTATGTTCGTACCTGTACGTACGTACAGGTAAGATACATTGCACGGGCCGAGATCAATTACCTGATAACAATCTCGGTGATGTCACAGCCCGGTACCAAATGCGCTGCGATGTTTCTTATCACCTCAACAGAGGCAAGAATTGACATAACGCATGACATAATTACGTACATGTACGTATGCATGTGTGTCTATGTGCCTGTACCAAATCCTGTATATAAACTCTCAGAACCGGCTCAAAAATTGCCAGTGTTTGCCGAGGATTTGGCTCTCCCATATTTAATTATATGAAGTGGCAGAACACGCAAATACTGTTGAAGACCTTCTAGTGTGAATATCTCTCATGACAAGGTATTCCACAGTGGTGACCCTGAAGTGATTTTTTGGCTACGTCGTGGGTGTCTAGGCGCGTTGCGCTAATTCTAAAACTAGGTGTGGTGTGCTGGCGAGTTACTCGCTTGTGATACAAATTTTTTCATAGACCTAGACACCTTTGGCTGTCGAAGTAGAGGTCTGACTACAAAAGCGGGAAATTAAACCCCCCTTCCAAATATATTTGCCGGAAGGGAACCAAGAGAAGTAGATCTGGAGGAACAAAGTTGCCCTCATCTGCCAACTCCTCCAGCTTTGACAAGAGACTCTGAAGTCTTTGATACTCCGGAAAAACAAAAACGAATCCGGAGGCCAGAAGCTTTGCGTTTGGGAGCTGTCGTCAACCCAAATGAGACAACAGCTCGCACCCTCAGAAGTGATCGTCTTTTGAGCCAAGACTCCGACCCTTCGACCCCAGACTGACAACCGACAGAGTCTGGTGGAACTTTTGCCAGAAGTAACTCAAAAGAGACACAGCAAATTACAATGCCCAACACAAACGGAAATGGAAGTACGACAAACCCGACATCGAACCAGCCTGGGACAGGTGGAAGTGGTCAGCCACAGCTGACCCCTGAAGTGCTTGCGCAGCTACTACAGCTGTTGCAGATGCAGACTCTGCAGAACCCTGCAATCCAAAGGCAGAGGATTGAGATTCCAGAATTTTTGCCAAATGAGGTAGAACTCTGGTTGACTCACCTTATAGACTCAGGTGCTGACTTGAGCACTTTGCCAGTAAGTATAAAACAAAAGGCATTTCCTCCAAAATACTACCTCCAAACTGTGAATGGTCAAAACCTTCCAGCTTACGGAATAGACTTCAGCAAAGTAAGCATCGGTTTGCGATGAGACATGACGTGGTCCTTCACAATTGCGGACGTTCCAACTCCGATCCTGGGTGCAGATTTTCTCGCGCACTATGGCCTGGTCATTGACCACAAAAATGGAAAGATCATAGAATATAATACTGGTCTATGGGTGGAAGGCAAAATGCTAGCGTACCAACTGGACACCAACAGATCCAGCTGCACTAAAGTCGACGAACAATTCCTACGGATTCTGTCAGACTATAATGGAATCACTCAACCATAGATTTGCAGGCATCCGACCTATAAGCATGACACCGTTCATTATATAGAAACTAAAGGACCGCCTTGCCATGCTAGAGCCTGCAGGCTACTGCCTGATAAACTCAAAGCAGCACGGGAATACTATGATCGCATAATAGGTGAAGGCATATGCCACCCCTCGAAAAGCTCATGGAGTTCCCTGATCCACATGACCAAAAAAGCAAGTGAAGAGTGGCAAATCGTTGGAGACAACAGGGCCTTAAATGCCAAAACAGATCCTGATCGCTATCCAATCCCAAACATAATGGACTTCAATGCAAATATGAATGGTAAAACGATGTTCAGAAATATCGACATCAACTGGCCATTCCACCAAATTCCTATGGCTGAACAGGACATTCCAAAGACAGCAGTCATAACCCCCTTTGGTCTATTCGAATACCTTCGAATGCCGTTTGAACTCCGTAATTCTGCACAAACTTTCCAGAGATTCATCAATGGACTGTTTATGGATTTGCCGTTTGCTTATGCATATTTGGATGACATATGCATTTGCTCAGAAGGCGGTGAGCAACAGCACGAGAAGAATGTGAGAACCATCGTACAGCGTATACACGCTGCTGGACTTACCATCAATGTTGAAAAAAGTTTATACAAACAAACCAAAATTGACTTTCTTGGCTATCAAGTCTCGACCAAAGGCATTTCCCCTCTGAAGACCAAGGTAGAGCCAATATTGAAATTCCCAAAACCCTCAAACATTGCAGAACTCACAACGATTCTTGGGGATGGTGAATTTCTACAGACGTTGCATTAAGCTGCAGCTGAACAAAGTAAGCTGTTTGCATTGATCAAAGCAAATAAAAAGAAAGATAAGACTCCACTAGATTGGACAGAAGAAGCTGAAAAAGCCTTTGAAAATATTAAAGAAACATTGGACAATGCAACTCTGCTAGCTCACCCAGACAAAAGTTTGCCGTTATGTGTCGCAACTGACGCATCCGACTTTGCTATTGGTGCAACACTGTACCAAAAGGACAATGACAAGAAGTTATTGCTCGCTTTCTTCTCCAGAAAGCTATCAAAAACCAAAAAAAATTACAGCACATTTGATAGGGAGTTACTGGGAATATTTGCTGCGTTGAAGCATTTCAGGCACCAATTAGAGGGTAGATTTTTCACTGTGTATACAGATCATAAACCTCTAACACATGCCTTCACGCAAAATAAAGAACCAGCTTCTCCAAGAAGAGCTTGACAATTGGACTACATAAGACAATTGACTACGGACATCCAGTATATATGTGGAGAACTCAACACTCCAGCTGATGCTCTTAGTAGGATCAAAGCCATCTCGGCACCGTCTCAATTACCTTATGCTGAAATAGCTAAAGAACAGTTAAGGGATGCAGAATTGCAAGAACTGTTGTCAAACGATGACACAGCTCTCGAATTGAGACAAAGGAAAATCCCTGGAACTAATGTTTTACTAACATGTGACATTAGTACAGGCAAGAATAGGCCATTCCTGCCAACAAAGTATCGCAAATTAGCTTTCAGTAGTGTGCACAATCTATCGCACTCTGGACCAAAATACACTGCTGAACTAGTGGCATCAAGATTTGTTTGGCCTCGAATGAAGTCTGACTGCAACAAATGGGCTCGCAGTTGCCTGAATTGCCAAGAGTCTAAAGTAGGAAGACACACTCGTTCGCCTCTCAAATCTTTCAAACAAACGGAGCGTTTCAAAACAATACACATAGACTTGGTGGGTCCATTACCCCCATCCCAAGGACACAGATACCTGTTGACAATGATTGATAGAGCAACTCGATGGCCAGAGGCAGTTCCTCTCTATGAGATGACAGCTCCCACGGTAGCTGCCAGGTTATACGACACCTGGATTGCCCGCTATGGCGTACCTGAAGTCATAATTACGGACCAGGGTTGCCAATTTGAAAGCTCGCTCTTTCAAGAGCTGTCTAAGAAGCTTGGTGCACAACACAATCACACCACAGCTTACCATCCTCAAGCAAACGATAAAGTTGAGCGATGGCACAGAGCTTTAAAATCCTCCATCATGGCTTGCAATACCAAGAGATGGGTGGACATACTACCAACCATCCTCTTGGGCCTTCGATCTGCTCTTCAAACGGACACAGGTCACTCTGTGGCACAGTTGGTGCTAGGTGAAGAGCTACGCCTACCAGGGGACTTTTTCACCCACTCGAAAGAAATTATCCCCAAAATGCTCTTCCAAAACATACGGACTGATGCTAACAGCTTTTTAAAACAGGCAGCTCGTCATGGCCAACCGAAGATTTGTCTCCAAACACCTGGCCACAACATCTCATGTGTTTGTCATAGACGAAAAAATAAGATCTACGTTGGAGAAACCATACGCCGGTCCTTATAAGGTTGTATCACGAGATGACAAGAATTTCATGATACTAATTGCAGGTGAAGAAAAAACGATTTCAATTGATAGACTGAAATCTGCGTACCTTATAAACGACGACAGAAAAATGCTCCAAAGAGCAACAAGGAAGACTACAGAAAGGAAAATTGAAGAAGAAAAACAGACCACACAGTCCAATATCACACAACCACAAAAAGTTGAGGACAAACCGGTGGAAAAAGGTGATAAATCACAAAAATCACAGTAGAAAAACCAAAAATAAAGAAAATGGTGAAGTTTAGAGATGAGATCTTCAAAATACACTACGATCCATCGGCCCCCTTATGCCCACAAAAAAGAGGCAGGCCCCTTGGCAGCAAAAAGCAAAAAAACCAGATTCCAACTTGAAAATCCGAGAGATTGGCAAGGAGAAACTAAAAATATTCATGAAAATTAATATCCGCTGAGAAATCTGCAAACCCGCACAAAAATATTCGAGAATATGGGTATATTTATAACAAAAGAAATTCCTCAGATAAGCAGAGTAAAAATGCGTGCAAATAAAATACGACACGAATAAACAAACCCACGTGCGATACGGAAGAAAACATCACAACGTGTTTCTATTGACAAATATTCAGATAACAAATTGTCAATAGATCGTGACGTCACAAACGAAGAGTGCATTCCTTTGTGAGATACAAAATTTCAAAAACATGAAAATTCAAACACGCTTAACTCTGCTTGTACTTAACAGATTTTGACCGGAAAACATTTCAGCTGAAGAATATTTAATGCACTATCCCCTCCGAACATGTCTGAAACGAGATAACGATTTGGAATAAAGCTGCAATTGAAAAATATTTCTGCAACGTTTTTCACTCGTCTTTCTGCTGTTGACTGTAACACGCCGAATTTTCTACCATTTTTTCTTTCTTTCTTTCTCCAATATTTTCTGTTTTTCCTTCCTTGTTATGTTGTCCCCAACTAACACGCCATTCCCAACCCCAGAATTCCAATTCGTAGTTCTGCTTGTACCTCAGCCTGTAAAGACTAAGGAACAGATGGAACAAGAAAAGGAAATCGAAAGGATTAAGAATGAGTTGCTGATGGACACAACATTGGCTGCAGACATCGTCCAGATGATGTCCGAACCCCTTCCAGTCCTCATTTCACCACCAAGGTTGCCGGAGAAGACACTGAGAGGGGAGAACCCACCCTCGGAGTCCTCAACCCTGATGGCATTGGAGGTGAAGAGGCAACTCCCGGTGGAAGAGGTGCCTCAAACACGCCCTCCTCCCACCTTTGGCCTAGCCTACAGACCATTGGGGACTTCAAACTCCCCGATGTTCAACCAGCCAAAACTGAAAATCCTGTCTGGTCCTCCACTTCCCCACCGTCCCCATCCTTACGACCATCCGGCTCAACAAAATCAACCACCCAGACGTAAGGGGCAACAGAGTCGAGAAACGTACCAGGCCGGATTTAACGCTCGTAAGTTATCTTACGAGTGTGTCGGCGCTGCCATAGGCTTGGTTCTGGCCAAGTAGGAGAAAGACCAGAGACAGCAGTAAGACTCGATAAATCCCCCCAGGCATGCGACTTATCATTTTCGCGGCGCAAAAACTGGGAGGGAGTAGCTGTGGGGACAATACTTGTATGAGGTAATAGGGGCTCACACCCCTTGACAACAGTCGCCGCCCAAAGGCTGGCAATAATCATCTCTATGACGTTAAATGAATTTACACAGGTGCGTTTGTATGTTCATACCTGTACATACGTACAGGTGAGATACATTGCACGGGCCGAGATCAATTACCTGATAACGATCTCAGTGATGTCACGGCCCAGTACCAAACGCGCTGCGTCGTTTCTTATCACCTCGACAGAGGCAAGAAACGATGTAACGCATGACATAATTACGTACATGTACGTATGCATGTGTGTCTGTGTGCGTGTACCAAAGCCTGTATATAAACTCTCAGAACCGGCTCAAAAATCACCAGTGTTCTCGGAGGATTTGGCTCTCTCATACTTAATTGTATGAAGTGGTAGAACATGCAAAATACTGTTGAAAACCTTCTAGTGTGAATATCTCTCACAACAAGGTATTCCACAGACGAGTATGGTAGGTAAATAAATATTTTGGATATAAACATGTATATAACGTAGATTAATAATAATAATATGCATTTTGTTTTTTTTTTTTGTTTTACAGGTATGAAGATAAACAGCATGCAGTAAATGAGATAAGTATAGGTAATATGTATTTATTTAAATTTTAAATCTGTGATGCAAATTATTATTGTAAAATGCTTTGTTTTGTGGTGTTACAGGTATGGATCTAATATTGGAATGGACATTTTATGGATCAAGATTTGGGGATTCAAGGATTTATGGGTTAAGGAAATATGCTGCTTACTGGATAGAGCTTTGGTAAGTAAGTCAGCTAATTGGTCTTCAGTAGCTATCTGTTTGAATATGAAGATTTTATCGTTATAGGTCTGGGCAAGGCCGTAACATTTAATCATTAGTGTGCGAAGACTCTTTTGACCTCCTCCTGAAATAACATGTATGACAGAAATATTGTCTTTGTAAACTGTTACAGGAGTATCAACTGAGAAGAATTCACAATGTAGGAGCCAAGCGACCTTGATATCTTCAAAAGAGGCATGAAGAGCAATCAATTCGGCTGCGGTGGATGAAGAGGCATGAATGTTTTGGCGATGAACGCCCCATTTTACAAGGTCACCATACATAGTAATCAAGTAACCTGTTATAGATTTTCCTTTCTCTAATTTAGTTAAATCTATAGGTTGATCATCAATGTCGGGGACATAGGATGCATCGACATAAGCGGATATACCTTCAGAATTTGATCTATAGATGAGTGCAAGATCAATAGTGGATTTCAGATATCGAATGATGCGACGTACATGATTCTTTTTGGTGTCGTCAGAACAGTTTTGGAATCTAGAAAGGTAATTAACAGAAAATGATATATCTGGCCTTGTGGCTCTAGATATGTATAATAGTGCGCCAATCATGGATCTATATTCTTTATTATCAGTTCCATCAGATTTGCTCAACTTTAAGCCTGTCTCCATAGGCGTTTTGGAAGTATTAGAATCACATAATTTGAATTTTTGGAGAATCTTTTGAATTTGTTGTTTTTGTGTGAGCTTTATGATTTGTGATTCTTTATTTCTGTCAATTTCAAAACCTACAAAGTGAGATGGATTATCTATGATTTTCATTGTGAATCTTGTTTCAAAATGGGTGGTTGTTTCATTAATCCACTCAGGGCGGTTGGTTGCGAGAAGGACGTCATCTAAGTAAATTATCTTAAAGGCTATGCCATCTGAATCATCTTTACAAATGTAGACACATCTGTTCATTTTGGATTTAGTAAAATTGGAAGTAGAAAGATGAGTATCCTGTAACTCTATCCAATTTTTACTTGATGTTTTAAGACCATAGATGGATTTTTCAAGTTTTAATAATTTTGTTTTATCGACATTGCAACCTAGTGGGATATTCAAATAGATGTCATTTTTAATTTTGGAATTAAGATAGGCTGTTTTGACATAGTATTGCACCAGTTGTAGATTTAACATATTGGTTACAGATAAGAGCCATCTAATTAACCATAGTTGTACTACAGGAGCATAGGTTTCGGTCATGGTATATTCGGATCGATCCATGAATCCTTTAGCAACGAGTCTGGCTTTAGGTCACATTATCCCTCTTTCATTGGCTTTGACTGTAAATATCCAACGTGCATCAATAGGTTTGACGTTGGGTGGACAATCAACAATTTTCCATACTTGGAGGTCTGACATAGATTGCAGCTCATCTTCAACAGCCTTTAGCCACTCTTTCTTGAAAGGGTTTTGATAGATATCACTAAATCTTACTGGCATACAGTCTTCTATAAATTGTGAGTTTTCTAATGAGGCTTGTTTTAGCACATTGACCCTGTAGATTGCCTCGGTTTCCTCTTCTAGAGGTTTAACTTGTAATTCCTCAGATCTACAGGTAAAATTGGCTAATGTTTTCGTCTCATCAAATTTTACGTCACAGGATTTGTAGGATTTCATTTTTATGGGATCTAGTACTTGATAACCTACATTCGAAAATCCAATTAAAATTGTTTTCATTGCTCGGGGTAAGAATTTTGGGTTGAGATGCTCCTCTTCATTCTTCTTAGCTTTGACTGCTAATTGCTGTCTCTGTTCAATTGGAACATGTTTGTAAGCAATAGCACCAAAAACTCGAAGGTGGGATATATCGGGTTTGGTCCCGTATAATTTCTCGTAGGGGGTGATATTACCTAAATTTACGCGGGTTGGACTTCTGTTGATAATGTGGGTGGCAGCTAATACGATTGTGGACCATAATTTGAAATAAATTTTGGTGTCATATAATATGGCTCTGACTCATTCGAGTAGGGTTCTATTTTGTCTTTCGGCTATGGCATTTAGTTCGGGGGTATATGCCACACCATCATCTAGAGTGATTCCCTTTTTGGAGCAAAATTGTGTCATTTTTGTATCGGAGTATTCTTTGGCTTGATCTGTTCTTAGTACAGAAATGGGATCATTAGGAAATTTGGAGTTGAATGACAAATAATACTCTCTAAATTTATCAAAGGCCTGTGATTTTTTATGAATGGGGAAGGCAAGAGTATATTTCGAATAATGGTCGATAAATGTTATAATGAATTTTTCTCCGTTATATGCCTCTTGGAAGGGTCCCATGATATCTGATGAGACTACTTCCATTCTCTTTGTTGGTTGAGTTCTCACACCATGATGACCAAGTCGGGTGGATTTGGCTTTTATGCAGATTTTGCATGTGGCAAAGTCATCATCCCTAAATACTAAATTTTGGGGCATACCTATAACTACTTTAGACAAGGCTTTAAGGCTTTTGCCACTTAGATGAACTAATCTTCTGTGCCAAAGTGTTTTAGTTTTATCAATATTTTTCTTGTGTTTTCTATTTATATCGACACTCTCGTTATCTAATTTGTCCTCAGATTTGGTATAAATCTCCTGGAGGGCTGTTTCCACTGCAGCATCTTGTAAATTTTGTATTTGGTCAATGTTTTCCTTTTCTCTTTGTGGAATACTAGTTTCTAACTCGATTTGTTCTTCAAAATTTTGATTTTGATCATCTATATGATCATCCTGATCTATGTTTGTATTAGGTACAGGCATAAACACAAGCTCCTGATAAACTTTCTCTTCATCTTCTTCTTCCACAATCTCATAATCTATGTAATACATTGAACCTCTCTTTGGAGCAGTTATGGTGATTTCACCAGTTTATTTGTTGATTATGTCTGCATGATCAGTGTCAGTTATGATTTTGAAAATTCCAGACTCCATGGTTTTAGCACCTGACCAAATATCAAGGCTTAAATCAGGATCGTAATATACTTCTTTAAGGTAAATTGTTGAAAATTCTGCTTTAGAGTTGCAGACATTGACATACATTGATTCAACGTGAGTGGGATTTACAAAGACTCCTTTTTAGCACACAGTGCTTTACGAGTATTGTCAACCTTACGTATATTTCTCAATTTTGAAAGATAGTTGACCATATGGTCATCTGCTCCTTTGTCTAGTAACATCGTGTGAAGTTGGTTTTTGGGGGGGACGGATTTTGATACTGTTGGAGGTTTAGGCCATTGAAATTCATCATCGATGTCATCAAAACTTAAATGGTTAAGATTTGAATGCAACATCATTGAATATTTAACACGAAAGTTGGAGTTATCATTTGCTTTATTTTGGGGGTTCGTGTTTGTTGAATTTTGGAACTTAGAACTACTATTCTGATTAATGGATTGAGGAGTGTTACTAGTAGTAGATTTTTCATTAGGGCATGTTCTGAACATGTGTCCTTTTTTATTACATCTAAAACATATAACATCCATTTGGGAAATGTTATCTTTTGGAGGACAACTATTTGATTTTTCTTGACTGTTTTTGTGATCGTTAAGATAACTAGTAGTTTTATAATTAGAATTTTGGTTATTTGGATTATTATTGTATCAAAAATTTCAAAAATTTCTTTTATTGTTCATGGGTTGATATGATGATTTTGGCTGATCAAACCCGGGAAAAGTTTTATTAGAATATTCAATACGATCACATTTTTCTAAAATCATTTTTGTAAGCCTGACAGTAGTTCACTTTTCTATTTCTAATTGGTGGAATTCTGAGAAGACAGTATCGAATTTTTAGGGTAAAGACATCATTAGTTGATCAATTTCATCTGCTTCTGACAGGGGGTAATTAGCATCACGTAGTTTTTCCACAATAGTTGAAAAATATTCTAAGAATCTACGGATGGTACCTCTCCTAGGATCAAAGCGAAGGGACTGAAATTTAGATTTTAAAACTATGATGTTAGTAGGTGTCTGATTTCTATATCGAGCATCCAAAATTTCAAAGATTTGAGAAACAACATCGCAGGTTTTGAGGTGATGAAGAATCCTTTTATTTAGTCTTTTGAAAATGTGGGCTTTGGCCCGTTCCTGAGTTTGAAAAAATTTAAGCCATTTGGAAGTAAGGAGTTCTTCAGATGAAGTATAGATATAACTAGTTTCTCAAGCAGTGGGAAAAATTATGGAATGGCAGCCTTTACCAATAAGTGTGCTGCCATTTCCACGGAAAATGTTCGAAACACTATCATTATTTTCAGTGTTCATAATGAATGAATTGACTAAATTGAAATTATATATAAAAAAAATAAAAAAAATAAATTACGAATATCAATCCCCAGCAAATGCCGCAAGAAAAGGATTGCCGTTCCTGTGATAATCAATCAATGTAAAGTATGACGATAGTTTATTGGTTTGTCCTGGTGTGTTTCTCGAGTAGGTCCACGTAGGGCACGAGAGAACACACGTTAAATATGCAATTGGACACTTCCCTCTTAAAAAAAAATAAAAAAATAACAAGACTTTTACAACTTAAAATAATTTGTAATAGAATTCAATAATCGAAATAAATGATGATAAAATGAATGAAGTATGGGGGTGAAGCAAGATTAGCTACTTTCTGACCTGAGAATGGGAAAAGGGAGAGAAAAAAAATATTGGGATAACAGGGGAAAAGGAAAAATTTTCGATCTATTACAGTATTCCAACAAAACAAAATAATTGGAGAAGAAAGAACAAAAAATAAAAATGAATGAGATTAATGGTGACACAGAATAATTATTCACCAAAAGTATTATATGAATCAGATAGAATATTTCAATTGGTTACGAGAGAAAAAAATTCACAACACACAGTAAAAAAATTTGTATAAAAAAGGATTTGAATATAAAAAATTTTACAAGACGAAATAATATTTTTGTGTTGCAGAAATAAATAATCGTAATTGAGAATAGTGTGTGAGAGAGAAAAAAAATATTCGAAGTAAAAAAAATAATTTGAAAAAAAAGATCGTTAAAATGTTGGCGACACAATTATGCAACGGCAAAATTTTGCAAGTTGCTACAAAATGGTGGTTTAAAAATGAAAAACCACGCCAACGTATTTATTGAATGAACGTAGATAAGAGTTCGAAGGTTCGTTGCACTTAACAAAGGTTGAATGTACAGGTTTGAACGAAAGAACAAAACGAGCCGTGCGTGCGTCACAAATTGTACACTCTGAGGCAAAAGTGATTGCAAAAATTTGCAATAAACTTGCCAAAAATTGTACTTTGTAAAATTTTGAAAAGGCCAAAATTATTTGAAAATAACGTTATTTTCAAATATACAAGTTAAATTTTGATATCGAAAGAATAAGAGGTGCAAAAATATGAAATAAAATACGAAGAAAAATACGAAAAAATTTATGAAAAATATGTTTTTTACCTTTTTTCTGCGGAAAATTTTCGTTTGATACCTTTTTCAACTTTGATTTTTATTGATTTTCAGGTTCTGCTGTCTGGAATCTGTGGAGATGATGTTCTGGACAATGAAGATTGAACTGCGCTTCGGTTGCGGAGGACGTACTTCCGTGAGTATTTGAGTTAAATTTTGATGTTTTTTGATGCCAAATGATGAACTTTGATTGAAATGATGAATACCAGTTTGATGTTAAAGATTTTTTGAAGCTTTTACGTTGGTTTCTGATCAATTTCTGATGGCTTAAGACGATTTATTACCAATTTGTTGACTACGACAAATTAGTTCATACACAAGCAGGGCAGACACTAATGACTTTACCAACTTTTGAGCAACACAAGCAGGGTTCTCAAACAATTGAGTAATCGACGAGTCTTGGAAACTTCAAAAACTTGGCCAGATTGTACACAAGCAGGGCAAATCCAATTCAGCAAACGACGAAACATATTGAACGTTTACAGCACTCAAATATTTTTCAATCACACGAAAATTTAGACTCGAAAAAAAAAATTAAGTTGGAACTTTGTTACCCAACAAACATAAAAAAAAATTACGAAAATGACTAAAAAAACACAATAATTCACGAAAGATATTAAAAGATTTGACTTAAAAAATTCACTATGTAAAAAGATTTTAAAACTTTAAAATTTTGTTTCAGGTACAAGGACTGTTACGGAGCGATGTTACCATATAGAGGATGAGGACTGGAGGTGAAACAAGAAAGAAAGATTTAAGCGAAGTTCCGTCCAAGAAGCGAGTGTATTTTTGAGAAGATACATAATTTAAGCAAAGTACATTTTAGTGTGATAAATGAATGTTAACGGAAAAGAATGAATGAGCGGCGGAAGTGGTAAATCAGTGTAGCCGCGAATAGATGTATATAAATTATGTAATTGTGTAATCGTGTGTTCGCAGGAGTGAGAGGGGAAAAGGATTGGTGGTCTCAACAAAAATTAAAAAAAAATTTTTTTTTCTTAATCGATTAATCGAACAGTTTTCGATAAATCGCGCATCTCACTATATGAAGCAAAAACCCTATTGCAACATCGTTTATCGATTTAGCTTGTTTTATTTAAAGATAACTCCAAAATTACCTCATTAATTCTAAAAAAATTTATTCTGTCCACCATGGGATCATCATCTATCATTTAAGAAAACTTTCATCTAAATCGGGGCCCAGGTTGAGAAATTATGTTGAAAAAAACATAAAACTTACCGTATTATTGAAATTTACTGTTATAACGAACAGATTTGATTTTTTAACCGACTTCAACGAAAAAGGAACAGGTTATTCTATACATAGGTATACAGATAGGAAAATATGAAAAACTAAAACCTAAGTAAAAAATATAGATTTTAAATTGGAAAACAGTCACAACTTGAGATGAGAGGGAAATTAAAATTCTTCCACACATAAGTTAGGGCTAAAATAAAGCGTTGGAGCCCATGGAGAGTTTAAAAAAAATATTTCTTAAGTCTCTTATAGGAAATTGTAAAAATGAGTAAGACATCGAGACGCGGTCAGTATTGACGAAGGCACATGCAATCGAAGATGATCGATTTATTTGCTCGAGCGATTTCCTAATGGAAGAAGGGGTAAGGTGTTAGATCATGATAAATTCGGCACGCATTTGTAAAACACAGTTGAAAAATATTAATGTTCAGAAGTCGAGGGGAAAAAATGCTTATCCAGATTTTTCGCCCTCCTGTCGGCATTTTTTTTTCTGTTTTTTATCGGCAGTTTTAGGTTTTTTTTTTACCTATCCCAAAATTAGTAATTTTTGCTACCTAGTGAAAAGGTCTAAGTTAAACCCTGTTTAAATCCTTCGAAATATTGAAAATTTACAAAATATTTTTTCATTTTTACGCTTTTATAAACACACTAAAAAGATGGCATGCATCACCCAGAGTGAGTTTCTGTTTCGTGTTCAGCTATAATTCGAAGATACGTTTTCTCAAATCTTGTTCAAGAAATCATAATATGAGTACGTAAGTAGCCTATACATACCGCACAAAAAATAACTTATTTAAAAAACAAAAATCACCAGATTTAGATTTTTACCACTTCCTTTGATATTGCAGATGCCTAGTTCAATCTCCATAAAATTATGTATTCTCCTCCGTCTACCCTCTCCCCGAGAAACGAGGCATTTTTATTACGCCTAATAACATTTTAAGTCTTATCTTCTTTGCGTTCTTTTTTAAATAAACTTAAAAGCAATAGAAATTTTTGTTTCACACAAGCTCTACAATACGCCCCCTGCCCGAAAAAAATTTATTTCAATTCAATTTGTGCTGCATATAGTATGTCTCAACTTGGGTATACAAGGTGTTTACAGAGTGAATGTCAAAACCTAGGTTCAATACATACGTGTTGGAGTAGTTGCATACCCATCTGTAGCTTTCAAAAAAGTTGACGATAATGAAGAACAATGAGAATTTTTCAGAAAAATTATTATTTTCTACCCTTCCATCCAAAATAACGAGACAGAGACAAAAAATTCAAAACTCTTATGGAAAAACACATTTTTTCCAACATTTTCCTTTCATAATTTTTTTGTCTTTAGTCGACTTTTTTCCGATTACACATTGGAATGACGCATTAAAATAACATTTTTAAGATGAATTTGAAAACATTGCTGCAGCTGGGTATGCAACTACTCTAACACGTATGTAAACCTACTTTACCTCCACCAGGAGTTTTTACGTCCACTTGATCAACACCCTGTATATACACATATTATTAGATACTTACAATTATTATAGTTTGAGTATAAAATGGAATAATTATTTTATTAAATAACTGCCGTATTTTTTAATAATACATAATATAAATCAAAATTTGAGTTGAAATTTAAGTAATTATTATTTCAGAATCATTGTTTCTATCGACTTTAATTGGTATTGAATAGGTAATCTTATTGTTTGATCGCAAAAGTAGATCTTCACTCTGGCACTAATATTCTTGAAAAGAAAATGTAAGTTATAGGTATCATGATCTTATACTAATAATACTTTTATTGTATTTTCCTTTGGAAAATACAACTATTGCATTCATTGCAATGGTGGAACCTGGTGGTGGGACCTGTGGAAAAGTGCCTATCATGGGTCTTAGATCATGAATATATAGGTCACTCAAATTCTTCTGAACACACTATAATAGGTATATATATATTTCCACTTTTTGCTCATTTTGACACTTTTTAGGAGTCCGTGGAGCTTCCACTATTTGACCTATGGCAATGAAATTTAGGATAGTGTTAGAAGATTTCATGGGCTACACATCTGTGTTAAAATTTTTGAAATTAATCCTCCAGTTTTGGAGGAAGGAGTTTTCAAAGTGTTGCAAACCTAGCACGTTGTCACCACGATAACTCATGTAAATTAAAAGATTTTGGTTTAAAATGTTTATGGCAGTTGGAGACTATTATGGACTGGTTTGGTATTGAATTTGAGGGAAATCGGACCCTCGTTTTCGAATGGCAGCCATTACAAAATTTGACATTTTTGGAAAATACACACTTACGTGGTTGATGCGTGGCAGAAATATTATTTTTCTTTCTATCTTCTCATGGTCTCATAGCTGAATAACGGAAAGTTTTCCATCTAACTTTGTACTTCGACAAAAAATACTTCTACGCAGCGTACCCATCTTGAAAACAATAAACTCGACATTAAACTCGTTTCGAATTTCTTTCAATGCGTTCTGTTTCTTTACGTTCACAATAAAAAGCCCACTCATGCTCTTGCGAGATACTTATACACAAATGCGGTTCCAATTTAGATCGTTTATATATTATAGGTACATATATTGTTACAGTAGAATGAGAAAAAACTCGGCAAATTGTGATAGTACTACGAAGACACGTATACCCTAATTTGCAGTTATGAATTCGAACTGTAACTTATCAACAGAGAGAGATCTTCACTAAGTGGTTGAATAGATCCTTCACCAAAATGTAACTCAACCAATAAATTTTCAACCACATATAGGTTCCAAATTAGACCGTCATTAATTGCTCATCAGTTCAAGACTGCTGAATGACAAAAGTACGAACACTTTTTTAAACTATTCATGTTATACGGCGAAAGCAATAAAATTTCCATATACCATACGAGGACTTCGGAGAAAGAGTATGGTAGGTATAGGGGGGCTACTAAGCCCATAAAACCTTCTTTCAAGAAAAATGCGTTTAAATTTTACTCTTCCCTATTAATTGGCCGAAAATTATTTCAAATTAGGTAATCCCACATTCTAATTAACGAATAAGTGAATTACGACCTGGAATTGATCATTGAATGGAAAAAAAAAATTTACGACGGTACACCAAACCAAGAACTAGCCTTATATTGCAAAAATATTGGATAAAATTTTGCACAGCGAGCTCTCCTCATATGTAGGTATGTGTCGAAGTTGATGAAATAGATGAAATCAGACACTTAAAAAGCAGACGAATGGAAAACAAATTCTAGAGGTCTTTATCAAAGACAAAAAAAGAACATAAAATTCGGTTAATAAGAGAAAAACAACACTTTTAAAATTTCACCGACAAGATGTACATTTACTGGAATATTATAGCGCCCAAGTCCGCGTTGCGGCCGCGACAGCAAAATTCGAAAATTTACTCTTTTCCTCAAAATACTTCAGCAGAAGGAGAAAATTGTAAATTAACAAAAAGGCCCCAGTATCAGTAACTACCACAGACTGTTACATTTAATGTGGTAACATTTTCATTTTCAATATCAATGTTTTACCATCAACTATCGATACTGTCTTAACAAATACATGGATTTCGTCATACCTGTTTTATCAATGTTGAATGAAATATCGATATTTGGATGTGTCATAAGAAAGCTATGTAGTTTGTATCGATATGTTATTGATAATCGGTGGAAAATTTAACAAGAAAAAACGACATCGAATGTAAAAACGAACCCCATATTTTGTTGTAGTGAAAATAAAAATGTTATCACATTAAAAAAAATTTGTTTTTTCACTGTACCTACTACCTAGGTTTATATTAATTCTGTCCAAGTTTATAATACCTGTGGGGACTCAACGGTATGAGGCAAGGGGCTCGGACCCCTCGACAACAGTCGCCGCCCCAAAGGGCAGGCTAACTTATTCGTCTATACAACGTTAAACGAAACACAAAATACGTTCGATCGTAATTACCTACAAGTACGTGCAGGTAATATACGAGTACTGAATCGTGACATCACCAAACAATGTCACAATCCGTACACGAACCGGCCAGCCATCTCTTATCATGGTAGGGGATGATTCGACCTGGCCGCCCTCACTGACGTACGTATTTCAAAATGAAACTTCAATTCTTTTGATTGTAAGAAAGATATTTATAATAGTTAGCTTTTTAATTTCAAGTACGGCCTTTATATTATGTTGACATGATAATCTTAAAGCTTATTTGTCTTTTCTGGGAGACACATGGATGACTAAATACAACTGAAGGTTGTCCCATTGTGCAATCATGTACCCCTCTACAGTACAACCATGTACCTCACTGACAACGTCCATCAAATTGCTTGATGTCAGCAAAACTTCAAAATCAAATTTTACCTCAAAAAGGCAACTTTTCCATTTTTTTTTTTAATAAATCATCTAGGGCTTAGAATACACTATCATCCAAAAGGAAGGGATTGATCAACTAGTTACGCCGTGAAATGGCTACAAAAAATGGCTCCACTCATTTATAATATACAGAGAAGATGAAAATTAATTTTAAGAAAGTTCATCAAAATCAGTACCCAGGGTGAAAATTTATATTAAAAGTGTGGAACATACAACGAAAATTCATACGGTCAAATTGATAACCTCCTCCTTTTTTTGAAGTTAGTTCAAAATAGCTGTGTTTGATAAGACTACACCAACTTACACCAACCTACACCAGGAGGGCGATTCCACAAATGTAGGAATGTTATACGACTTTGTGCTAAGTTTTACTTGAATATTTGTGGAATATCCTTACCAGTGTAGGTTGGTGTAAGTTAGTGTAATTCTATCAAACAGAGCTAATGATGACCATACCTACTATGGCAGATTATCTGAAAAGAATCAATGCTCTCCCTTCGTTTACAATCTATAAAAAATTTCAAGCCTAATAATATACAGGGTGTAATTTTTGTAATTAAATTTTAGCCCCGTTTTATATTTCTGCTTTGCCCCCCTCCAGCCGAAATATGGTATATTCCTCGCAAAAATTTATCCCGTTCTCGGCTTCATAATTACCATCAAGTTCTTACGCTCACGTTGCAATGAAACGGCGAAGAATCGTAAGGTAGGTAGGTAGGTAGGTATTCGATATAATTTTAACTTAAAAAAAAAAAAAAATCACTGTATATGAATAAAAATTTTCTTAATTTACATTATTTTGGCATAGTTCGACAGGATTAAATAATTCAGAATATAGAAAGGATTTACCATTGAATTGAAAACAATAAATTTTCGCTGAAGAAAATCGGAAAAATTAGGATTTTTCCAATAACCTAATGATTTATTATGAAAAATTATTGCTGTATAGGTACTTTCGATCAAGTTCAAATGGGAGATATACCGAAAAAGTTTCACACCATGGGTTTCTGAGACACAGCCGCGCTTCAATTTCTAATAAGCTAAGGTAACGTACGTTGTTGACTTTGAGTAAACCAAGCTTAAAATTTATTTCATTTAATATGAATAACTAAAATTATCATGAAGTGCATACGTCCAATGCCATTTTCAGTGGAATAAATCTCAATCCCTATGTATAATGCCACGAGCACCATCATAATATATTTTATTCTTAAAAATTTCACACAATCTATATTTCGTGATGATTTAAAAATAATAATTTATAGCTTCGCTATTTACCGACTTTGGAATTAAGACTACTTTGCATAAGAAAAAATAAAAATATGTTTTAAAAGAAAAACCGAATTTTTTAAACATCAGCATTAGTATACCTATCAGATACCTATTTTTTTAAATTAAAAAAGAACAAAAACAAAAACGTACCTGTAGATTTCCTCGGAGATGAGCAAATGAGAAAACTAAATAACAATTTCTCATTATACGACTCACAAACAAACAGATATTCATACGAAATGAATAGGTAGGTATTTAAACTTTCGCAAGTAGGTATGCCATAAAAACTGACTCTTCGTCATCCACCAAAATTCAAGGGGAATAGAATTCCCCTCTACCATGCTTGGCATGTTCCATGGAACTTATATTTGGTTAGGATTCAGTAATTAAAAGTTTTTGCAAATATACACGGATGATGGTCAATCCATTTTTAAAGGTATAATAATAATAATAAGTTGACGTTAAAAACGCGTTTTTAAAAGATAAGCTTTTATTTTTACTTATTTTTTTTTAGCTTTAGCTTCATGCGAAATAAATATTATTTCGTTGCGGAAGGTTGACAACAGTATTGGTATATTTTAAAATCGCAGTAGTGAGTACAATAAAAGCTTATAATACTTATAATAATTGCATAAGTAGAACAAAAATTACCTTTAATTTGGCGTAAAAAGCTGGAAATTTAAAATTTTGATTGAGCGATAATTTTTTTTTTTTTTAGTAAAAATCTACAACATGAGTCATCGAGTATCTAAATAGTCATTGACTTAACAAAAGTGGGCAGGAATTGGTTGGATTATTGCTGGCCATAGTCTCTGAACATAAATTTTTCAACCGCATATGAAAATATTAATGAAGCCAACCGCATGAGCCACCAATCGTATATTGATTATAAAAATAATTATGATCTGTGGCATCAAGCTGGATGTCTGACTCATCATGAATAATTTTTTTAGTTAAAAGTTTTGAGCAAATGTACGAAGAATTTTATTTTTAATTTACTCTATAAGACGTTGAATTTTGTCCATGAAATAAGACGATCGACACTGTTTCCTAATCCGGACGATTTTTACTCGCAAAAGACGAAGAACTTTTACTTTCAAATTTTTACGAAGTAGAACTAGTAGAAGGTATGAAATTAAAACAGTGATGACAAAGCAACTGGTGCAGAGAGCCTTCGTTACGAAACTTGGGAGACAATATATTTTTGTAGGCTTTTATTTATTTTCTTCAATTGATATGAGCAGAACCGTAGTGAGGAAAGTTGAACGCTGGAAAAAAATTTACTGCCCCACCAAAAAAAATCAAAAATAGCATTTGTATTTAGGTGCAGTATCCAGAATTTATGGGCAGGAAGGGTTTTACTACACTGGGATACGTTTAGAAACGTTTTCGGGGAAGGAAAAGTCTCACACCACATGACCTCACATTTATCTTATCTGGTAAATACATAATCTGAACGAAATTGGAAGAGATTTCATCTTAGTAGTCAAACTGTACACTGAAGCGCCATGATCAATCAAAAAGATAGTAAAGATTCATGAAAAAATTCGTGAAATTTAGTGATAATTTAAAATTATCAAAACATGAAAATTACCCTAAAATATTCGTGATAAAGAGATTTCCAACGTAATTTCGATTAATTTTTATGAAATGTTATGATGGCTTTATTGAGGAATTATTTTCCTGATCTCCAAAGTTGAAGAAAAAAATTACTCTCCCGAGGACAAAATTACCTTTTTGAACGTGTCGGGTAACACTTCTACCTTCCCTGTAACCTATTTGAACGCGTCCCTGCAAAAATTAATTTCACGAATTAAGCGAGGAAAAAAATTTTTCAAAGATTTTTCAGTAGATTTACCCGAAAATATAATTATTTTCTTTTCTTTTTTTTTCCTTTTTTTTGAGAACGCCGGACTCCTAAAAATGTCAGGTACAGGGAAATCCCTCTTCCCTACTTTCTCGTCAGGCCTGGATATGGGCTAAAGTAAAGACCGGCAGGCTATAGTGCAATGACATACCCGCAAGATTGAATAACTGGGTGAAAATGTCGAAGAATTCATACTGAAAATTTGTTTTGAATATCAAATTCGAAATCAACGGCCCAAAATATAATATTCATCGATAATATATTGCACAATAAAATACCTATGAAAAGTCAAAATTGTCCCATATTTTGAACCTTGTGAGGATCGAAGAATGAAAAAATAAACACCAATTGTGAATTCAGCTCCCAAAATACATACTTTCCGATATAATACGCAATAAAATACGATGTGGGGACTCACATGTATGAGGGATAGGGGCTCAGACCCCTCAACGACAGTCGCCGCCCCAAAGGGCAGGCAAATATTTGTCCTTGTGACGTAAAACACACATAAATTACGTTTGATCGTAATTACCTGCATGTACATGCAGGTAATGTACAAGTACCGAATTATGACAATAGAATGAGGTCACAATCCGTACACGAACCGGCCAACCATCTCTTATCACAATAGGGGATGATGTAACTGGGCCATTCTCACTAACCTACGTATTTCTTACGTACGTGTTTGTGTGCGTGTAAATAAGCCAGTATAAAAACCATCCAAACTGGCTCTAAAATTGCCAGTGTTCATCTTGGTTTTGTCTTACCCATATGTAATATATGAAGTGGCTGAACACACTTAAATTCTGTTGAATTTACTTTCTGGTGAGAATACTTTCTCACGATAAGGTAGTCCACATACGAAAAGTTGAAATTCATCCCTCATGTAGAATGGGTTAAAGGAAAAAATGATCATCAAATTTGAAATCAGCATATCAAATAATTTGCTGGGAAATTCATTCAATAATCCAGTTAAATCTCACAAAATGTTGAGTGGGTCCCCTAGATTGAAATACCAAAATTTTCACCCTCCCCGCATCTTGCGTTTTTTTGGAGGGGTGTTTATCTCTCCACAATTTGGTTTTTCACGTTTCTTTGTCAAATTTTGATTTTATGATAGAAATAGGTCACTACAAAATTGTTCAACATAAACTTCCCTACAAAAAAAAATCACATGCAGTTTTTTGCCGACGCCGCCTCCCTTCCCCACCAGAGAGTTTGAAAACAACCATTCTTCGGTGATGTGTTCAGTAGCATGTTTCATGAAACCAAGATTAATAGGTCGATTTTTGTAGAAAACCTACTTAAAAGTGGTAGTAATCTGGACAAATTAGATGCATATTTACGGGAGTTTTAGAAACATTTTAAAGACTGATAATTAAATAATTGAAGAAATTTGGAAAAATTAAATTTGTAGGTATTAAATTAGGTCATCAAAATGTTTCGTCGGAAAAATTTCCACATTTATAAATGTCCTATAATTTTCAATATTTTCTGAATTCCGTTTTGTCGTCGTGAGTAAACATTCGGTTTTATCTCATCCACGTGTGTTTAAGAATTTATTTTTATTTTTATTTTATTCATTAACTAGCAAACGAAATAAAGTTAAAAACTTTAAAAAAAAAACCGCACAATACTCTGTCGTTGAACTTATGAAAAATAAAAAGATTTGTTCGAAGAGGTGGAAGCGAAAAACCGAACAGGCCAAAATTATATTTCCTTGCTCATGTACTCATTGTAATGAAATGAAAACTGAAATCTAAAATTAATCTTCACTGGGGCAAAGTAGTAGGTACAGGAATTCTAAAATCAAGAATCAACTGTGGCCTTTCAACACTGAGATTACGAAATCAATAAAATGAGCAATATACATCAGCTGTAAATTCATTCGATATACCCACCGATCGGCCAATCATGTAAGTATAGCACCATTCAGGTAAGTATAATAAAGCATTTCGTATAGTCGACGAAATCCACATTTTCCACTCCCAAAAACATAATATGATGAAAAAGAAGATTTTTTTACCTTTGCACCAATCAAGTTCATGTTTACCAATTTTTCATTTAAAAGAATTTATGATGAACTCGAAAAATTAAATGTTATGATATGATGAACTCAACACGGAAATATTAATGTAATATTATGGACTACTAGTATGTGTGATAGATTAGATATTTAGGCGCCACATGAACTGGTAAACAATGTTTTTTAATATTTTCTTCTTTGTATTTCGATAGGTAAAATATCGTACCTTCATCTACTAGAAAAAATCCAGCAAACCGACACTTATATTAAAAAGTGAATATTTTTGTAAATATTAGATAATTTTTATTTTTAAAATATTGAGTATGTGGGGACTCATCGGTATGAGGTAAAGGGCTTCGGACCCCTCGACGACAGTCGCCACCCCAAAGGGCAGGCAAATAATCATCCTTGTGACGTTAAACACACTAAATACGTTTGATCGTAATTACCTGCAAGTACATGCAGGTAATGTACGAGTACTGAATCGTGACACAATGAAACAATGTCACAATCCGTACACAAACCAGTCAGCCATCTCTTATCACGGTAGGGGATGATGCGACCTGGCCGCCCTCACAGACGTACGTATATTCTTACATACGTGTCTTAGTGTGCGTGTAAATAAGCCGTATATAAACCACCCGAATTGGCTCTAAAATCGCCAGTGTTCGGTCTGGTTCTGGCTTACCCATACTTGTGTACGAAGTGGCTGAACACGCTTAAATTCTATAGAATTTCCTTCTGGTGAGAATATCTCTCACAACAAGGTATTCCATAGTGGTGACCCCGACGTGATATTTGGCTACGTTGTGAGGTGTCCTTAGGCGCATTGCGCTTTTACAAAAATTTTGCTGCAGTGCACTGGCGAGATACTCTCTTGCTCAGCAAATACAAAAATTGTTTTGCAGACTAAGACACCTTTTAGGTTGTCGAAGTAGAGTCTGATGAAGTGGGAATTTATACCCCTCCCCTTAAAATATATAAACAAGAAGAAACCAGACAGTAGACCTGGAGGAAGAAGGTTGGACTCATCCCCCAACCCCCCACTTTGACTCGACACTCCAAGAATTTACCAAATCTGGAAGAAGGCCCTCAACACCCAGAATTAGCACGACTGGGAGCTGCAATAAATAAAGATCAATTAGCAGTAAAAACGTTGAGAAGTGGTCAAACTTTAAGCCAAAGTTCAGACCCAAAAACACCTGTCCTACAAACACAGGAGCCAGTGTTTTCAACCAGCAAGGAAGGAAGTAGTTCTGTGGAATACGCTTGTCATCAGAAAGACACAGCAATGGTCCCACCAACAACCGAAAACCCACAACCATCGCAGGGAGGTAGTAGTCAGCCACAGCTGACACCCGAAGTCTTGGCGCAGATTATGCAACTTTTGCAATTGCAGCCAGGGCAGAACCCCAACTTCTACAGACGATGGATAGAGATCCCAGAATTTCTGCCCACTGAGGTAGACTTATGGTTGACTCTATTAGAAGGCAGGTTCAAGACCGAGAACATAACTCTGAACCAGCGGTATCTACACATCTGTGGAGGCATGCCCCACAGATAATCCGCCACATTCCGGACATCATGGAATGCCCTTTGACAGAAGATGATAAATATGCCTGGTTCGTCAATAAGATCAAAAATGTATTAGGAAAAACAAAGAATGAAATTATTGATGATGTGATGGGTGGTATGAAGATGGGGGACAACAAACCCTCAATCTTCATGGCAAAATTGTGGCAGAAGGCAGATAACATAGTAGCCCCTTCTGTCATAGGCAATCAATTTGGCAAACAACTTCCACAAAGTGTTGTGCAATGCATAGCCGCCGTAGGTTCGACTGTAATAAATATATTCGCAGACTTGGACTTCCTTGTGAAATCCGCAGATAATGCGCTCGAATACACCAGGTCAAAGCCCATGGTCAGTGCAGTGTCTGCAGAAACTGAAGAACTCGCTCAACTTCGAGCCCAAATAGCTCAATTGACCGACGAAGTAAAATGGAACAAAAGCCAAAGCTCAACAAAACCCAATAGTAGCTGGCAACAACGATCCAAATCAAGAAACAACAGGTAGTAAAAAACAGCAGTAAATTCACTCGTTTCAGAACTCCCATAGATCTTGGACGTGTTCTCTGAAATAATATTTTTGGTTCCTTTTCCTCAAATAACCTATTCTAATGTCGCTGCCAATCAATACCATCCTGAAATTGGCCACCTTCCAAATCGCCCGGAAAACTGCTGAGTTTTCACAAACTCAGTGGAAGACCGAGTAGAAGACGGAGCTAGATCGGATAGAGGAGGAGCTGCTAATGGACACGGCTCCTCCAGTAGATGATGTAGTAGTGGAAATGAAAACTCCGCTGCCTCCAATAATCTCTCCTCCCTGGTCGCCGAAGGAATCAACTCCGACTTTGGAACCCCCAAAGCCGGAGCCAAAACCAGAGGAAAAAAGGGAGGCCATGAGGTTCTTGTTCACGGCCAAGAGGGTTGCGAATGAAAAAGCTAAGATGGCCACCTGGACATCGGGGAATTCAAACTCCCCGATGTTAAGGAAGCCGATGTTTAAACGTCCGCTGCCCCCTCACTCCCATCATCACCCCTACACCTGCTCAAAAAATGTACCACCGTGGCATAGGGGAGAGAACAGCCGGGCAAATTACCTGGCCCGGATACACGCCCGTAGGGAATCCTACGAGTGCGTCCGGGCTGTGGTAGGTAGCGCCCTGGCAAAATGGGAGGCCGACCAGAGGCAGAAGTAAAAACCCGCACGTCCCCCCAGGCCTTGCGCATTTTGATCATTTTTGCGGTGCAAAAACTGGGGGGAGTAGCTGTGGGGACTCATCGGTATGAGGTAAAGGGGCTCGGACCCCTTGATGACAGTTGCCGCCCCAAAGGGCAGGCAAATAATCGTCCTTGTGACGTTAAACACACTAAATACGTTCGATCGTAATTACCTGCAAGTACATGCAGGTAATGTACGAGTACCGAATTGTGACACAATGAAACAATGTCACGATCCGTACACGAACTGGTCAGCCATCTTTTATCACGGTAGGGGATGATGCAACCTGGCCGCCCTCACAGAAGTAGGTATATTCTTACATACGTGTCTTAGTGTGCGTGTAAATAAGCCGTATATAAGCCACCCAAATTGGCTCTAAAATCGCCAGTGTTTGGTCTGGTTCTGGCTTACCCGTACTTGTGTACGAAGTGGCTGAACACGCTTAAATTCTGTAGAATTTCCTTCTGGTAAGAATATCTCTCACGACAAGGTATTCCACAGAACATAAGATAAATTTTATATATTTTCCACATTAACAGATAAGTTACAATGAGTTCGATAGCTTACAGTACTGGGAGATGCTGTCAATTTGTAGAAAAAAAAAATAAAAAAACAAATATTAGGTAACCTAATTGGTTAACTCGAACGTTAGTCATGGCAAATGAAATGTGTACATATAAATTTATCGATATTTATACAAGTAAAGGGGCGGACTGTTTTTTTAAAAACTGGTAATGCGGCCAAATTTTTGATCTGCCACATTAACAATACCCCTCTTTTTCTTCGAAAAAAATCAAGATAATATTTTGACCCTAGGTGATTTATTGTATTAAAAAAGGTCGAACAATATTAAATTAAATACTAATCACCACTCAAGTTGATACTCCCCTCTCATCTCCGCAAGATGTTTCGAACCATACTTCATAGTTGTTTTCACGATTTTCACGCCCAAAGATCAATCCTAAATAAATTTTATTCTGAGAGCAAAGTTTTCTCATAACATTTTTTTCAAAATTAAGTCATACACATATTTTTCATAGGCGCAATAGTTTTGGAGCTGAAGGCAGTCGAACATTTTATTTTACAACATTTTTTTCTTCCGGGGCTGTAAAAGAGGGTAGCATCAACGTGAGAGACGAAAATGATCGTGTTTCACGATGTCCCCTACCAAACATACAAACTCTGCGTAAAAAAAAATTTTTTTTGAAACTAACGGGTAATATGGCAACTTAAAAGTAAAAAGTAAACTGCTTTCAAAGAAAAAATATCAACATTAAGAAAAAAAGAGCAAGATATACTCCTACAATCTGACATTAAGATGAATGAATATAAAATAAAAAAAAGTTCGCCACTTTACCTTCTATTTTCTGTATGTATATAATATGTACACATCATATATGTCATAGTCAAAATCATAAATCCGGAAAATTCATGGATTTTAATTCAAAATGGAAAAATCTGACGCACAAATATTTGATGTAGGTACTCTTTGCGTAAATGTATTTGCCTTACTAGTTTCAGTCATGAATGTACAGTTTTTTGGTTGCCCATAATTTATCGAATTTTTTTCTCTGAAAATGACCAAGTCAAAATGGATTATCAGTTGATATCGATAGCACTTAAATTTACATTAATTTCTAGGCAAATACATGAAAAAGCTGTAAAATGTAATTAATTCACAAAATTACCATATTTGACTGAATATATTTAGTCAATTACCTACATCAATATGTTATCTCTCGAAATATTCATCAAATATCCTGAAATTCGTCAATCATCTACATAAACAACTGCAGAAATTCTCGATTCTTTTAACAAAAATGCCTAGTCAATTAAATAAAATTTTTTAAATACATTTTACCAAAAAACTAATGTATTATACTTTTAAGTATGTAATAGGCTAACAGGTAATGAATTTTGTAAATATATTAATCACTTTAGACCTATGTAAGTTAGGTAGGTACCTACGATTGTACATTCCCCGCTGTTCTAATTAATACCTTTAACAATCAAACTTTCTTGAGTAAGGAGTGGAACCAGTTTCATAAACAATTGTCTTTAAATAATTTTTGTTGCTTAATTGGATTCTACGAGGTGTGTTCAAAAAGTACCCGGAATTTTTAAATTTTGCGGGTCTGAAGAGTCCGATTGTCGAAATTTTTTTTTTATTGTGTTGGTATACATGCCCCTGAAGTATGATAAAATTTTCAGCTATATTCACTGTTTACTTTGTCTGTGGTAGTCACTAAGGTTTGACGTGTTTTTATGAGCTTGGCAATTTTTGTTTGTTTAAACAATGGAAGAATTGAAGAGTCAAAGAATTTGTATTAAATTTTGCGTAAAAAATGAAATAAAGTGTAACAAAGTGTGTGAAATGTTACAAGAAGCCTATGGTGAGTCTGCTATGAAAAAAACAAGTGTTTACAAGTGGTATAAGCGTTTCCAAGATGGTTGTGAAGACGTTGAAGATGACGAACACTCCGGTCGACCCAGCACGTCAATAATCAATGAAAATGTGAAAAAGTGGAAAAAATGGTTATGAATGATTGCCAAATCACAATTAGAGAAGTTGCTGATGAAGTTGGCATATCAATTGGCTCATGTCATAACATTTTTTCAAATATTTTGGGCATGAAACGAGTGGCAGCAAAATTCATTCCAAAACTGCTGAATTTTGACCAAAAAAACAATCGCATGAACATCGTTCAGGAGCTTTTAAACGACGTCAACGACGATCCAAGTTTGCTTGAAAGGGTCATAACTGGAGATGAAACATGGGTGTACAGTTATGATGTCGAAACCAAAGCACAATCGTCCACCTGGAAGCATTCAACGTCACCAAGAGTGAAAAAAGCACCTCAAGTTCGATCAAATGTCAAGGTTTTGCTTACTGTTTTCTTCGATTATAATGGCATAGTGCATCAAGAGTTCTTACCACAAGGTCGTACAGTTAATAAGGAGTATTACCTTGAAGTTATGCGACGTTTTGCGTGAAGCAATCCGAAAAAAACGCTCCAATTTATGGAAAAACAATTCATGGCTTTTGCACCACGATAACGCACCTGCTCACTCGTCGTTGCTTGTTCGTAATTTTTTGGCCAAAAACAATACCGTAGTCATGCCCCAATCTCCATATTCACCAGATATGGCTCCGTGTGACTTTTTCCTGTTCCCAAAGATGAAGAGACCCATGAAAGGACGGCGTTTTTCCTCGATTGAAGAAATAAAGGCCAAATCGCTGAGAGTGCTCAAGGACATACCAAAAAGTGAATATCAAGAGTGCTTCGAAGATTGGAAAAAACGCTGGCATAAGTGTATTTTATCTGGGGGGGATTACTTTGAAGGGGACCACATTGATGTAAACGAATAAATAAATATTTTTTTGAAAAAACAAAAATTCCGGGTACTTTTTGAACACACCTCGTACATTACTCGTAGTTTGCATGCCACTGATTCTGTACTTTTTTATAAGTATCTATTTCTTTTTAAGTAGATTTTTGAATTAAAATTGCCTGAGTATTCGGACCCATAGGTGGGAGTGGGTACGTATTTCGTTTCATGATCTTCTGAGCATTTTGGCACTAAGTTTTTGAGAATTAATTTTTTTTTTTTATGTGTACCCCCTTTTGCGTTGAGTCTATTTCCAAGCGTAATTTCGATCAGATGGTTTCGAAATTTTAAACCCATATTCAGATTCACCTAAGGAAGAATCCTATTGTTTTTGGTCCGGATCGGGCGCATGAGCCGTCTAGTAGGTCAGTTTACATGCACTTCTTATTGAACAGCGTACAGGTCGCAATTTTCAATCGATAGACCCTGATATTTTATTGATAAATATATTTAGTATACGTGTTTGGCAACAACTGAGTAGAAACGTCTTATTGATTATTAACCGTTTCGTATTTTTAATATTACGTCTGTTATATTCTGTTCGCGATCTCGATCATTCATGTTCTCATGAATATATTATAATGTTACACAAATGCCTTTACAATTTATTTAAAATGGTAGCTAAGCAAGATTTTCAAAAATAATTAATGTTGATCGTGTGTTTCCTCTTCTTCATGAATTGCTACGTCGATGGTTGTGTAAATCTAGTCATTTTTTTTGTTTTTATATACTAATGTGATCGTCTTTGCCTGAATAACAATGACGGCCAGTACGCTGTCATCAATTGTTATGCTTAAACCCTTTGATGGGACGAATTTTCGTGAATGGGAAGTTCCGAATCCAAGTGCTGCTCAGATCCGAAGGTTTGATTGATCAAATTGAGAAACCGTTGACAGCTGCCCCTACTGCAGAATGGTCAAAGAATGATGGTAAAGCTATTCGTCTCATCACAGAACGTGTTAATGGTAATCAACTAGAACTAATTATGAGTCAGACTACAGCTAAAGGTATGATGGAAGAATTTGATCGTGTTTATAATCATAAAGACTCATTGAATTGCATGCGTGTTGTAAAGAAAATTTTGAAGATGTCCATTGATGACAGTCCTGATGCTGTTCATCACCTCACAGAATTTGAGAAATTGATTAATCAACTACGTGGTTATGGTGAAGAGGTCAAGGAGCCTGATATAATTAAATATTTGTTATTAACTTTGCCTGAATCTTTTGACACAGTAGTTGCGTACTATGATGCCCTGCCAGAGACAAACAGAAACCTAGCAAATTTGAAGGCCAGAATTATTCAACAAGATGAAACTCGGCGATCAAAGGCTGGTGAATCTTCTTCTGAGACCAAGCAGGATTCTGCTGCATTTTTCTCTCGTCAAGGAAATTCATACAACAGACATAGTGGAAATAATAATTCGTCTCAACATCGTAATAATTTCAATTCTGGTAACTTCATCGTAATTCTAGTTATAATAATAAAAATAATTTTGGTAATCGTTTTCGGGATAATAAAATTCGAATAATTTTTCTGATCGAAACTCTTCAAATCGTAATTTTTCGTCCGATAGAAATAAGAATAATGTTGGTAATAATTTTGACAGCAACCAAAATAGTAGCTTCAACAGTGGCAATAGGAGTAATAATTTCAATAATTATCAGAATAAAAGATGCTTTTTATGCAATAGAGTTGGTCACTTAGCTAAGAACTGTAGGAGTAACGTAAATAATAATAACCAGACCAATGAAAGGAGAAATTTCTTTACTGTTAGTTTATTTACTCCTAATATACCTGATAAACCGAATAGATTACCTTTTTATTTAGACAGTGGAGCTACTGATCATATGATTTCAAGTAATTTGTTGAACTTAATGAATAACGTAGAAGCCTTTGATGTACCACTTGAAGTCAGTAGTTCAAAACAGAATAGCACTTTAATTAGTAAAAATTATGGTGATTTGGATGTTATTTGTGATAAAATTAGTATCACCATAAGAAATGTTTTGGCAGTTGATGATTTGCACAGTAGCTTATTATCTGTTAGAAGACTAAATGAAATTGGCTATTCTGTCATTTTTAATAATGGTAAAGTTTTTGTTTATGATGGTGATGAATTAATAGCCACTGGTCACACTCATTCGAATTTATACTGCATTATGTTTGATGTTGATAAAGTAGATTTCGTCCAAGCAAATGCTTGCTTTGCAAATTCTATTGATGAGCGATCACGAATTTGGCACCAGCGTTTTGGCCATTTGAATTATAATAGTTTGAAAAACTTAGCACAAAAGGATTTGGTTCATGGACTTGACTTAGATAATTTAAAAACGTCTGAATTTGAAAAATGTGAAGTTTGTATTTTGAGTAAATTTTCTAGAGCTCCTTTTAATCAACGTAATTATGATAGAAGTTCTCGTCCATTACAGTTAATTCATACGGATGTTGTCGTTGTTAACCAAAATAGTAGAAATGGTGATCGCTATATCCTTACTTTTATTGACGATTATACTTCTTTTAAAGCAGCTTACTGCATGGGAAGTAAGGATGAAACGTTGAAATATTTGAAAGAATTTTTGAATTTTGTTCATGCTCAGACAGATTTTAAAGTAGGTACGATTAGATGCGATAATGGTGGCGAGTTTACAGGGAATAAATTTATTGATTTTTGTCGAGATAATGGAATCTGTGTTCAGTATGTTGCTCCTTATACGCCACAATTAAATTCTTGTGCTGAACGTAATAATCGCACTATCGTTGAGAAAGCTAGAGCTTTACTTTTGCAATCGAAACTTAACGTAAAATTTTGGTCTGATGCCGTGGAAACTGCCATTTCATTTTAAATCGTTGCCCTGTTGGTAATGATTGTATTACACCTGCTGAGAAATTTTATTGCAAAATACCTGACGTGTCTAGATTGAGAATTTTTGGATGCATTGCATATCGTTATATTCCTAAACAATTTCGTGCTAAATTTTCTGAAAAAGTCGAAAAGTGTATTTTGATTGGTTTTACTATTTCTGGCTATAGACTATGGAATCCTCTTACCAATCAGGTTAAGGAGGCTAGGAATGTAGAATTTGAAGAGTGCTTAAACATTTCTGACTGGTCGGACATAGCGGATTTGAAGGAGACGCAAGAAGTTGTTTTGAATTCAGAACTTTTTGGCCTGAATGAAGTTGAGGAAACACCTGTGAATGACGAGCAAAATGAAAATTTGAATGAAGGGACTGTAGAAAGTGGTAATGTTGTTGAACCAGTCGAGGCTGAACCAGGTGTACCTGTTGTACAGACTGGTCCAGATGAACTAGAAGCAGGTGTTTCAGCGAGGACCCAGCGTGAAAGGAAGTTACCAAAAGATTTGAAGATTACGAGGTAGGTACGTTTTTGACTGCTGTGAAAGGTAATGTACCTGTAAGCTATGCGGAGGCGATGGCTTCTGGTGAAGCTGATCTATGGAGAGAAGCGATGAGAAAAGAGATTGATTCAATGCATGAGAATGACGTATGGACTCTGGTCGACAGAAGTGAGAGTAGCAGGGGAGAAATGGTATCTTGTAGATGGGTTTTCTCTTACAAGGAGAGAGAGGGAAGGGAGACCCACAAGGCACGATTGGTTGCTAGAGGTTTTTCTCTCGAACAAGAGGATTCCTTTTCTCCTGTTGCTAAGTATTCGACTTTGAGAATTTTGATTTGCGTCGCTGTTCAATTTAAAATGTTTGTGTCCTGTATGGACGTCACTACTGCCTTTTTGTATGGTGAAATAGATCGTAATAAAAACGTCTATATGCAACAGCCACCTGGATTTGAGGTCACAGGTAAACTGTGCAAACTTAAAAAGGCAATTTATGGTCTTCGTGAAAGTTCTCGACAATGGAATAATTGCATTAATGATTTCTTAAGTTCTATTAATTTTCAACGATCAAAGAACGATTTATGTCTGTACTATAAAAACTCAAACAACGTAAAGACTTATCTTTTACTATATGTGGATGATATTTTTATTATTAGTAACAACAAAACTGAGCTTCAAGAACTTAAAAATGAGCTTTCTCGTAGATTTAAAGTAACTGACCTCTCTAATGCAGATAGATTTCTTGGAATTGACCTTGAATGGAAAATGTCGCAAGGTGAGGTGATATTATCTCAAAGTAACTATATTAATTTGATTTTGAAGAAGTTCAGGATGCAAGAATGTAATCCTTCTCGTACGCCTATGGAGCAAAATCTCAAAATTGAACCTTGTAATAACGTAAACTTAATGACTAAAAAGCCATATAGGCAGCTCCTAGGATGTTTAAACTTCATAGCTAATACCACGAGACCTGATATCAGCTTTGCTGTGAATAAATTAAGTCAGTTTCAAGAATGTCCTACCGAAGAAATGTATGGTCATGCCAACGTATACTTCGTTATTTGAGAGGCACCATAGATTTGTGCTTGCGTTATAAGCGATCTTCTGACTTCGTTCTGAAAGGGTTTGCTGATGCTGACTTCGGTAGCGATAATATAGATCGTAAATCTCGCACTGGTTGTGTATTTTTCTTAGGTAATTGTGCGGTGTCATGGAAGTCGAATAAGCAAGCTAGCGTGGCATTGTCCACAGCTGAGGCCGAATATGTTGCACTTTCCACTTCCATTACAGAGGCACTTTGGTTGAGGCAATTGTTAAGTGAAATTGATGTTTTATCCGGACCTGTGGTTATGTTCGAAGATAATCGTAATGCCATTTTATTTTGTAACAATAATGATAATAATAAGAGATGTAAACATATTGATGTAAAGTATAAGTTTATTAATGATGAAGTAGCCAAAGGTAATGTACATGTAGAATTTGTGAGGTCAAATGACCAAACTGCCGATATTTTGACTAAGCCATTAGGTGCTAATATATTTGTTATACACAGAGATTCTTTAGGTATTAAGTGATTTGAGTTACAAAATTTTTATTGTTGTGTTGTCTTTCAATGTATGTAATTTTTAATCTTAAGTTCAAGAGGGGCAATATTGATAAATATATTTAGTATACGTGTTTGGCAACACTGAGTAGAAACGTCTTATTGATTATTAACCGTTTCGTATTTTTAAATATTACGTCTGTTATATTCTGTTCGCGATCTCGATCATTCATGTTCTTCATGAATATATTATAATGTTACACAAATTGCCTTTACAATTTATTTAAAATATTTGGTATAAAATTGTCCTATAATCGTTATTGTCGTGAACTGAAAGTTCACAAATTTTCAGGGAAAATTGTTAGAGAACTGGAACAAGTTTCAACAGAAAGAAACAAGATGATGAAGTATTAATGCAGATATATTCACAATTATAAAACATAATGAAATAAATTACGAACACAGGATAGAAAAATTTTGTAAAATTATGGTGAAAGTGGTTAAGTTTTAAGACACTCCCAACATCTGAGAAAAGCAAACTTTCAGAAAGGAAATAGCTTGTGACTTGATTAATTAATAAAATTATAGTAGCTACGGCCTACTTGAAACTAATTAATTATTGCACAATATTAAATTATCACAAATCGAATAAAGTATTAATGGCATTCGCAATTCGTTCAACAACACAATTCCCGAATAGGTAATGGTAAAGATAAAGTCAAAATCAAAATATCATCTCACATTACAAATTGTCATCTAACTGGAAGTTAAACCAGATTAATTTTTTGGTAGAGAAAGGAGAGGAGATCCTCCAACACCAGCAACAAAAACTTCAGAGCAACGACTGGCATTTTGAAATGAATTTTTGCAAGATCGGCAGTGGAAACATCATATTCTGGAAAGCAAAGCAAACTATGGGTACCTAGGAATTAAATGTCAGCGATAGCATAGACAAATAATAGCAAGGACATTCCAGGATGTAGCGAACAGATCACTAGAGGAATCCTCTTCAAATATTTTTGGCGCAACGCAGAACAAACAAGGTGTAAGCAATTAATTACACTAAACAGAGGATTCGGATGTTCACTATAACACAGGTTTTTGTTTTAGTAAAAACAGGTAGAGGTGTGGATTGTGGAAGCATTTTTTCTGGGTCTACCATAAAAGCTGTGTTGCAGAAATTGTTAGAATTAGGAGAATTAAGGTTGTAGCTTCTTACAGGGGTCTCTCATGTCACTTCCTGCAACAGCTGGTGAGATTATCATTCAAAGTTTCCGCTTTCTGCTGCTTGAAATAACGAGTACTTGGTTACTGAATGAAGGCGCAGGTTTCAACATTGCTCTACATTATCATGTCGTGAGCTAAGTTAGCTTTAGTTCACAAATTTTCAAGGGAAATTGTTTCATTTACAATACAAGCCACACTTCATTCAACAACGGATCAACAAAACAAATTTTAAAAATCATCTGATACTCAATAAGAAAACAAATCCATGCTTGATCAAGACGAAAAAATTACTGGTAAGATTTGTGGCGTAAATGACAATGCCTTATTCAGAGCATATTGACGGAAACTTTTGGGTTGCGCATGTAGCATGCAACATACGTGAAGTTTTTGCAACACATGAAATTTTCACTAATTGTCCGAACCTGAAAATAAAAGTAAAAAACCGAGAACAAGATTTACCATTGAGATTAAGACAAATGCGATTGCAAAACATGAGAAAATCTAAGTTGCTGCCACTGTCAAAACAAGACCATGAGGATTTCAGCCTCGAACAGTGCAGAGTTGCTTTGTCTCAAAATTATTACCAACAATTCACCCAAGGAAATAAAACTGGTATCTTGCCTTGGGGTCATAAAGATATCGAGGTTGAGAATAATTTTTTTTTTTTTAATAAACAGACTTGTTGCAATTTTTGTACATCGCAATTTCTCCAGAAGTTGTTGATAAGTATATCATTGATTCAAATCTCGGTTACTCTGATGATTGTGACCTTCAGTCATTTAGGTGTATGAATACCCAGGTAAACATGAAAATCTGTGGCACACGTTGTTCTAGAATCAATAAATAGGCATAGATTTGACTTGATCTCACTGGATTCATAAAAAGGTCTTAAGATTAAAATACTAAAAATAAGATGAAAAAGGACCTGAAAATCTATGCACATTTACAGGTTTTGTAATGTTGGCACATTTGATTAATGTTGGCAAAATACAGATGCTGGGTATCCATACATCCTCTATATGATAAAGGATTGCTAGAGTAAAAGTCTTTAAAATCATATAGGTACGTATGCCAAGTCCTAGGTGCTAATTTGTTTTGTGATATGTAATGTCATCAGTTCCAAATTTTAAGAATTGGTATTGGTCAATCACAGAGAGATGTTGGACATGTCAACTACTTACCCATCTCCGAAGGTACCAAAAAATTTGTCTAAGGCCCGAATGCAACAAAGATGCTTAAGTAATAGATCAATCACGGGTTGATGTCATCACATGGCCATCAGTTAAAACTGGGTCCAAATAAACAATTTGACCCATCTATTTTGTAGAGCAAAAAAAGTGAAATAAAATTTGTAAAAACTAAGGATCACGTAGAAATTATATTTATTGCTTTACCAATAGCCCATGATACTCTGAATAGTACGATTAACTTTCTACCTCATTGTTCTTTAAAAATTTGTAATTTATTTCCATTTTTTGTAATCAAATGGGAATTTATATAGGTTTGTGTTTGGATCCAAAATCATTTACCTGAAACTATTGATACATTTCAGACAGGTTGTGATGTCACACATGACTGATCTTCAATTATATCTATATACAAGTCATGAGGCGCAGCTTTCTGGCACTTTGGCTGGTGCTGGAACAGAACTTTTGCTGGCATAGTTGAGTAACACAACAGAATTTTTTGTTTCGATGAAAGGAATGAAAAAAAAAATTTTTTTTGTGTGGTCATGAGGGAAGTGCGCGCATGCTTATCGAATATGCGGGGATATTGATGAAATAATTTGGTAGAATAATATTAGCTATATAATTTTGACGAATAATTTTAGTTGGCTTGTACGTTTATTATAGTGATGTTTACAAATAGATATAATTGGTAATGGAAAAAATATCAAAATTTCTCAGGTATATTTCTTGCATTTAACCTTAATTTAGTGGAATTTAAATTGGTGAATCCAACAACCAATAAAGAATAATATAATCATAGGCAATGAAAATATCCACATCATTTGTCTTGCAGGTTGTATTTTTGTTTGTATCATACTTGACTGACCTGTAGAGATTTAAAACTTTGAGGAGTAGACCAATTATTGCGAAGAATCACTATCTCACACTTGTTAACCTGGTTGTTATTGTGTGGGAAATATGTTTTTATTCATTTATTTATTTATCTATTTATTTATCACAAGTGTGAATAAATTATTTAAATTGTATGTATGCAAAAGAGATTAATGTATATTTCAGATTAAGATGTATATCTATTTATTATTTTTCTTTATTATCTTTTTCAATAAATGTACGGATTCTTATAAAGTATAAATTAATTATTCTTTTACCAAACATTCAAGGCAGCAAACATAGTTGACCTTAAAATTCTGGTCAAAATTCTACATATTATAGAGAGAATATAAAGCAATTCAAGTACCTCTTTGTCAAACATATTACACTATACATATATCTGAAATGTTGAAGCATAAACTTGGAAAATTTCATCAAAATCTTAATTTTGAAAATTGAAAAATATTAATCTGAAAATTTCCATCAGTGAAATGTAAACAAAAAAAAGTCTCTTTTGGCTTTTGGCTTTCAGCTTCCGGCTGTCTTTCAAACTCTGCCATTATCATTACCACTTTCAAAATTTCACTCCACCTTCGTATACAATTTATTGTCGTCATCGTCTAAGTAGAATAGTAATTACTGGTAGTTTAATTGCTAATTTCTCATCATTTATCGTATTAATTATTTGATTAATTAGGTAACCAATAATCTTCTAACAAAAACGAATCTCAAAAATCTGCAGCAAGACTAAGTTCCTGCAGATTCTTCAACAGAATTATCAAAAATTGAGAAGTCTGTAGTTTTTAGATATCGCCCGAACACATTACTGAACCACAGAAATGTTGCCCGAATGGAATTCTGCTCTAGTCGCCCGAACAGACTTTTCTAACTACAAAGATGTAATGTTTAAAAACCTGAAATATAACAAATTTAAAAATTAGAGAGTAGAAGTTTCAATAACAAGTGAGTCTTTCAACGTATTTGATACACATCAGTCTATTTCATTTAGTTAGATAGGGAACAGTACTACGTGAATGTCACAAGCAGTGCTCAGTTTAATATGAGCAGTTAAACCAAAAATTTGCGGTTATTTTTATAGTATTATAAAAGTCGTGTCTGTAATTCTTATCACTTGACCAGTTTTACAGACACAGTTGGCTATGTCTTTATTTCTGTCAAACTCTAAATAATCTTTTTCTTCGTATCCCCGGAGCCTGAACGAAGCCGCGTTGATCGGCTAGTAATTTAGAATATGCATTAACCATCATGAACTTTTTCAGATTTTCTTTAAAATTTATAAAATTTACAACTTAAAGCCCACGCAGCAACAAATGTCATTTTAAAAGCCTTCTCTATTTAGTCTTTACATTACTTTACTTAGTAATATTCCAGTGTTTGTCTTATATTTCAAAAATTTACTTCACTGATGAATTGGTAAATATTTATTGAAATTGTATAAGTGACAATAACTATAAATTATACTTACCTACCTATAATATTGGAATTAATAAACAATTTTCATCTGAATACATCACTTTCAATTACAAGACAAAAATATGCAAGTAGATACGAGAATACAGAAATTCACTGATTTTCACTGCCTTTGGGTGTTACTGACATTTAACTGAACACGAGAAATGAGAACACGTTGTTTCACAAATTTTATTTTTTTGAACCTTTTCCGATAGCATCGACGATATTTCCGTAATTATCTTTTCTGTAAGTGATAGAAAACTTCGCTGTAATATAAACAACTTTATTTGTAATTAACTTAGTTTTGTGATGTTATTTTTCATTTAAAATTGAGGAAATTTTTCAACGAAAAATAAATTAACAAAACCAAAATAGCAATTATTTAAATTAAAAAATCGGCCTTAACCGGAGGAAAGGAGCGGGAAAAGGATAAAAGACCGGTTTTGTCTACTTTCGTCAGGTTCATATAAAAGAGGAGACCTCACGAAGGCTTAACTGGGCTTACAAAGCGTTGAATTTCAATGATCGCTTTCCAAGGTCCAAACAGAAAATCAGAGGAAGAGCATGAGAACGTCACAGTTACGCGCAAAGCACCTACTGAGTATGCCATGTTCCGCGCCAAACGTCCCTCAAAAACATTCAATAAGTTCCGCTCGTTTCTGATGTGTGAACATCTAAGCTATCGGCAGGTTATTTATGTTCTTTACCCAGACCCTTTTTTGTAGTGACTATGTGAGACTGAACATCAGCATGAGGTCGTAAGTTTCGTTGTTGTGTCTTTGTGTGTGTTTATGAGCGGTAAGGTATGTGTCCCACATCAACTGAATACAACAATTAAATTTTGAAATAAACCTCTCTTGTTCATTCCATGATTCCTCAGCCTCTTTTCCGCATTTGAAATCTACAAACCTCTCCTCTTTCACTCAGTGATTTCTCAGCTGCTATTAAAGCTAGGAAAGTGAGGTTGGTATCACAGGAAAAAAAATTTTTTTTTAAATCTACAATCCACGTAATTTTTCGATCATCTATAGCAGTTTGAAAGTAAACAAACGCAAAAACAAATTAATAAAATATTTTCTATTTATGTATCTTCCTTAAGAAAATAAAACTATTGTATTCAGTGCAGGGGGCGGGAACTGCGGAAAAACGCTGATTATGAGTCGTAGATCACGAATATATAGGTCACTCAAATTCTACTGTACACAATATGCATATATATATGTAAAATTCCACATTTTGCTCATTTTGACACTTTTTGGCAGTCTGTGAAGCCTCCCCTAATTGACCTACACCAATGAAACTTTACGTAATGATAAAAGCTTTTATGAACTACACATTCGTGTTAAAATTTTTGAAATTTATCAGTTAGTTTCGGAGGGAGGGGTTCTCAAAGTTCTGAAAAACCACAATGTTGTCATCACGATAACTCCCGTAAATTAAAAGATTTTGGCTTGAAATTTTTATAGCAGTCGGAAACTATTAGGGACTGGGTTGGTTTTGAATCTGAGCGAAATCGATCAACTGGGTTTTGAATGGCAACTATTACAAAATTTGACACTTTTGAAAAATACACATTTACCGCAAGATGTTTTTTTATTTATTTATTTTTTATGCAGTCCCAGAAAAGAGAGATGAAGGAGTGAGAAAACTAAAGATAGTATTACATCAGGACAGTTTACTGTCTTAAAGCAGTTCTATAAAGTAATTTTAATTTTAATCAATTTGGCAATTACTACTTTCCGAATCATTATCAATGAAATTATCACGAACATTCACCAACACTTATTTAATTTTACAATAGAAACACACCAACATACATACAAATGACGGAAAGTAAACAAAAAAATTGAACTGATTTCAACTTAACTTCCACTAAAAATAAGTAATTTACTTTACTTGCTAATTATGTTACGATGGAAAGTAATTGGAGACAGTTACTTTTGGTGAGTAAACTTTTCTAATGTAATACTAGCTTAAGAGCTGAGTGGTCGAAACCAACTATCTGCCTTCTATCTTTGGCAATTTGTTTTTACTGACTACGTATTGAGGAAGTAATACGTTTGGTATGTCTATCTCTATAACTAATGGAATTTTATTTGTTCAGAACAAATGTCTTACTTTATGAATTTTAAATAAAACAGGCCCAAAATGTTCTTGACGATCCGGAGAATGCCCTAGGCTATTCATATTTGAAAAATAAAAAATTAGAAGGATATAATTGAAGAAAATGAGAATTTAAAGATTGAAAAAGGGCATATTCACCAATAGAGAGCTACTCATTCGAATTAATGCAGTTGATTTTTTTTTTCTTTTTAATAAAATTTATGTCTTGTCTGTTCATCAACCTTTACACAATCTTTTTTACGACCATACTGTTATTCAAAATCACGAAGGCAGTGATAAAAGGATGGTAAAATTCCTGTTCGTCAATATGATCTATAAATTTGGAAAAAATTATTTCATTCAATTGTCCGTTTCATGAGAAAAAAAAAAGATTGGTACCTTTTCTCCACTTTGACCTAATTTTTATTTATTTACGAGATCTGAACAAAAAATACGTAGACTGAGTCCATAAAAAAATGAACTTTTACAGTACTTCCCCCAAAAACTCACAGGCTGTTACAAATGATTTCTTTACGATTAGTGTTTCCAACCATTTCTTTTTAGATTCTTTATTTTCAAGGTCACAGTACTTTGAATCACCATCACACCATCTATATAGTAACTGTATGAGGGGTTTTGATTTGGGTGAATAAGTAGTGATCACACTTTGTGAGATTTGACAGATTTGAAAGGTATCAAGTCACAACAATGTTTGGCAACACTGCAAACAAAGCTGTTCCTACTACCAAGAGAGCTGTTTAAAAACAATCTTTGCACACACTCTTCATATTGTCCTAGCTTTTTAAGAAATTCAAATGTGCGTTTCCACTACTAATATTCAATCATTCAGCAACCAATCAGGTAGTTATTTAATTATATTCTATTATAAATTTGTGTGCTGCATAAAAATTATGGATGGTGGATAAAGGGAGATCCCTCCATTTTATTTATTAGTCTGTTAACTCCCACTCTTCCCTCAACCTCCTTATCAACTTGGAAAACCTAAATTATTGTAGGGTAGCTTCTCCATCCACTCAAGGTAATATTTCAAGGATTTCTGACCCAGATTTATTTGATTAGTTTAGTAATTTGTGTTGTTCATTTTGATTTCATTTCATATTTTTCATAAATTTTTTTACACTTATAAAAGCCAATTTATAAAAATTCATTTCCATGAATTATGTAGATATTTTCATGCTTACCCATCAATCTTTTATGACTTGGATAAGTATAGGCAACAGTGGTACTCCAGTATGTTTTTAATGAACTTGCAGTTGTTTCCTCTGATACGGAGAATGAAAACAAATGGTGCACAGTAGCCACGTTTGATTGAGCAAGTTCTATTTCTACAAAAGTTTTAAAATTTAGTTCTCAACTTAAGCATACATTTTTGGTTTTGTGTCAGTTCTGTGATGTCACCAATTGCAAAAATTGGTTCTCCCAAATAGAAAATTTTTAATAACTTTTTTGAGAAGAAAGAAATGATGGGCAAGTACAAAGACATACTACTAAAGAGATCTTTAATGCTCCATATGAGCTGAGGTTTAAAAACACAAAAAAGACAGAATAGAAGTAATAGGAATTGAACATTCTGCGCAACTAAAGCTGCACACATTTTGTGAAATTTATCATTGAATTTTTTGGGAAAGTCTATTATCACATCATTGAAGTCACACGATGTATGCACAGTACTCACAATAATGAATATCCAAATTGGAAATATCCTATTATTAATATATTTTTGATGGGCCATTAAGGATCTCTTTAGCCGTATGTCTCGGGGCAGGGCCGTAACTAGATTATTTGCCGCTTAGTGCAAACAAACTTTTTGACGCCCTCCCATTACCTTAACGAGAAAAAAGAGCTATGAAATCATAATTTTAATAATTGAAAGAGGATTAGTGATTGCAAATACCTAATTCGATTTAAATACCTATAAGTATACTAGGTACTAGCTTCTTTGATATACGTAATTATTTTGTAAAATAAATTGTTTCTTTTACTCGCATTACTTCATTGCGTCCACAGTTTATAATTGAAATTTTGAATTTAGATAAATCTATTTCTCTTACCTACGTAAGACATGTTTTGAAAAAATTTACAAGCTACTAAATTAAAATTACAACATTATAGCTGTGTTTGATATGGCATTATGGTAAAGAAGAGCGGACCTGGATACTTTCAGGAGTGGTGTCCAGCTAATATTAACTGTATACGTTAATAAAATTTAAATGTGACTTCAACATTAGTGGAATAGCCCCTCTAAAAGTTTCTAGGCAGAGATGTAAGAGAAATTGAAAGCCAGAAAATTGGTCAAAGTCAGAAGCTGCTAGAAGTGGAAGCCTAAAAGCCAGAAGGTGCAAGCTGCAAGCGGTAGCTTAATACTGGAACTTCACAACCCCGAATTTTAGTTTGAGTCGTTAATGAAATTTGAAATTTTCAAATTAAATTTCTACTATCAACTGAGAGCTGGGAGCTGGAAGCTGAGCAAAGCTAATAAATTGTTGAAGGTCAGAAGTTAAAGAAATGGAAGCATAAAGCCTGAAAGCTGGGTTACTTAAGTATCATTCTTACATTCAGCAACTTAAGTGATGGGGTGTAGTAAAGATTCAACTCAGGAATATCTATGTTCACTATTTCACTGCCATAAATGAGAATGCCTAGTTTTTGTACGCGATATTGCAATTCAGTTCATAATCATAGATCAAGAACAATAATTGGGCCCTCTAGGCCAAATGCAAGAATGATACTGATATAATTCTTACATTTTTTCCATTATCTGTTATATCTATACATACCTTCGAAGGTATACGGACAATAACAATGTATTATATTAAGGGTTTTTTTTTTTGGTTAGTATGGCGCCCTTGCACTCTGCCACCCTGTGCAAATGCACAGATCGCACGTACCTACTTACAGCCTTGTATGTGATACAAAAACAATCACATCTTTTAAAAAATCTTTTCATTAGAGGGTCCAGAAGAGTCGACATTTTTGAGAAAAAAAATTTGTTCTCTAGAAAATGGGATAGTTTCTTCAAAGAACTAGTTCTAAACTTTTCCAAATTAAACAAAATTGAATACATCTTTTCATTCATGTTACAACAGTTTTAGGTTGCTTTAAGGTGAATACAAAGTTTTTATTGGATACCAGTTGCCACCCACAGTTTTACTTAACTAGGGTCTAATAACTGTTTTATCCCCTTTTTTCTTGACTGAAATGATACTTGAATGAAAAAAAAAAAGGAAACCACGTGAGATAGAGAGAAACATATCGACCTTACTAACCAGTAGTTCTCACTTCATCAGGGATGAAAAAAAAAATAGGAATACGTTTTTTTAATTCTCTTTTCTACACCTTTTCATTCGGTTGGTTCAGTTCAAGATATATTTTGACAGTTTTCTGTTACCAAAGATAATGGAAATATGATAACTGTCCATTATGTTTTTGGAGGCTCTGAGTTCAAATTTACATTTAATTCTAGGTTGAACCCCTTATTTTTCCCCTGTGACTCAAAACGGGTTGATAGGAAACATTTTTATAAATTTATCAAACACAACATTCTTGCATTTGTTTACTGAACAGCCAAGTTTTACTTATAACATGTGTGATCAAGCCCAATACACTTCTTTTAGAGGGTGGTGTCATTGAGAATAATCTACTTTGCTTCAGTTATGGTTCTAGGCAGGATATATATACTAGGTTTATTTAAGAGCTTTCAATCGAATGTAAATTACAGTTTTTACTGTAATTGTATTTTACATCTATTACAGATAAACTGAAATAAGGGCTCAAACAATTTTTTACAAAGATGATGAGTTGATGATATAAATTTGTATTTCAATAATAAATGGGATTAATGGCCAAATACCTTTAAGATAGTTTCATTCAAGTTAACAAAGACTTGGTTCTAAACTGAAATTAAGTTGTATTTTTACTCATTATGAACCGCAGTTGTCAAATTAAAGTATTAAAATACTGGAAATTTGAAATATCAACAAGCACTATTGTGGGTATTAGCTAATACCCACCAGAAGGTCGCCAAGACCAATATTAATGGCGTCGGCAGTGTTGCGTGTTCTCTCTCAACTTACAGTGGTAAGAGGGTGCCAACCCTTTTATTGGAGAGAATCGTATACTGGCAATTTTGTATTATGTGTGTGCGGGTATATACGGGTGTACCCGCGCACCGTGTCAGTGAGTGGCGAAGAACAAACCTTTCGCCACTCTACGCCGTCTGCCGAATGCCGCGTCGTTGTAATATACATCGGCTAAACGGAGAACGAATCTACATTTGATGTATTATGTAGTTCATCCGTTTAGCCTATGTAACGGCACTAGGTTAGCGGCTAAACAGAGTACAAATATACGTAGCTCTGTTTGGCCGCGTCTACGTATTATTTTAACGTCCGTAGACAATTAGTGGCCACCGGTAATGGACCAGGGCAAACGTCTATCGACAGAGGCCGAGCCTCAGATCCCTACGGGATGAATCCCCACAGCACTCCCCCCCTAATGAGTGCATACGAATGGTAAAAACCACAACATTGGGGGGATTTACTGCTGTCTATCCCTCTCCTTCTTCTCCCTGCTAAATTCCTCCCAGTCGCCTATGGCCCGGCCAATTGCAGAGCCGGCCTTACAATACTCCTCGAAAAGAGCTAAACGCCTAGCATGATATTGCTGGCGAGAGTTTCGTCCCCTACGTCTACGGGGATGACCATTTCCACGATTATGAATATTACGAGATGGTGGTTGGTAGGGATGATAAGTGTTTCGAGGATAGTTTGGAAAGTAAGTGGGATGGTAGTAGTTGTATGGCGCTGGAGGGTAGGGAGGTGGAGGCATCCGCTCATTGATGGGTAAGTGAGATGGGTAAGGTGCCATGTAAGGCAAATTGGCCAAAGGGGCTAAGTGTGCCAGAGGAGGAGGTGGCATGATGGGCAATTGAGCCCTAGGTATCGGTGAAGAATTAGGTACCGATTGATCTTCACACCTACCAGGTGTACCAATATCCATGGCCGAAGCCAATGGTTGTTGATTTGCTGGTGGGGGTGGTGGAAGAGGTGTATTTTGGGGTTTAAAATTCCCCATGTCACGTGATGTGGATGTGACAGGTGATAATGGTGGAGTGCCAAGAAGTTCCTGCTCCACAGCATCCAAGTCTGCCTGATGTTCGACGATGCAACGCCTACGCATTTCCTCAGAAAGACGTTCGGCATTCACCTCATCTTCATCAAGCATGTCTTCCTCGGATTGAGCGGGTGGCAATGTCACCATAGGCAAAATAGCCGTTTCATTGGTCTGATCGGGTAGACCTTTGTTCGGGGTTGATGCCATTTGGGAAAAGTTGCCAGAATTTCCAAGCGAAATAGGTTTTGAAAAACGAGAGAAGAATTAAGGAGAGAAAACAGTGAACAGTTAAGTTTGAAATATTATTTGGAAAAAATGTATAAGAAAAAGCATAGAAAAGAAGTCACGAAAAGACAAGTTGTCGAGACGACGTTCAATTAGGCTAGTGAAATAAGTGCAAGATAAATTATGTGCACTGTGTCAATTTGATTTCCCTAGTCTGACAAAGATGCGCACAAGATAATGCGTCGAGTGTTTAGGTATTGTACATTTAGCCTAGAATTGGTTCTACCTCAGTATCTGATGATAAAGGATTGTTTCATTGCAATTGCACATTTGCCTATTGTGTGAGAGTGTATTTTCGTTTTTCTTAATTGCATGGATGATTTCTACATGTAAAATTTTATTTATTTTTTCGATAATCCCAGAGTTTTAGAAAGCATCGCGCGGTACGGGTTCGAATCCTGTGACTGGCGGAATTCTAATTTGAATTTTTTTTTTTTTTTTGTAAAAATTTATTTTTATTGGTGATTTATTTTATCGATCGCCACGTATAATTCGAGCGATCTGATGGTGGAAAAATTTTATTCAGTTGCCACGTATGATTCGAGCAACTGATTTTGGCAAACATTATTTAGGCTAAGAATTAATAGAGTTGCCAAGTATGATTCGAGCAACTTATTTGGCCTAATTTGTTTAGACAATTCTTATTTTCTTGTGTGCTTTAATCATTCAGACCTACGGGTTGCTATTTGATTTTTTAATTTCCTACTTCCCTTAGGCCTACCTCTTTTTCGAGTAATTATTGGCTTGTCAGGGTTGTATTTGTTATATTTAACGTCGTCATTGAATCTGACTTTTTTTATGATTTTATTTTTATTTGTTATATTTTTATATTCATCTGTTTGTGAATTATTTGTTTTATTTTCATTTTTTATTGTGTTTTCCTGTGAGTTTTTTGTTTCGACTAATTTGTTATCAACCTGTTGTGAATTTGTGAGGTCTTGTGATTTAGTCTGAGTTTTCTCAATTTTCTCATTACTTTTTCTTATTTCCTTAGCATCGTTATTGAGTATGAAGGCAGGTTTAAGTTTATCAGTGGAGACTGTTTTTTCCTGACCTCCAACGAGTATCACAAAGTTCTTTTCGTTACGTGACACTACTTTAAATGGGCCGACATATGGTTTACTCAGTCCTATTTTCATCTTGTGTTCTCGGACAAAGACATGTGAGGTCTGGGCCAGATGTCTCGAGACATAGATCTTAGACTGACCATGTGGAGCTGCCTGGTTAAGGAAGTTGTTTGCATCGGTGCGTATTTGCTGCACCATTGTTTTGGGGCTTATTTCTTTTGAATTGGTGAAAAAGTCCCCTGGTAGGTGGAGCTCCTTGCCCAGCGCTAGTTGCGCTGCAGAATACCCTGAGTTGGTCTGGAGTGCTGAACGAAGGCCTAACGAGATGGTTGGTAATGCTTCAACCCAACTTGTATTGTCAACTGCCATTATTGAACTTTTTAAAGCTCTATGCCACCTTTCTACTATGCCATTGGCTTGTGGGTGGTAGGCAGTGGTGTGGGAGTGCTTAACCCCTAACCTTTTGGCTAGCTCCTGAAAGATGGAGCTTTCAAATTGACATCCTTGGTCGGTAACAATGACTTCTGGAACACCAAAACGAGCAATCCAATTTTTGTACAGCTCATTGGCTATTGTTATGGCTGACATTTCTATCAGTGGAATTGCTTCTGGCCATTTTGTTACAAGATCAACCATTGTAAACAGGTATCTGTGCCCTTTAGATGGTGGTAATGGACCAACCAAATCTATGTGTATTTGTTTGAATCGCTGCGTGGTCTTAAATCTTTTGAGTGGCGATTTTGTATGTCTCCTACCTTGGACTCTTGACAGTTCAGACAACTGCGAGCCCATTTATGGCAGTCAGATTTCATCATCGGCCAAACAAAGCGGGATGCTACTAGATTTGCAGTACCTTTGGGTCCTGTGTGCGATAGGTTGTGCACACTATCAAACGCCATTTTTCTATATTTTTTTGGCAAGAATGGCCTACTCTTGCCTGTACTTACGTCACAAGTTAGTAGGACGTTAGTATTGGGAATTTTTTTCTGCATCAGCTTTAGGCCTGTTTGCTCATTGGCTATTAGGTCTATCAGTTCCTTATCTACTAACTGATCATTGGCAATATCAAAGTAGGGAAGCTGAGCAGGAGACGAGACAGCTTCTATACAACTGAGAGCATCTGCAGAGGCATTTGACTCTCCGTCGATATGTTGGATGTCTGTGGTGAATTGTCCAACAAAATCCAATTGTTTAGTCGGCCTGGGTGAGGCTGGCTCGGTTTTTTGTGTAAAAGCATGTATGAGAGGACGTTGATCTGTATATACAGTAAACTGTCTCCCTTCAACATGGTGTCTGAAATGCTTTATAGCAGCAAAAATTCCGAGTAATTCCCTGTCATAGGTACTGTAATTTCGCTCGGTTGTAGAGAGCTTTCTAGAGAAAAACGCAAGCGGTTGATTTGACTTATCCTTGATTTGGTACAAGGTTGCACCTAATGCGAAGTCAGAGGCATTGGTAGCAATACACAACGGCAGACTGTCGTCTGGGTGAGCCAACATAGTTGCATTTGCCAGCAAGTTTTTGACATTTTCAAAGGCTTTTTCGGCTTCATTGTCCCAAATGATCGGGGTTTTATCTTTTTTCTTATTGGTCTTAATTAATGCGAACAACTTGGCTTGTTCATCTGCTGCATTTTTCATGCAACGTCTGTAGAAGTTTACCATTCCCAAGAATCTTCTGAGTTCAGATACGTTGGAAGGTTTTGGGAACTCCAATATTGGCTTAATCCTGGTCTTCTGTGGAGATATGCCATTGGTGGAGATAGTATAGCCGAGGAAATCAATCTCAGGTTCAGCGTATTCGCATTTAGCTGGATTTACTGTTAGACCGGCAGTGTTAAGGCGCTGGATTACGATTCTAACATTTTTCTCGTGCTGTTTCTCATCACCGGCAGAGCATATGCAGATATCGTCAATATAAGCATACGCGAAGGGCAAGTCTCCTAACAATCCATTGATGAATCGTTGGAATGTTTGTGCCGCATTGCGGAGTCCAAAAGGCATTCTTATGTATTCAAACAGCCCAAAGGGTGTAATTAGTGCTGTTTTTGATATATCTTTTTCAGCTACAGGTATGTGATGGAACGCCCAGTTTATGTCAATTTTTGAAAAAAGCGTTTTGCCTTTCATATTGGCATTAAAATCCATGATGTTAGGAACTGGATAACTATCAGGGATGGTTTTCGCGTTCAAGGCTCTATAATCACCAACTATTCGCCATTTCCCACTTGCTTTCTTGGTCATGTGAATTGGGTAGCTCCACGAGCTCTTCGAAGGTCTGCATATACCCTCACTGACCATTCTAGCATATTGGAGTTTGGCTTCGGCCAACCTATCAGGGGGCAGTCGTCTTGCTCTTGCATGACAGGGCTGTCCCTTTGTTTCAATATGATGTTTAGTATCATGTATGTAGGTTGGTATTTTTGTAAAAGATGGTTGGGTGATTCCGGAAAAATCTGATAAAATTTTCACAAATTTTTCATTAATTTTGCTGCAGCTGTTTAGAGCATCTGAGAGTTTGTACATCAAAGCTTTGCCTTCCACATAAAGTCCTGTTGTGCCATCAATTAATCTAACAGACTTCAGATCAATTAAAAGATTATAATGAGCCAAAAAATCAGCTCCAAGAATAGCATTTGGAATATCTGCAACAGTGAAGGACCACGTCATTTCTCTTCTGAAACCGATGTTTACTTCGCTTGTCTCTAAACCATATGCTGGAACACTTTGGTGGTTCACAGAATGGAGGTGGTATTTCGGAGTACGAACCTTATGTGTTTTAGTTGCTGGCTATAGACTTAGGTCTGCGCCTGAGTCTATAAGGAACCATCTCCTATGTTTCCTGTCCTTGATGAACAGGCGGCGAGAGAATTTTTCTGAGGGGGCAGTTGCCGCTGATATGGCCCCTCTTTTTAATTTGATAAATTATTTTGTTTTGAACTGCCTTTAGTTGCGCATTCACTACAAGTTTGATGGCAACAATCGGCATTTTCGCCATATTTATTATGATAGAAGCATTTGCCACTATCCCAGTCCTTTTTTTGGGAAGAAGATTTGGATCTGGATTGGTTAGGGGGTGTACGTCCTGCACTTCTCCCCTGTTTTTCATTGTTATTAGATTTTGGGCCTCTAGATCTGGATGATCTTGAAAAATTTTTGCTACGAGATTTTGATCGATCGTAGTAATGATATTGGCCGTTTTTGTTTTTATTATTATTATTGTTATTTTTTCTATTATTATTTTCTACCTGAACTTTAAGTTCAGCAATTTGAGCTGTCAAACGCTCTATCTCATTCCCTTTGCTTGATATTGCACAGATGGTAGATTTTTTATTGAATTCAAGTGCATTATCAGCGGCTTTAGCTAATTGCATCAACTCATCTTTATCATTTACCCGGTTTAGCCCAACTGCAGCTAAGGTTTGGGCAACACTAGAAGGTAATTGTTTGCAGAATTGGTTTGCTAGAACCATTGGTGAAACTTCGTTGTTATTAAGTTTCAATAACCTGGCCATGAATATCGAGGGTTTATCATCCCCCATTTGGATTCTGCCCATGAGTTGATCGATTTCTTCATTTTTTGTTTTACCAAAAGCAAGTCTAACCTTTCTACAAAACCAGTCGAATTTGTCCTCAACATCATTTGGACAATCCATGATGTTAGGTATTACGCGCAAAATTTGAGGAGGCATTCCTCCACACATGTGATTGTATCTTTTATCATTGGGTATTTCTTCAGTTTTGAAGCGTTCAATGACAAGAGACAACCAAACCTCTATTTCATTAGGTAAGAATTCCGGTATGTCTACTCTACGTTTTTTATTTTGATTGATATTTTGAGTTTGCATGAATTGCATAAATTGTTGGAAAAGCTCAAAATTTTGTGGTTGCGCATTTTGGTTATTTTGGTTTTGATTATTTTGAAATTGGGCTGCAGCTAGTCGCTCACTTTCTAACCTAATGGCTTCAGCTCTAGCAGTTTGTGCTGCTGCAGCTGGTTGTCTAGCATTATCAGCATTAATTTCTTCAAAGGTTGGATTTGGCATATTTGAGTGGTTACAAAAAATTTCAGATTGCTGTGTATTTAGAATTCTGATATTTTCTAGAGATTTGAATTTTCTTATTGAACCTAAGTTGGATGGATTTGAACTTGAGGAAATCTTTTTACCACTTTTCAGAACAACAGAATTAAGATCCAAATTGGAAATTTGAGTTCCCAACTTTTGGCGCTCGTTGCTACGAGTCTTTTTATTTTTGTTTTCAACTTCAATATTTACAAAGTCAAAAACTGTTGCTGCTTTGTTGGAATTTGCCGCAGAACTAGGTGGCGATGGAAAGAGATGACGAGGCTCTTTCGCAATATCCAGGATCCAAATTCAATTTACCCCTCCAAAAATGGGGTTAAATATATTTAAAAACAAGGGGGTGAATGTCCCACACTTGAATTTTGGATCTGGATTTAGTACTCTTCAGTACGGTTGCCAACTGAGTTGGAGCAAAAAATGATCGCTCGCAGCGCTAAAGGCGCCCTAGTTTTGCCCAAGTCTGAAAGGGAAAATAGTGAAATTTGCCCAGAAGCGCGATAATGACTAGCACCCAAAAAAAAAACCAACAAGCTGACAGCAAAAAATATCACGTCGAGGTCACCACTGTGGGTATTGGCTAATACCCAACAGAAGGTCGCCAAGACCAATATTAATGGCTTCGGCGGTGTTGCTTGTTCTCTCTTAACTTACAGTGGTAAGAGGGTGCCAACCCTTTTATTGGAGAGAATCGTATACTGGCAATTTTGTATTATGTGTGTGCGGGTATATACGGGTGTACCCGCGCACCATGTCAGTGAGTGGCGAAGAACAAACCTTTCGCCACTCTACGCCGTCTGCCAAATGCCGCGTCGTTAGCCGCAGCGTGGTAATATACATCGGCTAAATGGAGAACGAATCTACATTTGATGTATTATGTAGTTCGTCCGTTTAGCCTATGTAACGGCGCTAGGTTAGCGGCTAAACAGAGTACAAATATACGTAGCTCTGTTTGGCCGCGCCTACGTATTATTTTAACGTCCGTAGACAATTAGTGGCCACCGGTAATGGACCGGGGTGAACGTCTATTGACGGAGGCCGAGCCTCAGATCCCTATGGGGTGAATCCCCACAACTATCATTTGTTTTCATTTTTACATAGGTTTTTGAATAGAATTTCAGCACTATCTTGAAAACCATACAAACAATTGAGCTGAAATTAGGCTAAAATATCAAGATAGATTATTTTCAAATTCTCTGAAAATTTAGCAACAATTGTACGTTTGGTTCTGGAGATATTGCTGAAATTTGCAAATAGATTGAGTTCATATCATCTGAATAATTACAGAATCTCAACCAAATTTCAACAATATAGTAACCTAAGAATAAAAAGTACGATTTCAGCCAAATTTTAACAAAATCTTCAGCTAATGTAACTCAATGTCTCCACAAAAATTCAACTCTCTTTAATGAACTGTTTTCTCTCAGTTGCTCTTGATAACATTAACTATAAGAAAGGAATATAACTCTTTCATAGCATGTGATAATAAATTAATGAATTCTTAATTCGTCCAAACTTCTTCAAAAAAAATTATTATCTGTGGAATACCTTATGTTGTGAAAGGTATTCCAACAATAGAAGGCTTTCTAGTTTTGCTTGTTCACCACTTATCATTCACAAAATATAAAGAAGTTAAGACCTCTACAAACACTGGCGATTTTGTAACCAGTTTCATGAGCTTATATACTGGCTCCTTACACACACACATAGACACATATTTAAGAATTACTTACGTATGTGTGATGACTAATTACTACGTATTTTACTCTTGCTATGGCTATATGTAAAATATGGCAAGTGCACTAATAAGACAAATTATGACATCATCCAAGATGTAATCAATCGATTTGTCACAGTCCAATATTATGTCATACTTACAATGTTTTGGAAGTATGTACATATAAACGTATAGTGTGTTTTACATGCAGTGCACATTTTTAGTCATCTTACAATGATGACTGTTGTTGGGAGGTCGAGCCTCTAACCTCTTACGAGTAAACCAATCCGCACATTATCGTTATAAAATCAAAATAAATTACATACAAGAGTAGCAACTCACAAAAAATGAACAAACATCTAGAAAAATTATTTTGATAACACTAGATAAGATTCAGATCTGTAAATCTATAAAATTAACAGTACCTTCCAAATGACTATAATTCAAAATGCAGATCTGAAAACTGCAAAATACAGAAAAAGTGCTCAAACATATTGCTGCAAGCACTCAAATGCATTTTGGCGATTTTTGTTGCAGTTTTACAGACTACTGTAAAAACTACAAGGGCTCAAATGAAGCTACTATTTCTTTACAAGGTATGCTCAATCATTTTGTTACAAGTAGTAGTGTGATTACAATGACATCACATGTAGGAAGTCGAACATACAAAATATTATTATACCTCACACTCAGTCAGTTTTATGTAGGCTAGTGTGGGTGAAATATGTCACATGTAGGAAAAGGAAAATCCTTGTAATACGCTCGATTGAGACTATATAGCAAAAGTCTATATACGTTGGTTCTAGGGTTCCCTTACAATTCACAAATCCTATCAAGTAATATGTATAGAGGTGGATTATGTTGTCACTGTTATCAAAAAATTTAAAAGTGGATGTAAAATGCCAGTCTCTAAAATCTCTCTACCAGTCAGTCAAGTTTGATGTAAACAAAAATATAACAAATGTGACATGTGAAGATTTTGTGTATATTTAGCATATACATAATCATATGTATGTATACGTGTAAGATTACACATCGATACTCCGTTACTTGTTCCATCTTGTCTCATTCATCATTCACTCGCTTTGTACTTTTCCCTCTTATCTAATCATGATTTATCCTCGTTTGGTCATCGCCCCGTCTACATGTATTGAATGCCTTTTAATCTCGAGAGCCATTTTATGCACGCTCTTTGCTGTGTTCATTTATTTCCTATTTTGTTTATACCTTTTCTACCAACAAAAACGACTTTGTTTTTGAATTCTTTAATAAAATAAAGCATTCATTCAATCCGTTTTTGTGAATTTCATTTCAACATTTCAAGATCCTTCAGATCTTATAAATTCAAAAACTTCTGTTTTTGTTACACGATTTTTCGCATCCTCTTACATTTTCTTTCATTTTATCTACTCTTTTTACTGCTTCTGAACAATGTCAGTTCGTGTCAAGTTCTTGATTCGTGCCGAACCTTCTCCTACCTATTCGCACTCTACTGAGTCGCATCTCATCTGGATTCAACCGCTGGATGAAGACGATGATACTCAGTTTGCTTTTCTTCCTGAGCACAAGGCACTTACCCATCACGAGTGTCTTTTTACACTCCCTCCAGTGATGTCCGCAAAAAGGGATTTAACTCCCAGATGGACAGAGAGGATTTTTAAAGTCAGCCTACCTGCCAATATCGCTGCTATCTACTTCGACAACAGCGGTAATCCAACTTTCTTAAATGCCATGCTCAACATCTTCCACAAATCGGATCTTCAGCAACCACCTAGAGCTAGCACACCTACACTTACACCAGCTTCTGGTCCTACCGCACAATCGACCTCTCGTACTTTATCATCCATTGTCAAGGATGCCGGCATTACAAAGTTCAATTCCAAATCGGCTGTAAACGCAACCGAATGGCTCGAAATTTTCAAAAACGAGTGTCAACGTCTTCAAATTCCGCAAGATCGTTTCTGGGAAACGATCTGCTTATTTCTCAAAGATAGCGCTGAAAAGTGGTATGCTACGACTCAATTATCAACCAGTTCGACTTCGTGGGAATTTTGGAAAAACTCGTTCCTCGACAACTTTGGACAATGGGGACTCACCAGCGCTTGTTCAGCATTTACATATCGCTACATTAACTGTTCTCTCAGCGATTATTGCCAGAACAAATTGAATCTTCTCGTGTCTTTCAACCCGAAAATGCACAAACTGATAAAAATTGCTCTTGTCGCACTTGGTCTGCCAGTCAATCTCAAGGAAAGAATAAATTTATCCGAATGTACAAATATCGGTAAGCTTCTCATTACTATCAACTCGTTTGACAAACCCGTTTCACGTTTGATTTCTCCTTCATCTTTGTCTCCGTCCACATCAAATTCATACCCTAACGCTTTTTTGTCTATTCGTCCTCGTACCCCTTGCCCCTATTGTAAAAAGAAAACTGATTTCGAACGTTTTCATTATGAAAAGGACTGTTTCACAAAATTTAAAGATCAACAACGTAAAAACAGTAACGTAAAATCAGACAATCCTACTAAAGCAATCCACAGTCTCGAAATTAACGAATTGGAAAGCGAGGTACTTGAGGCACAAAAAAACGAGTGATGCCCGCGTTTGTTGTGTTAGATGTGATTTTTGGTGAAACTACCGGAAAAGGTCTTTATGACCCTGGAGCTAACGCTTCAACTATTTCTTTGAGAGCTCTAAAAAAAATAAAAGACTACAAGTTTCTTCTGTTTTAAATCTACTTATAACACGACGAGCGGCACGGGCAATATTCTAGGTATTACGATGTTAGACATCACTATTCAGGAAATTATGAAAAGAGTCCTCCTTTTCGTTCTTGATTCCGAGTCCTTTAAATATGATTTTATCATTGCACTGGACTTAATTCCAATTTTTAAATTATCCCTCGATTACAATTTAAAATTGTCTCAGGTTAATGTAACTCCGAAAGCAAATTTAGAAATAAACAACAACGTAATTTGGAACGACTATATGCCTTTTGAAATGTTCAAATCTAAAGTAATTCACCTCAACACAAAAAAAAAAATCATACGTAATTTAATTGAAAAGAATGGTCACGCTTTCACCACAAACCCTTTCGATATCGGTAACGTAACCAAATACGAGTGCACCATTAACTTATCAAAAGACACTTACGTAGCAAAAAAGCCCTATCGGTGCACTTACGAGGATCAGGAGGAAATTCAGAGACAATGTACCAAACTTCTACATAATGGTATGATTACTCCATCTTCTTCTCCTTTTGAATCTCCGGTAACGATGCAATATAAAAAAGATGGTCTGTGCTCCTCTAAAGTTAAGACTCGCATGTGCCTTGACTTTCGAGAATTGAACAAGTTAATCATTCCCGAAAGTCAACCTTTTCCACTTATTGATGAGATCTTAATAAAAACACGAAGCTGTTCGTGGTTCTCCACGCTGGATATTAATGTTGCATTTTAGACTATCTGGATTCGAGAGTCGGATAGGCATAAATTGGCATTTATCATTCAGCACGGGCATTACAAATGGCAATCGATGCCTTTTGGACTTAAAGTGGCACCGGCTATCTTCCAACGAATACTCTCGGGAATTTTTCAACGTAAAAATTTAACGCCATTCGCTATCAATTACCTCAATGACATATTAATTTTTTCCTTGTTCTTTCGACGAACACCTTGTACACCTTCAGAAGGTAATAAACTCTGTTTTCGAGGAAGGCTTTAGATTAAACTTTAAAAAATGTAATTTTGTCAAATCTTCAATACAATACCACGGTCACGTTCTGGGACCAAACACTGTCCAACCTCTCCATGATAATCTTGTCGCTATCAACAACTTCCCAACCGCCTCCTCCAGAAAGAACGTCCGTCAGTTCCTCGGGAAAGTCAACTTCTATCGAAAATTCATTCCACACTCTGTTTCAATGCTTGAACCCTTCCATAACCTACTTCGAAATAATGTACCTTTTTCCTGGTCTTCCGAGTGTCAGAAAAGCTTTGACGTAATCAAACACCTTCTTACTTCCGCACCCATCTTGGACATTTTTGATCGTACGAAACCGATTTTCATCTACACTGAAGCCAGTGGTGTGGGAATTGGTGCAATTCTGATACTCTGGATCCCATTCTTCCTACATTCAATTTCCTTTCCCTTAACAAAATACGCACGTTACAAACAAATGTAATTAAATTAAGTAATGATATTACAAAAGATGACATCATCCTTCGCAACATAAGAGGGATATCACGGATCGTTTTGGACCAGCCCACAGGAGAACGCTTGACCAGCACTGTACATTTGAAGTACGGACACATCGGAGCTAAACATGTACTTGCCATTATCTCAAAATATTTTACTTTCCCGAAAATGTACAATTTTGTTAACGAATTTTGTCAAAAATGTGTTGTATGAATTTGAAATAAGTCGCGTCGCACTTGTTGCAGCGTCCGCTTAGGTATCCTTGGTCCTGCTACTTCCCCTTTTGAGATCAGATCTTATATATGTATATTGGGATCTAAAGTTGAAGTAGTTGCCCTTTGGTGTCCCAATTGTCAAACATTTTGATTTTGGGGTTATGTATTGTTTTTTAGCATTGAGAACATACATAATCAAAGCTTTCAAAAGCAATTGCACAAAAACCATAAGCAGTAGAATGCTGAAATTTTTAGGAGACGTCTATATAGGTTATCTGAAGATTCCCTGAAATCGTATATTTCTATCTCGAGATATTGTTGAAATTCTGTTCAAATGCTATGATTTTAATGATAAGAATTCAATAAGTTTGGGGAATATGAATAGAATTTTGACGATATCTCGAAGAATGAAAACATGATTTCAGCCAAAGTTTTAGGGAATCTTCAGATAACCTATGTAGATGTCTCCTAAAAATTTTAGCTTTCTACCAAGTACAGTTTTTGTTTAATTGCTTTCAATAACTTTGATATTGAATGTTTCAATGTTAAATAACTGCTCATAATCCTGAAATCAACAACACTAATGGCGCAGTCTAGCGGAAGCTTTACATTTCAATAGTCCTCATGGAACAATGATGTTAGCTGTCAGTGTTTCCTGTTTACCGATTGCGCCAGGGAACTTGGCCGACCAGTAGAGATTTTAAAGACTTTGATAAAATGCAGTTTGATTTGACATCAAAATTTTAGTTTACAACCATCTGCAAGTTTTAAAACCAGTGAAATTTCTTTACATTTTTTTACATCTCACATCCCATGGCTGCAAGATGCAATGGCAAATCAAAAAACCTGTCATTTTCGTGCATGTAAGCCACGCTGAACTAGTACAATACACGTATATTGAAATGAACGGAACTGGTACATGAGATAAGGAACCTTTTGATCATTGGTGCGGAAATGGTACTCACCCAAACGCGTACACATGAATTCAAATGATCAAAATTCATAAGGCACAAGCGCATGTCCGACATGAAAACGCAGTCGTCAAAAATGAATCTAAGCTGCGGTTTATACATTTACGCAGAAATTCTATTATCCAGCCTGGTCATTATTCTAGACCTTTCACTACATAGCACTGGACCAGTAAAGCTCCATAACGCCAATGTACTTTTTAATGTCAAGACATGCCGGCGAAAAAGTAGGTAACCCTAGCGTACCTTCATCGTATTTTCGACGTTTTACTTTTTATCAATTCAGAATACATCTGATAAAGATATCCTTTAAATTCACAAAGATAGCATACATAAACACAGCAAAGTGCATCAAAAGGTACGCTCCAGTTGCCTATTTAGCGCCGGCATGTCTAACCAGAAATCATCCTTCTTTACTGTTCCAGTATTATATAACAAAAGTTTTAGACGTTCCAACTGATGAACGGAGTGAAGTGATATTCACTATTGAATATTATTGCCATCAGAAAATGTTGGATGCAGTCTTACTTGTTATGGACACGAAGTGAGAGTGAATTTCTGTTTTATTAATGACATAATGTTATCGTAGTAGCGAACTTTCGAGCAAGTTTTCTTTGTTTTGAGAGCTGTATAATTAAAGTTATCGGTAATAAACTAATGCTCCCAATAACAAAAGCTAAAGGCTACGGTCCCGCAAAATTGTTATCATCATCGTTATTACCTGACTAGAGTTTCCAACTCTTTTTTTACGGTAGAGATAAGTGGGGGACCATGATATGTAAATGACGTGTAGATTTGTACAAGACAAGCACCGGCTTTTATTTTGTCGTAGGCGTCTTGTCCACTAAATACTCCTCCAACACCAATAATGGGTAAGGATCCTAGACATGGAAGTAAACATTAATAAAAACTAATTACTGATAAATCAATTAATTGTACAAGCTAACCTTTTGTCAATTTGAACATCTCGGCAATTAATTCTGTACTACGCAGTTTTAATGGTAAACCACTTAAACCTCCACTTTCTGATGCAAAAGAACTTTTTAAAACTGGATCTCGCTCGACCGTCGTATTTGATATTATAAGACCATCAATTTTACACTGCATTATCGAAAAAAAAAAAACAAAAACGAAAGAAACCGATAATTTCAGGATAATTTTCTAAATTTTTATAAAAGTCTGAACTGTTGTCTGATCGATGAAATATTAATAGAGCAGAGCAAAGACAATGGAAAATGATTAGTCATAAATTACGGAATAATACACATTAGAAACTGTATTCCTGCGTAAGTCAAACTCGCTCCCAAAGGAATGAATCGTAAGAATAATAATTTAATTTTACTTTTCATTCTTACAATAATTTTAATAAACAAACTTAAAAGGGGAAAATTACTGCAACGCTAAATAATGAAGCCTTAAAAAAAAGAGATGAGACCAATAATTTTATAATTTTTAATAAATCGTACTTTTTTATCTTTCAGAACGTTAGCGATATCCTTTTTCTCTTGTTGAGTGAGATCGGGAGCAAGTTTTAAAAAAATTAAAGGTTTAGGATTCAAATCAAGATTATTCCGAGCAGTAATAACAGCACTCAATATAGATTTCAGATTTTCTTCTTTCTGCAAATCTCTAAGACCAGGAGTATTCGGACTGAAAAATATAAGATGCCAGAATTTTCAAAAATTAAGATAAAATTTAATGACATACTCAGGCTCAAGATTACCTGGAAACATTTATAACGAAATAATCGGCAACATCACTGAAAATATTTATGCCTTGAACGTAATCCGTAGTAGGGTTCTCAGAATATTTATTTTTACCAAGATTTACTCCCAGTATACAATTAAGCGATTCATTTCGTTTTATTTTTTGTAGTCTCTCATGTACTACCTGATGCCCATCGCTGTTGAATCCGTATCTAAAAATATTAATTGAAAACCACAGTACATAAATAAATTTTTTCAAGTGAAAGGTGAAAAATTTTGTAAACCTGTTGATAACTGCTTTATCTTCCGCAAGTCTGAAGACACGTGGTTTTTCATTTCCAGGTTGAGGTTCAGGAGTCACTGAGCCGACTTCAACAAAACCAAAACCTATACGTTCCAATGCCGGCACCACCTCACCATTCTTATCAAAGCCAGCAGCGATCCCAATAGGATTTCTGAACGACAAATGTTTAATTGATTGAGCCTGAAAAGTTTGTTCTTCCAAAAAGTTTCAAAAAAACACCTTAAGAAGCACATTTCCACGAAAAATAATAACTCACCAGAAGCGGTGTATCGATGTAAGATGACTTTGGTACGAATCCCGTCTTAAACCAAAGTATAGTTAATTTGTGAGCTAATTCTGGATCCAATTTGTGAGTGAAAGGTACAAGATATTTCTCGTAGAATTTCTGTTTTTCATAATAAATGCTACACACAGAGAATACAGTGACACTACCAGCAGTCACCAAGAAGGCGGATTTGAGTTTTCTCTGAAGAAAAAAAAAAAATTAGAAAGGGTGATTTGAAAGTTTGAAGAATACCTCAAATCAAAAGCGCAATTAAATACTTTAACATACCCAAGTTGATCGAGACATGAGAGGACGGCAATGTTACCAGTTCGTTATAACAGATGCCAGTGCCTTAATTCTCAATTTCTCAGAAAAATACCAACAGATCTTCGCGACTCTTAATACAAGTAATTAATTTGGCGTTCAATCTAACAAGCATTGCAATGGGCCTGTTTGGATTCCTATTTTCTTATTCCTACCGTGTGAATGTAATGTTAATAAATACGCCACTCTCATTGGCTGAAATTTTGAACTTGTGTTATCGCGTTATCAATATTTATATTTTCCACTCAAGGATGTGATATATTCACACAGGTTGAACAACAAAGGTGAATGATTCATTGGTCAATCGTTTACTAACTGATGTGAGGTATGAAGAACGAGGATCGAAAGAACTTGAGACTTTAGACTTTTAAGAAGTTTATTCCGCAACTAAAATATATTTTACAAACGAAAAAGTAAATGGCGAAGCAACAGCGATATGCGATCGAAAGTAGAAAAGTAGAAGGGGAAACACTTCGTGACTAGACTGTACGTTATGACATATATATATGGAATGATATGATGATGATGATGAAGAATGAGATGAGGTGGGATTTCGTATCAACACCCCCCTGAAATTTTACCGAATAATTTCTTCATCATGTTCCCTGAAATCGAATCAATAATTATTATTTAAAAAAAAAAAATTAAATACAAAAAAAATACAAGTACAAAAAATTATATGCATAAAAAAAATTTCGAGAGTAAAAAAATTAATTTGTTTGTTTATTATTTCTGGTAACTTTGGTTTCTGAAATAAAATTTTATTGCGCTGTGCTTCAAAAGATTGGTAAAAATAAATTAGTATAAAATAAATAAATATATAAAATATGGTAACATGCATGCAATAAATGAACACTATCGTGTATATGAATATTATATGGTATATGTAAAAAAAATAAATAAAAATAAAATAAAATTACAAAATTAAAAATGGTAACATGCGTATTTATTACAGTGTATCGACTAATATTTATATTTCTGCTCGTATGATTCGAGTCGACAAAAAAATCAAAAATGAAAAAAAAATATTCACGAACATATATACGAATGAATAAAAATGGTAAAAGAAGGTGATAGAATAAATATGATAAAAGGTTTTTCCATTTGCGGGTTCAATGAATTCGAGCGTACGTTGCGTATTTTATCTTAAAAGTAACATGAACAAGATTGCAGAATAATATTTGTTGCATCGTATATTATCTTTTCGTACGTTGTATTGTATTCGAAGTGGCGTTTAACATGTTTTAGATAAGGCAACGTTTTTCGGTTTATCATAATTTGCGGTCATGTAATGGGTTTTTATCTCTTGTGATGCTTATTGTTATAGGATTTCCTTTCATACATGCGTGTGGGAATATTTCGTGTATTTTTCTCACGCTTGTTGGAAAGTGTATAGGGTTTTTATTATACGATTTGTAGGGTTTTTACTTGCTCGATTTTCTAAATTTTTTCTTTGTTGTAATATTCGAGAAACCTTCGATTTATTTTAAGCATGTATTTTCAAGTAAATCGTACTGTTGGCTATTCTTTTTGACAATAATTGAAGGTTAATATTTCAGCAAATATTTTCGTGCTACGACTTATTTTTGGACATTTTACGACTTGTAATTGAAATGGGAGAAAATGAATTTATGGACTTTTCTTATTTTGACTTGAATTTCGTATTTATGTGTATATATTCGTGTCATTTAATACTTTTACAATAATGTTTTCGAATTTTGATCTATCTAAAGATTTTGTTAGAATATCAGCTAATTGATTCTCTGATGTAACTGTTCTAAAAAATATAATTTTGTCCTCATACGCTTCCAAAATTGAATAACACTTGATCATCAGGGCTCGCGATTTTCTCTGACTTCCCCCGGAACATATTTTCTGTGTCGAAATATTGTCTTCCATAATATCAACCATTAGTTTTTCCCCAAAAATTTCAAAATTCATGTATTGCATTACCTTAATCGTATCAAGGGTATCAAAAACTGCAATTATTTCAGCCGCGGTACTTGATGAGGCGTGAATAGTTTGTTTACAACAATTCCACTCCACCAAGTCTCCGTAGGCGAATATCATAAAACCAGTTATTGATTTTCCTTTATTTAGATTATTTATTTCTATATTATTGTCGTCAACTTGGGGTGCATAAGATGCATCAATATATGCTTGAATTCCATCCCCCTTTGATGTAAATTTTAAATTGTAATTTTTGGTTGTGTTAACGTATCTGAATATTCTTTTAACGTAATTTTTTAAAGTGTCGTTTGAATTATTCTGGAAGTGAGAAAAAAAGTTTACAGGAAACAATATGTCCGGCCTTGTCAGTCTCGCTAAATACAGTAGTCCCCCTATCATGGATCTATATTCCGTGTCATCTCTGCCATTTTGTATTTTATCAATTTTTAATCCCGTTTCCATGGGTGTATTTGTGTTTTTGAGTTCAGATATTCCGAATTTTTTCATCATTTTCTCTATATGTTTATACTGTGAGATTGTTATGGTATTATTTTGTATATCTCTGACAATTTCCAGACCTACAAAAAATTTTGGATCATTCGTAATTGTGACTGTAAAATCTTTTTGAAGTTCTTCGTTTATTTTTGTAATGGCAGATTGTGAATTTGATGCTATTAATATATCGTCTACATAACTCAAAAAATATGTTTTTTCATTTTCATTTTTCATAATATATAAGCATCTATCACTCTTTGTTTTTTCAAATCCCATTTCTTTTACCTTCGTGTCCAACAAGTCGTACCACGATTTGCTTGAGGTTTTTAAACCATAGATTGATTTTTTTAGTTCAAGTACTTGGTTTCTATTGATATTTATGCCTTCTGGTCTTTTAACAAAAATTGGTTTTATGATGGGCGAATTTAGGTAGGCTGTTTTTACATCATATTGTACCATTATAAGTTTTTCTTTGTTAACAATTGATAGTAATAATCTTATGGTACCTATGGATGCTACAGGTCCATGAGTTTCAGCAATTCCATATTCTGTTCTATCTTTAAAGCCACGTGCTACAAGTCTAGCTTTAGGTTTTGGGTTTCCGAATTCATCAAACTTTATCGTAAAAATCCATCTGGTATCTATTAGTTTTTGGCGATCATAGTCTACTGTTTCCCACACTTTTAAATCATCAAGGGAATTAAATTCGTCATTTATTGCCTTTGTCCATTCCTCCCTGAAGGGGTTTGTTTCTATTTCCGTAAAAGTTTTTGGGACGTTATCTTCTATATATGCTTTGTTGTATTTTACATTTACGTTTAAGATTACTGGGTTTATTATTCCTAGATCATACTCATAATCCATTGCCTTCATAATTATTGGTTTTTTATTTGTTAATAATGATTTTATATTTTGGCTTTCATCCACCTTAACATCACACGAAATATACGACTTCGTGTTATAGGGATCTCCAAGACAATATCCTGTGTTCGTATAACCTATCATTATGTTTTTTTCCGCCCTGTGTGCCAATTTTGGGTCTATTTTTTCTTTTAATTTCGATTTTGCTTTTGTTGCATTCTGTTTTCTGACTTCAATGGGTATGTGCCTATAAGCTAATGCACCGAAAACTTTTAAATTTTTTAAATTTGGTTTTTTACCTGTAACGAGAATACTGGTTACAAAGTAATTTAAGTACTCGTAATTTGAAAAGGTTATATTATACACAATATAAAACAGTTAACTCGTAAGTTTAACATAAAAGGTAAAGATGAGAAAGATAGATTTAGATTGATAAAAGTAGACTTAGATAGATAAAATGTACATGGTTACATGAGTTTTTATAGTTAAGTGTTTTGGGAGGAGAATATGGCGATTTCTTGGAGAGTAGAAATGGTAGTAATATGATTGGAGAATTATGACAATACAAGTTTAGAATTGTCCAATAGGAGTTTAAGGAAATGACATAAATGGTGATTTTGGGTATTTGCAATATCTGCAGAATGGTTTCATAGAAAAGAGTTGTTATGAAAAGTGTATTTATGTTTGTTTATAAACACAATAAATGGAACAAATGAGTCAGTAAAGGCAAGTAATGACTTGTTTATATGACGTCATTATAATAAGATTGTTTTAGGTGAT